>CM067370.1:154498565-154754967 GCA_034401795.1 Chaetoderma sp. LZ-2023a | reverse complement strand
TGTCCGAATTCTTGTGCTGCTTACAGGCGACGGACAAGGTGGTAGTGGAGGAGAGGAAGAAGAAGCGGAAACGAGAGGTTGTAAGTAGGAAGGGTAAGGGGAAGGTCTCGTCCGCGGTGGATATGGAGACCTTCCGGACCGAGATGTTGGGAGAGATGAAGAGGACAATAAAAGATTTGGTTCCAGGGTTGCTTCGTGGCATGCTTCCTGGACCGGATCCTTTATTGTCCTCATCATCGGCTTCGGAGCAGGTAATCCCCGCCTCTGGATCGATTTTCCTTAGTCCGCTTCCGTTGTCCGACGATTCAGAGGTGGCCCCATTAGAGGGGGCGTTCCACGGCCCTGGCAGCAGGCTTATTGCCGCGCCGATAGGGGACCGTGGACGGTTGTCGCTGGAACCCGCTGGCTGCTTATCAGTCCAGGGGTATCCGCACGCCGCGGTGGCCAGTACCTCCTATGGCACCGTTCCTGGTCAGCCCGGGTTAGCTCTCTTTGCTGACCCGGGGTCTAATCTTTCTGACCAGGGTGATGAGGATTACCTGCTAGGGTCGCCGTCTGACGACGTGGACATGGTTGAAGACGTTTGTGCACCCCTCGCGGGGAATACAGGCGCTTTTTTCCACGGTATTACTCACCCTGGAGTAAGGTCCGCGGTTCAGGTGGTGGCCCAGGGCGCTGCTGATGGCCAGCGGTACCGCATACCTCGGCTTGCCGAGAGTGTAGCTGGTGCTGGCCGGGCCCGTGGTAGGGCTATATATACCCCGCGCTCTACCGCGGTGCCTGCTCCTGGTCAAACCAGTGATATTCTCATGCCGGTGCTGTCAGGCCCGCATGTTTTCCCTGGCTTGCCAGGTGTATCAGCGTACCCGCCGTCAAGCTCTACTGCTTGCGCTCAGGAGGAAGACGAAGGACCCCGTCTTGTAGAGCGCTCGCAGTTAGCCACGGAGGAGGATTGGTATGACGCTTGCCAGTGGTTGGTGAGCGTTAGGCCTGATCTGCCCGTGGAGCAGTCGGCTAGCCACCGTGTTCACACGCCGTGGTTAGCTGGGAAACCAACTGCTAACGCTATGCCTTCTCTGCCGCTGGCGGAGCATGTCGTTGACATGTTCAAGGCGGCGGAGGCGTCCATTAACACGAGTGGACGTCTCGCGAAGGCCCCTCGCGAGGTGGCCAGGCGTTGTCGCATCGTGCCCCTGGACTACCAGCGGTACGGTGTGGTACCCGAGCCCAGCGTGGATGACCGCGCGGCTTTGGGTGAGGATACGCGGCCAGGCTCCCGTTCTGACGCGGGGGTCTTGTGCGCGAACGCGTTGCGTTCGGCGAATACCGCGTTGCGTGATGCGGAGGAGAGTGGGAGGGCTTCGATTGCCGCTCTGTCCCACGTCTCCCAGCTGTTACAGGGGGTAGTAACGGCATCCGCATCGCGCCAGCCAGGCCCGCTCGCGGTCCAGCGAACCATCCAGGATGGTATTAACCTGGCGCTGGACTGTATGACGCGGGCGGTGACCAGGAGTGTCAGGGCAAGACGCACATTTGCCCTGGACAATCTGTGCCCGTCTCAGGACCTGTATAATAGGCTACTCCGTACGCCTATGACGGGTCCTGGTCTTTTTGGAGGTGAGGGATGTCGCCACCTCCAGGAGACGGTCACCCTGGTGAATAACCAGAGGGCGCTGCGCGAACAGTTTGAGGTACTGCGTCGTGCTAACGTTCGCGCCGCGGCCCCTGCGTATCGTCCCCTGCAGGCTCGAGGTGGTGTTGGCCAAGTCAGAGGCCAGCCGCCGTCGCAGCGCCGGCCTCGGCCGCGTGCGATTCGGCCAGCAGTGAGGGGGGCGCAGGCTCCTCAGCCGCCGTCAGCCAGGCAGCCGCCCGTGCACCGAGGTGCGCGCGGGGCGGGGCGGGTCGCGCGAGGATCTGGGCGTGGTTATCGTTCCTGACAGGGCGCTTACCGCGGTAAGGACCACGCCGGTGTGTATGGCGACGGAGACAGTGCCGCTCTTGCATGCCTTGTGTCCACCGCGGTCCCTAGGTGGACCGGTGGGAGGCCGGCTAGCCGACCACATGCAAGAGTGGGAACGGTTAACTCAGGACCGTTTAGTCTTGCGATGGCTTTCCGTGGGGTATCATCCAGAGTGGATGACAGGCCCGCCGTCGCGACTGTCTCTGGTGCCAGTCTGGACTCCCATTCCGAGAGATCCAGATCAAAGGTTGTGTATCGAGGAGGAGATAAATTCCCTCGTACAAAAAGGAGCTATTCAGCCGGCACAAAGGTGTCCGGGCTTCTATTCAACCCTGTTCTTGGTAACAAAACGCACCGGTGGGTGGAGACCGATTCTCAACCTCAAGCCATTGAACAAGTTCATCGAGACGCCCAGTTTCAAGATGGAAACGGTGCGCTCGGTGTTGGCGGGGTTGGAGAGGGGGATGTGGACGGCGTCGATAGATTTGAAGGACGCTTATTTCCACATCCCCATCCACAGGAGTTTCTGTCGTTTCCTGAGATTTGCATTCCAGGGCAGACAGTGGGAATTCAGGGTGTTGCCCTTCGGAATTTCCACGGCTCCTCGGGTTTTCACCCGTGTGGTTCTTGCGATCACAGCATACCTCCGCAGGAGAAGCATAGCAGTCCACACGTACATAGACGACTGGCTGTTGAAAGCGCACACCCGGGAAAGTTTGTCCGCCAATCTGGAGATTGTTTTGAAAATTCTCACAGACTTGGGCTGGATGATCAATTTCCCAAAATCAGAGCTGACTCCATCCCAGAAGTTTGTTTACCTGGGGATGTTCTTCGATCTGGAGACAGGATATGTTTATCCTACTCAGGAGAGAGTTCAAATACTCATCTCGTTGATTCAGTCAGTGTGCGACAGTCGTCATGTCCTGGCACGGGTTTACTTGAGAATGCTGGGGTTGATGGTTTCGTTGGAACCAGTCATTCCTCAGGCCGCCTTACGCAGGCGGCCGATACAGTTGTTTCTCATGACACAATGGACCCAGAGTACAGGTTCGCTGGACTCGAATGTGTCAGTGTTGGCGCCTCTGATTCACCACCTGCAATGGTGGTTGAATACAGAGAATCTCTTACCGGGGGTTTTGCTAACCCCTCCCCACCCTCAGGTGACTGTGTATACAGATGCATCGATGGAGGGCTGGGGAGCTTGCCTGGAAGAATCCACGATATCAGGGCTTTGGAATCTGGAACAGTCACAGGAACATATAAATCTACTGGAGCTAAGAGCAGTAGTCCTGGGCCTGGAACATTTCTTACAGAAAGTTCAGGGCAAGATTGTTCTTATTCGTTCAGACAACTCAACAGTTGTGACTTACATAAACCGCCAGGGCGGAACGAAGTCGCCCAGTCTCTGTATGATGACATGGAAACTGCTTTGTTGGTGTCTGGATCACCAGATTACCTTGAAAGCAGTTCATATTCCGGGAAGGTTAAACCTGCTAGCAGACTCATTGAGCCGAAGGATGAGTGTTTTACCCACGGAATGGCAACTAAATCAATGTGTGGCGGATCGTCTGTTCGACCATTGGGGGAAACCCAACATCGATTTGTTCGCAACGAAGAAGAATGCGAAGATGACGACGTACGTCTCTCCGATTCCGGATCCAAGCGCTTTCGCAACAGATGCGTTAGCTATCAGCTGGGGGAGAATGTATGCATACGCATTCCCTCCAGCAATCCTGATTCCAAAAATTCTTCAGAAAATCAGACAGGAGGAATGCCAAGTGCTTCTGATCGCCCCGGATTGGCCAAGCCGATCTTGGTATACGGATCTGCTGGACCTTCTGGTCTGCAATCCGGTTCCTCTGCCTCTGATGGACGATATTATCTTCCAGGGCAAGGCCCTTCACAACAATCCGTCAATGTTCAGATTGACTGCGTGGATGTTGTCAAGGAATCTAGAATTAAGGAGGGCTTTTCTGAGCAAGCAGCCATGTTTATGGCCAAAGCCAGGAGGGGGTCAACCTCCAGAGCATATAATTATAAAATCAACAGATTTGCAGAATGGTGCTCAAAAAGATGTATTGATCCAATGGATTCATCTATTCAAGTAGTAGCTGATTTCCTCTGTCACCTCTATGATGCCTATAGCCTCAAGCCTAACTCTATTGCTGGTTATAAGTCAGCATTAATGTCTGTTATTCCTTGCTTGGCTAAGAGGGGAAGTGATGAAGTAAATACATTGAATGTATTAATTAAAGGCATGGGCAATCTAAGACCAAGGAATCCTCCTGTGATTCCGTCTTGGAGTTTATCGCTAGTGCTTCAAGTACTAGGTGATAAGCCTTTTGAACCACTTAGTTCCATTTCTATGAAACTATTGACACTGAAGACTGTGTTTTTAATTGCTGCGGCCTCGGCTAGGCGTAGGAGTGAGATTCATGCCTTATCAGCCGAGGATGACCGTTTTGTGGTTTCAGGGGAAGGCCTTAAGCTGCTACCTAGGATTAATTTCTTGGCTAAAAATCAGTCGTTGAAATATCCAGGTCAACCTATTATTTTGCCTGCTTTAACTAGATATGATCCTAATTCTAAAGCATGGTGTCCCGTCCGGGCGCTGCGCCGGTACAAACAACGTACGGCGGCATGGCGCACCGACCAGTCAGCGTTATGGTTGTCATATATTGAACCCCATGGGAGGGCTTCTAAGGACACCATTTCCAGGTGGATTGTGGAATGCATTCAGTTTTGCCATAAATCCGCCACCGGGAAACAGGTTGACGTGGCCAAGGCTCACAGTGTCCGCGGCGTAGTGACATCCACGGCCCTATTTAATGGGGTCCCTGTGGATGATATTATGTCGGTGGCTCAGTGGCACTGTGAGTCAAGTTTTACAGACCATTATCTCCGTGACACCTCTAATCCTCTCGCCTTGTCGGTTTTGAAAAAATAAATCGGTTTATATTTTTTGAGGTGATTTCCTCATTACTTTTATATATCACAATTAATTTATGGAAACACCCACATTTTTGGGCCTGCATCAGTCTTTACCGATGGGAAGATGATGTCAGCAGCCATTGTCAACAAGGTCAGTCTTGTTCATGTGTTGTCCGTTGTTGATTGTATTGTCACGATTACCCGTTATTAATATGGTGATGGTTTGTGTATTTGTGTGGTTCATTGTTGAGAGTTACGAAAATGGAGCTTTTTCGTCTCTGTCCTGTAGTACATGGCACTTGTACGTAGAGAGCGTATAGGACATTGAGGTCAGTCGACTCTTCCTCCCAGGAAGGAGGGGGGGGGAGCGCATATGACATTCGGTCATCTCTCATACATCGGTGGTGTTATCCGATGGTTAGTCAAATCCTGACTGTTTTTTCTTACAGTTTCAGAAGTTTAAGTGCCTTAAACGCAGAAAAGCGTATAGGGATGAGCTGGTCTTTTGACCTCGCCTCCCTCCCGCCAGATTCACTTTCGAATTCTGGCAATATCAAAAGTATTAGGGAGGTAAGTATACTCTTGAAGTGAAATAAACGAAATCTAGGATTTCTTTTTTCACGAGAGAGTTGATACTTACCTCCCTAGATACGGACCCGGCCTCTCCACCCCACAGAGGCTCGGTCTTCAGGCTCTTAATAGTTGCATGTGTGTCAGCCAATAATCTAGTCAGAGGAAGTGCTAGTCTGCGCATGCGCGGTGGTGGGGCTGGCATCCGCCAGACTACGCTCTGACTCCCTGCCCAGTAGGGGCACCTAACTGTTTTAAATCTGAGTGTTTATTGAGTGAAAGCCAATATTTAGCAATATCAAAAGTATTAGGGAGGTAAGTATCAACTCTCTCGTGAAAAAAGAAATCCTAGATTTCGTTTATTTTCTCTTGTGACCACTGTGTCATCCTTTAAGCTTCAAATTTGTTCAAGAAAATTTCTACTTTCTCAGAGAATATGTCCAGTTTCAAACCAAGAGAAAATTATTTTTGAAAATTTATCACTGGAATGACTGACTTGACTATCGAGCCAGTCATTCCAGTGGTAAATTTCCAAAAATAATCTTCTTGGTCTACAAATGGACATTTCCCAAGACCACTCCAGAAGCCATCTTTGGCCGGCTTTAGCATTAAAGGGATAAACTAGTTACCCCCCACCACCCACCCTAAGGCCAGCAAATTTTCAAAATTAGCCATTACAGTTACATGTGATGGTTGGGGTATGGTGTTTGGGACTCGTTGGTATTGATCAACTAACTAGTCAGTTATGCAACCATATTTTAATTCTGAATGAAAATATATTTTTATATCAAAAGTGTGTTTATTTTAAATCTAGCTGCATTATGGTGGGACACGATTAGCCTATAGAAATGCACTAGCATTCTAAAGACTATCTCTGTGGCATACTGGCAAATGAATAAATATTATTGCTATAATAATACTTGTCATTCTGAATTCTGAAATTTGTTTTAAATGAGGTAAATTTAGAAGTTAGTTTGACTGAAAGAAATTACATCACTTACAAAAGTTACAGTCAAATTGTTTTCAAAATAATTAGCACAGCTCCAACTTTTCACTTCAAGAGTATACTTACCTCCCTAATACTTTTGATATTGCTAAATATTGGCTTTCACTCAATAAACACTCAGATTTAAAACAGTTAGGTGCCCCTACTGGGCAGGGAGTCAGAGCGTAGTCTGGCGGATGCCAGCCCCACCACCGCGCATGCGCAGACTAGCACTTCCTCTTTGCTAGATTATTGGCAGAGAGTTCACACATGTCTTTTTGTGCTGAAGCTTTTCTTAATCTTAAACTGTTTAAGTGGTGTTGTTTGGTGTGATAGTCACTTTTTTGGATGGCGGGAAGTGTCAATTCGCCAAAGGAGGACTTAGGACCTTTAAATCAGGTGACTTCTAGTAAAATTAGCGAGTTTTCTTCCCGGTGTATTGTGTTTCCGGGACTCGCGTTTACCGTGATAAGCGCCTTAGTTAGTTGGTTTAGGTCAACTCGGTGCTACCTAGGACTAATTTCTCTTTCTGTTTATGTCCACAGGTCTGTATGACGCTAGGTGGTGACATCACAGTTGCAGAGAGTTAGTTTTCTCTCCACCATGGTTCCATTTCCTACTAACACTGTTAGGTTATCTAACCAAATGAAAAATATGTCCAGTGAGTTGGAGGCCTAGTATAAAGGTCTTCTCACTTTGCCCTCTTGATCCAATTCCTTCCCCTTGAGGTGGAGAGAGTTAAGAGGCGTGCAGATGGTGGAGTTCTCCGGTTCGTCACGTTGGATGGTTTGTCTATACAAAGTGTCAGGTATCTAGTTATTGATAATGTGGTGATGTTAATTATTGTAAACAAACAAAGGGAGATAATTAACATTTTTGCCAGAAAAGAGTTATCTATATGTATCTGATGGTTGTGTAGTCAACTTATCCATTCAGCATACAATTCGTCCTTGCACTTGGATGTTTTGTTGGGATCGAATTTTTCCTGTCACGGGATTAATGACGTCATAATCAGCCTGGCTATGTGTTTATCAGCAATTCAAGCGCTATGCTGGTTTCTGATGTATATTGATCTTTATGATCGTTTTCCTTCTCTTTGAGTTGGATTGAGTTTCTAAGCTTAACTAGTTGCTCATACTCCTTGTCCTTTGCCCTGTTTCAGGGACCGGGTTGCGCGTCCTGTGGTCGTTTTCTTCAGGATAAGTTCTGGCCGCATCTGTGCTGTCAATGTAGCCCTTGTGGTCCATTGGTTAATTGTGACATATGTAAGCACTGGGGGGGCGAGTTAATGTCCGAATTCTTGTGCTGCTTACAGGCGACGGACAAGGTGGTAGAGGAGGAGAAGAAGAAGAAGCGGAAACGAGAGGTTGTAAGTAGGAAGGGTAAGGGGAAGGTCTCGTCCGCGGTGGATATGGAGGCCTTCCGGACCGAGATGTTGGGAGAGATGAAGAGGACAATAAAGGATTTGGTTCCAGGGTTGCTTCGTGGCATGCTTCCTGGACCAAATCCTTTACTGTCCTCATCATCGGCTTCGGAGCAGGTAATCCCCGCCTCTGGATCGATTTTCCTTAGTCCGCTTCCGTTGTTCGACGATTCAGAGGTGGCCCCATTAGAGGGGGCGTTCCACGGCCCTGGCAGCAGGCTTATTGCCGCGCCGATAGGGGACCGTGGACGGTTGTCGCTGGAACCCGCTGGCTGCTTATCAGTCCAGGGGTATCCGCACGCCGCGGTGGCCAGTACCTCCTATGGCACCGTTCCTGGTCAGCCCGGGTTAGCTCTTTTTGCTGACCCGGGGTCTAATCTTTCTGACCAGGGTAATGAGGATTACCTGCTAGGGTCGCCGTCCGACGACGTGGACATGGATGAAGACGTTTGTGCACCCCTCGCGGGGAATACAGGCGCCTTATTCCACGGTTTTACTCACCCTGGAGTAAAGTCCGCGGCTCAGGTGGTGGCCCAGGGCGCTGCTGATGGCCAGCGGTACCGCATACCTCGGCTTGCTGAGGGTGTTGCTGGTGCTGGCCGGGCCCGTGGTGAGACTATATATACCCCGCGCTCTGCCACGGTGCCTGCTCCTGGTCAAACCAGTGATATTCTCATGCCGGTGCTGTCAGGCCCGCGTGTTTTCCCTGGCTTGCCAGGTGTATCAGCATACCCGCCGTCAAGCTCTACTGCTTGCGCTCAGGAGGAAGACGAAGGACCCCGTCTTGTAGAGCGCTCGCAGTTAGCCACGGAGGAGGATTGGTATGACGCTTGCCAGTGGTTGGTGAGCGTTAGGCCTGATCTGCCCGTGGAGCAGTCGGCTAGCCAGCGTGTTCACACGCCGTGGTTAGCTGGGAAACCGACTGCTAACGCTATGCCTTCTCTGCCGCTGGCGGAGCATGTCGTTGACATGTTCAAGGCGGCGGAGTCGTCCATTAAGTCGAGTGGACGTCTCGCGAAGGCCCCTCGCGAGGTGGCCAGGCGTTGTCGCATCGTGCCCCTGGATTACCAGCGGTACGGTGTGGTACCCAAGCCCAGCGTGGATGACCGCGCGGCTTTGGGTGAGGATGCGCGGCCAAGCTCCCGTTCTGACACGGGTGTCTTGTGCGCGAACGCGTTGCGTTCGGCGAATACCGCGTTGCGTGATGCGGAGGAGAGTGGGAGGGCTTCGATTGCCGCTCTGTCCCACGTCTCCCAGCTGTTACAGGGGGTAGTAACGGCATCCGCATCGCGCCAGCCAAGTCCGGTCACTGTCCAGCGAACCATCCAGGATGGTATTAACCTGGCGCTGGACTGTGTGACTCGGGCGGTGACCAGGAGTGTCAGGGCAAGACGCACGTTTGCCCTGGACAATCTGTGCCCGTCTCAGGACCTGTACAATAGGCTACTGCGTACGCCTATGACGGGCCCTGGTCTTTTTGGAGGTGAGGGATGTCGCCACCTCCAGGAGACGGTCACCCTGGTGAATAACCAGAGGGCGCTGCGCGAGCAGTTTGATGTGCTGCGTCGTGCTAACGCTCGCGCCGCAGCCCCGGCGTATCGTCCCCTGCAGGCTCGAGGTGGTGCTGGCCAGGTCAGTGGCCAGCCACCGTCGCAGCGTCGGCCTCGGCCGCGTGCGATTCGGCCAGCAGCGAGGGGGGCGCAGGTTCCTCAGGCGCCGTCAGCCAGGCAGCCGCCCGCGCACCGAGGTGCGCGCGGGGCGGGGCGGGGCGCGCGAGGATCTGGGCGTGGTTATCGGTCCTGACAGGACGCTTACCGCGGTAAGAACCACTCCGGTGTGTATGGCGACGGAGACAGTGCCGCTCTTGCATGCCTCGTGTCCACCGCGGTCCCTAGGTGGGCCGGTGGGAGGCCGGCTAGCCGGCCACATGCAAGAGTGGGAACGGTTAACTCAGGACCGTTTAGTCTTGCGATGGCTTTCCGTCGGGTATCATCCAGAGTGGGTGACAGGCCCGCCGTCGCGACTGTCTCTGGTGCCAGTCTGGACTCCCATTCCGAGAGATCCAGAGCAAAGGTTGTGTATCGAGGAGGAGATAAATTCCCTCATACAAAAGGGAGCTATTCAGCCGGCACAAAGGTGTCCGGGCTTCTATTCAACCCTGTTCTTGGTAACAAAACGCACCGGAGGGTGGAGACCGATTCTCAACCTCAAGCCATTGAACAAGTTCATCGAGACGCCCAGTTTCAAGATGGAAACGGTGCGCTCGGTGTTGGCGGGGTTGGAGAGGGGGATGTGGACGGCGTCGATAGATTTGAAGGACGCTTATTTCCACATCCCCATCCACGGGAGTTTCTGTCGCTTCCTGAGATTTACATTCCAGGGCAGACAGTGGGAATTCAGGGTGTTGCCCTTCGGAATTTCCACGGCTCCTCGGGTTTTCACCCGTGTGGTTCTTGCGATCACAGCATACCTCCGCAGGAGAAGCATAGCAGTCCACACGTACATAGACGACTGGCTGTTGAAAGCGCACACCCGGGAAAGTTTGTCCGCCAATCTGGAGATTGTTTTGAAAATTCTCACAGACTTGGGCTGGATGATCAATTTCCCAAAATCAGAGCTGACTCCATCCCAGAAGTTTGTTTACCTGGGGATGTTCTTCGATCTAGAGACAGGATATGTTTATCCTACTCAGGAGAGAGTTCAAATACTCATCTCGTTGATTCAGTCAGTGTGCGACAGTCGTCATGTCCTGGCACGGGTTTACTTGAGAATGCTGGGGTTGATGGTTTCGTTGGAACCAGTCATTCCTCAGGCCGCCTTACGCAGGCGGCCGATCCAGTTGTTTCTCATGACACAATGGACCCAGAGTACAGGTTCGCTGGACTCGAATGTGTCAGTGTTGGCGCCTCTGATTCACCACCTGCAATGGTGGTTGAATACAGAGAATCTCTTGCCGGGGGTTTTGCTAACCCCTCCCCACCCTCAGGTGACTGTGTATACAGATGCATCGATGGAGGGCTGGGGAGCTTGCCTGGAAGAATCCACGATATCAGGGCTTTGGAATCTGGAACAGTCAAAGGAACATATAAATCTACTGGAGCTAAGAGCAGTAGTCCTGGGCCTGGAACATTTCTTACAGAAAGTTCAGGGCAAGATTGTTCTTATTCGTTCAGACAACTCAACAGTTGTGACTTACATAAACCGCCAGGGCGGAACGAAGTCGCCCAGTCTCTGTATGATGACATGGAAACTGCTTTGTTGGTGTCTGGATCACCAGATTACCTTGAAAGCAGTTCATATTCCGGGAAGGTTAAACCTGCTAGCAGACTCATTGAGCCGAAGGATGAGTGTTTTACCCACGGAATGGCAACTAAATCAATGTGTGGCGGATCGTCTGTTCGACCATTGGGGGAAACCCAACATCGATTTGTTCGCAACGAAGAAGAATGCGAAGATGACGACGTACGTCTCTCCGATTCCGGATCCAAGCGCTTTCGCAACAGATGCGTTAGCTATCAGCTGGGGGAGAATGTATGCATACGCATTCCCTCCAGCAATCCTGATTCCAAAAATTCTTCAGAAAATCAGACAAGAGGAATGCCAAGTGCTTCTGATCGCCCCGGATTGGCCAAGCCGATCATGGTATACGGATCTGCTGGACCTTCTGGTCTGCAATCCGGTTCCTCTGCCTCTGATGGACGATATTATCTTCCAGGGCAAGGCCCTTCACAACAATCCGTCAATGTTCAGATTGACTGCGTGGATGTTGTCAAGGAATCTAGAATTAAGGAGGGCTTTTCTGAGCAAGCAGCCATGTTTATGGCCAAAGCCAGGAGGGGGTCAACCTCCAGAGCATATAATTATAAAATCAACAGATTTGCAGAATGGTGCTCAAAAAGATGTATTGATCCAATGGATTCATCTATTCAAGTAGTAGCTGATTTCCTCTGTCACCTCTATGATGCCTATAGCCTCAAGCCTAACTCTATTGCTGGTTATAAGTCAGCATTAATGTCTGTTATTCCTTGCTTGGCTAAGAGGGGAAGTGATGAAGTAAATACATTGAATGTATTAATTAAAGGCATGGGCAATCTAAGACCAAGGAATCCACCTGTGATTCCGTCTTGGAGTTTATCGCTAGTGCTTCAAGTACTAGGTGATAAGCCTTTTGAACCACTTAGTTCCATTTCTATGAAACTATTAACACTGAAGACTGTGTTTTTAATTGCTGCGGCCTCGGCTAGGCGTAGGAGTGAAATTCATGCCTTATCAGCTGAGGATGACCGTTTTGTGGTTTCAGGGGAAGGCCTTAAGCTGCTACCTAGGATTAATTTCTTGGCTAAAAATCAGTCGTTGAAATATCCAGGTCAACCTATTATTTTGCCTGCTTTAACTAGATATGATCCTAATTCTAAAGCATGGTGTCCCGTCCGGGCGCTGCGCCGGTACAAACAACGTACGGCGGCATGGCGCACCGACCAGTCAGCGTTATGGTTGTCATATATTGAGCCCCATGGGAGGGCTTCTAAGGACACCATTTCCAGGTGGATTGTGGAATGCATTCAGTTTTGCCGTAGATCCGCCACCGGGAAGCAGGTTGACGTGGCCAAGGCTCACAGTGTCCGCGGCGTAGTGACATCCACGGCCCTATTTAATGGGGTCCCTGTGGATGATATTATGTCGGTGGCTCAGTGGCACTGTGAGTCAAGTTTTACAGACCATTATCTCCGTGACACCTCTAATCCTCTCGCCTTGTCGGTTTTGAAAAAATAAATCGGTTTATATTTTTTGAGGAGGTTTTTCCTCATTACTTATATATTTCACAATTAATTTATGGAAACACCCACTTTTTTGGGCCTGCATCAGTCTTTACCAATGGGAAGATGATGTCAGCAGCCATTTTCAACAAGGTCAGTCTTGTTCATGTGTTGTCCGTTGTTGATTGTATTGTCACGATTACCCGTTATTAATATGGTGATGGTTTGTGTATTTGTGTGGTTCATTGTTGAGAGTTACGAAAATGGAGCTTTTTCGTCTCTGTCCTGTAGTACATGGCACTTGTACGTAGAGAGCGTATAGGACATTGAGGTCAGTCGACTCTTCCTCCCAGGAAGGAGGGGGGGGAGCGCATATGACATTCGGTCATCTCTCATACATCGGTGGTGTTATCCGATGGTTAGTCTAATCCTGACTGTTTTTTCTTACAGTTTCAGAAGTTTAAGTGCCTTAAACGCAGAAAAGCGTATAGGGATGAGCTGGTCTTTTGACCTCGCCTCCCTCCCGCCAGATTCACTTTCGAATTCTGGCAATATCAAAAGTATTAGGGAGGTAAGTATACTCTTGAAGTGAAATAAACGAAATCTAGGATTTCTTTTTTCACGAGAGAGTTGATACTTACCTCCCTAGATACGGACCCGGCCTCTCCACCCCACAGAGGCTCGGTCTTCAGGCTCTTAATAGTTGCATGTGTGTCAGCCAATAATCTAGTCAGAGGAAGTGCTAGTCTGCGCATGCGCGGTGGTGGGGCTGGCATCCGCCAGACTACGCTCTGACTCCCTGCCCAGTAGGGGCACCTAACTGTTTTAAATCTGAGTGTTTATTGAGTGAAAGCCAATATTTAGCAATATCAAAAGTATTAGGGAGGTAAGTATCAACTCTCTCGTGAAAAAAGAAATCCTAGATTTCGTTTAATGACATACATGTATCATTGACATATATAAAATAGTAAGAAAAGTGTTATGGACACCATATTTTTAGAGTATTTCTATATTTAGAAGGGAAATTCCAGTTTTTTGCTTCCTATTTGATTAAGATGAGACCAAGGTATAGAAGTGCTGACAAGACAGGTTATTGCAATTAGAATATTGTTCATTTAATCTTGGCAAGTGTCTTATTAAAACGATAATCCCAGGTTAGAAGCGCTAATATATTGTTTACTGTAATAAAAGAACGGAACAGATTTTTTAATATCTGCCGGTAAACTAAATCAGGTGAAGAGAACTTGCAGTTGTTATTGGCAGAGTAATGCTTTAGCCTACCTACAGAAATTGTGGTAAATTTCATATTAAAAGTTATTGCTATAATTACCTCTCCAATTAAAATAAGTGTGAAAGAATATATTTTTACAAATATTTCTGTATATTTTGCCATATCTAAGGAAATATTCACAATTGAAAAAGCTTCAATCGCCACTCATATGTTATCCTTAAAATTACAAATGCCATATAAGATATGCCTTCCTGGAGATTCAGAGTTTGTGAAAGACAAACTCGGATTATAATGTTGCGGTGGATTATGGTCTGGGTCGAACTCATCACTATTCACGGTTATGAGGTTATGACGGCTACTGTAAAATTTATGCCTGTAATCCTATTTCCAACTAAAATATGTCTTGACCAACTAAGTTCCAGTGATATTTTAGCTCATTTAGCATTATGTACGAAAATAATGTCCATTGAATTATTTTCATTGCCACTCCTATAGGTGCACATATGTAATGCAATGGTCTTGTACTAAAGAAAAGAATACCCTCTTGCGGAGATGAAGATCATACCATTTAGGCACATCTTTTACGAGTGCTTATCGGTATGTCATTGTATGGGATTAGTGTGTTGATTCCCCTTCATGTAATTGAGTAGGCTGTATTTGATAATGGCAACAGGCCAGTATGGGCAGTTTAATACACTGATGCATACTGCATTTACACGAGGCGTACATGGTACGAATGAAAATTTAAATGTTTGCGTACATGGATGATTTCTATGCATACAGTATGCTTGTACGCACCTTATCTGGATCACTTGTACGAATTGTATCTCTTTAATAAACATGCGGTAGAATATCTTGAAACTAACTAATTTGACTGGATGCTGTTGCTGCCATAGGCAGCAACAGCACCCAGTCAAATTAGTTCCAAAATATTCAATAGCTTACCTGTATGGTTTTCTGGAAATAATAGTCAGGGAGTTCAGAGATCGATCCAAACATGTGCGAGGTGTAGGCGGAGCTTAGCTAGAGATGGGCGGGGCATAGCTAAAAATGGAAAAGACCATTGCACAGAATTCCAGTTTTTATGCGATTACAACACATCACTGTGTTATTTCAGTTGTTGTCCCAGACCACTCATCGACTAGGATTAACAAACGCAGCAACAAAGTTCTACACCGAGGACGGTACGCTCATTCTTGACATGGATGAGCTTTACTCATGGGCGACTGAGAACTACAAGGCTCAGATGTGGACCCAGATGGATAAGATGTTTGAGCTCGGTGGTCCAGCGGAGGTGGCAGAGGAGGAGGATGATGATGAAGGTGGGTTTCATCATCACATCCCATTTTTTTATGGTTGTGTCCGCACAGGATTATACAAATTTGAAAAGGACTTGAACATCAGTCTTTGAAATTCCTTGAGTTTGAAATTTGCCTTGAAAAGTGCGTGAAAGTGGGAGTAAGATATTGAAAAGTACATGAAAATAAACGAAATCTAGGATTTCTTTTTTCACGAGAGAGTTGATACTTACCTCCCTAATACTTTTGATATTGCTAAATATTGGCTTTCACTCAATAAACACTCAGATTTAAAACAGTTAGGTGCCCCTACTGGGCAGGGAGTCAGAGCGTAGTCTGGCGGATGCCAGCCCCACCACCGCGCATGCGCAGACTAGCACTTCCTCTGACTAGATTATTGGCTGACACACATGCAACTATTAAGAGCCTGAAGACCGAGCCTCTGTGGGGTGGAGAGGCCGGGTCCGTATCTAGGGAGGTAAGTATCAACTCTCTCGTGAAAAAAGAAATCCTAGATTTCGTTTATTTCACTTCAAGAGTATACTTACCTCCCTAATACTTTTGATATTGCCAGAATTCGAAAGTGAATCTGGCGGGAGGGAGGCGAGGTCAAAAGACCAGCTCATCCCTATACGCTTTTCTGCGTTTAAGGCACTTAAACTTCTGAAACTGTAAGAAAAAACAGTCAGGATTTGACTAACCATCGGATAACACCACCGATGTATGAGAGATGACCGAATGTCATATGCGCTCCCCCCCCCTCCTTCCAGGGAGGAAGAGTCGACTGACCTCAATGTCCTATACGCTCTCTACGTACAAGTGCCATGTACTACAGGACAGAGACGAAAAAGCTCCATTTTCGTAACTCTCAACAATGAACCACACAAATACACAAACCATCACCATATTAATAACGGGTAATCGTGACAATACAATCAACAACGGACAACACATGAACAAGACTGACCTTGTTGAAAGGGCTGGTGACATCATCTTCCCATTGGTAAAGACTGATGCAGGCCCAAAAAAGTGGGTGTTTCCATAAATTAATTGTGAAATATATAAGTAATGAGGAAAAACCACCTCAAAAAATATAAACCGATTTATTTTTTCAAAACCGACAAGGCGAGAGGATTAGAGGTGTCACGGAGATAATGGTCTGTAAAACTTGACTCACAGTGCCACTGAGCCACCGACATAATATCATCCACAGGGACCCCATTAAATAGGGCCGTGGATGTCACTACGCCGCGGACACTGTGAGCCTTGGCCACGTCAACCTGCTTCCCGGTGGCGGATTTATGGCAAAACTGAATGCATTCCACAATCCACCTGGAAATGGTGTCCTTAGAAGCCCTCCCATGGGGTTCAATATATGACAACCATAACGCTGACTGGTCGGTGCGCCATGCCGCCGTACGTTGTTTGTACCGGCGCAGCACCCGGACGGGACACCATGCTTTAGAATTAGGATCATATCTAGTTAAAGCAGGCAAAATAATAGGTTGACCTGGATATTTCAACGACTGATTTTTAGCCAAGAAATTAATCCTAGGTAGCAGCTTAAGGCCTTCCCCTGAAACCACAAAACGGTCATCCTCGGCTGATAAGGCATGAATTTCACTCCTACGCCTAGCCGAGGCCGCAGCAATTAAAAACACAGTCTTCAGTGTTAATAGTTTCATAGAAATGGAACTAAGTGGTTCAAAAGGCTTATCACCTAGTACTTGAAGCACTAGCGATAAACTCCAAGACGGAATCACAGGTGGATTCCTTGGTCTTAGATTGCCCATGCCTTTAATTAATACATTCAATGTATTTACTTCATCACTTCCCCTCTTAGCCAAGCAAGGAATAACAGACATTAATGCTGACTTATAACCAGCAATAGAGTTAGGCTTGAGGCTATAGGCATCATAGAGGTGACAGAGGAAATCAGCTACTACTTGAATAGATGAATCCATTGGATCAATACATCTTTTTGAGCACCATTCTGCAAATCTGTTGATTTTATAATTATATGCTCTGGAGGTTGACCCCCTCCTGGCTTTGGCCATAAACATGGCTGCTTGCTCAGAAAAGCCCTCCTTAATTCTAGATTCCTTGACAACATCCACGCAGTCAATCTGAACATTGACGGATTGTTGTGAAGGGCCTTGCCCTGGAAGATAATATCGTCCATCAGAGGCAGAGGAACCGGATTGCAGACCAGAAGGTCCAGCAGATCCGTATACCATGATCGGCTTGGCCAATCCGGGGCGATCAGAAGCACTTGGCATTCCTCTTGTCTGATTTTCTGAAGAATTTTTGGAATCAGGATTGCTGGAGGGAATGCGTATGCATACATTCTCCCCCAGCTGATAGCTAACGCATCTGTTGCGAAAGCGCTTGGATCCGGAATCGGAGAGACGTACGTCGTCATCTTCGCATTCTTTTTCGTTGCGAACAAATCGATGTTGGGTTTCCCCCAATGGTCGAACAGACGATCCGCCACACATTGATTTAGTTGCCATTCCGTGGGTAAAACACTCATCCTTCGGCTCAATGAGTCTGCTAGCAGGTTTAACCTTCCCGGAATATGAACTGCTTTCAAGGTAATCTGGTGATCCAGACACCAACAAAGCAGTTTCCATGTCATCATACAGAGACTGGGCGACTTCGTTCCGCCCTGGCGGTTTATGTAAGTCACAACTGTTGAGTTGTCTGAACGAATAAGAACAATCTTGCCCTGAACTTTCTGTAAGAAATGTTCCAGGCCCAGGACTACTGCTCTTAGCTCCAGTAGATTTATATGTTCCTGTGACTGTTCCAGATTCCAAAGCCCTGATATCGTGGATTCTTCCAGGCAAGCTCCCCAGCCCTCCATCGATGCATCTGTATACACAGTCACCTGAGGGTGGGGAGGGGTTAGCAAAACCCCCGGCAAGAGATTCTCTGTATTCAACCACCATTGCAGGTGGTGAATCAGAGGCGCCAACACTGACACATTCGAGTCCAGCGAACCTGTACTCTGGGTCCATTGTGTCATGAGAAACAACTGGATCGGCCGCCTGCGTAAGGCGGCCTGAGGAATGACTGGTTCCAACGAAACCATCAACCCCAGCATTCTCAAGTAAACCCGTGCCAGGACATGACGACTGTCGCACACTGACTGAATCAACGAGATGAGTATTTGAACTCTCTCCTGAGTAGGATAAACATATCCTGTCTCTAGATCGAAGAACATCCCCAGGTAAACAAACTTCTGGGATGGAGTCAGCTCTGATTTTGGGAAATTGATCATCCAGCCCAAGTCTGTGAGAATTTTCAAAACAATCTCCAGATTGGCGGACAAACTTTCCCGGGTGTGCGCTTTCAACAGCCAGTCGTCTATGTACGTGTGGACTGCTATGCTTCTCCTGCGGAGGTATGCTGTGATCGCAAGAACCACACGGGTGAAAACCCGAGGAGCCGTGGAAATTCCGAAGGGCAACACCCTGAATTCCCACTGTCTGCCCTGGAATGCAAATCTCAGGAAGCGACAGAAACTCCCGTGGATGGGGATGTGGAAATAAGCGTCCTTCAAATCTATCGACGCCGTCCACATTCCCCTCTCCAACCCCGCCAACACCGAGCGCACCGTTTCCATCTTGAAACTGGGCGTCTCGATGAACTTGTTCAATGGCTTGAGGTTGAGAATCGGTCTCCACCCACCGGTGCGTTTTGTTACTAAGAACAGGGTTGAATAGAAGCCCGGACACCTTTGTGCCGGCTGAATAGCTCCCTTTTGTATGAGGGAATTTATCTCCTCCTCGATACACAACCTTTGCTCTGGATCTCTCGGAATGGGAGTCCAGACTGGCACCAGAGACAGTCGCGACGGCGGGCCTGTCACCCACTCTGGATGATACCCGACGGAAAGCCATCGCAAGACTAAACGGTCCTGAGTTAACCGTTCCCACTCTTGCATGTGGCCGGCTAGCCGGCCTCCCACCGGCCCACCTAGGGACCGCGGTGGACACGAGGCATGCAAGAGCGGCACTGTCTCCGCCGCCATACACACCGGAGTGGTTCTTACCGCGGTAAGCGTCCTGTCAGGACCGATAACCACGCCCAGATCCTCGCGCGCCCCGCCCCGCCCCGCGCGCACCTCGGTGCGCGGGCGGCTGCCTGGCTGACGGCGGCTGAGGAACCTGCGCCCCCCTCGCTGCTGGCCGAATCGCACGCGGCCGAGGCCGACGCTGCGACGGTGGCTGGCCACTGACCTGGCCAGCACCACCTCGAGCCTGCAGGGGACGATACGCCGGGGCCGCGGCGCGAGCGTTAGCACGACGCAGCACATCAAACTGCTCGCGCAGCGCCCTCTGGTTATTCACCAGGGTGACCGTCTCCTGGAGGTGGCGACATCCCTCACCTCCAAAAAGACCAGGGCCCGTCATAGGCGTACGCAGTAGCCTATTGTACAGGTCCTGAGACGGGCACAGATTGTCCAGGGCAAACGTGCGTCTTGCCCTGACACTCCTGGTCACCGCCCGAGTCACACAGTCCAGCGCCAGGTTAATACCATCCTGGATGGTTCGCTGGACAGTGACCGGACTTGGCTGGCGCGATGCGGATGCCGTTACTACCCCCTGTAACAGCTGGGAGACGTGGGACAGAGCGGCAATCGAAGCTCTCCCACTCTCCTCCGCATCACGCAACGCGGTATTCGCCGAACGCAACGCGTTCGCGCACAAGACACCCGTGTCAGAACGGGTGCCTGGCCGCGCATCCTCACCCAAAGCCGCGCGGTCATCCACGCTGGGCTTGGGTACCACACCGTACCGCTGGTAATCCAGGGGCACGATGCGACAACGCCTGGCCACCTCGCGAGGGGCCTTCGCGAGACGTCCACTCGACTTAATGGACGACTCCGCCGCCTTGAACATGTCAACGACATGCTCCGCCAGCGGCAGAGAAGGCATAGCGTTAGCAGTCGGTTTCCCAGCTAACCACGGCGTGTGAACACGCTGGCTAGCCGACTGCTCCACGGGCAGATCAGGCCTAACGCTCACCAACCACTGGCAAGCGTCATACCAATCCTCCTCCGTGGCTAACTGCGAGCGCTCTACAAGACGGGGTCCTTCGTCTTCCTCCTGAGCGCAAGCAGTAGAGCTTGACGGCGGGTATGCTGATACACCTGGCAAGCCAGGGAAAACACGCGGGCCTGACAGCACCGGCATGAGAATATCACTGGTTTGACCAGGAGCAGGCACCGTGGCAGAGCGCGGGGTATATATAGTCTCACCACGGGCCCGGCCAGCACCAGCAACACCCTCGGCAAGCCGAGGTATGCGGTACCGCTGGCCATCAGCAGCGCCCTGGGCCACCACCTGAGCCGCGGACTTTACTCCAGGGTGAGTAAAACCGTGGAATAAGGCGCCTGTATTCCCCGCGAGGGGTGCACAAACGTCTTCATCCATGTCCACGTCGTCAGACGGCGACCCTAGCAGGTAATCCTCATTACCCTGGTCAGAAAGATTAGACCCCGGGTCAGCAAAGAGAGCTAACCCGGGCTGACCAGGAACGGTGCCATAGGAGGTACTGGCCACCGCGGCGTGCGGATACCCCTGGACTGATAAGCAGCCCGCGGGTTCCAGCGACAACCGTCCACGGTCCCCTATCGGCGCGGCAATAAGCCTGCTGCCAGGGCCGTGGAATGCCCCCTCTAATGGGGCCACCTCTGGATCGTCGAACAACGGAAGCGGACTAAGGAAAATCGATCCAGAGGCGGGGATTACCTGCTCCGAAGCCGATGACGAGGACAGTAAAGGATTTGGTCCAGGAAGCATGCCACGAAGCAACCCTGGAACCAAATCCTTTATTGTCCTCTTCATCTCTCCCAACATCTCGGTCCGGAAGGCCTCCATATCCACCGCGGACGAGACCTTCCCCTTACCCTTCCTACTTACAACCTCTCGTTTCCGCTTCTTCTTCTTCTCCTCCTCTACCACCTTGTCCGTCGCCTGTAAGCAGCACAAGAATTCGGACATTAACTCGCCCCCCCCCAGTGCTTACATATGTCACAATTAACAAATGGACCACAAGGGCTACATTGACAGCACAGATGCGGCCAGAACTTATCCAGAAGAAAACGACCACAGGACGCGCAACCCGGTCCCTGAAACAGGGCAAAGGACAAGGAGTATGAGCAACTAGTTAAGCTTAGAAACTCAATCCAACTCAAAGAGAAGGAAAAACGATCATAAAGATCAATATACATCAGAAAACAGCATAGCGCTTGAATTGCTGATAAACACATAGCCAGGCTGATTATGACGTCATTAATCCCGTGACAGGAAAAATTCGATCCCAACAAAACATCCAAGTGCAAGGACGAATTGTATGCTGAATGGATAAGTTGACTACACAACCATCAGATACATATAGATAACTCTTTTCTGGCAAAAATGTTAATTATCTCCCTTTGTTTGTTTACAATAATTAACATCACCACATTATCAATAACTAGATACCTGACACTTTGTATAGACAAACCATCCAACGTGACGAACCGGAGAACTCCACCATCTGCACGCCTCTTAACTCTCTCCACCTCATGGGGAAGGAATTGGATCAAGAGGGCAAAGTGAGAAGACCTTTATACTAGGCCTCCAACTCACTGGACATATTTTTCATTTGGTTAGATAACCTAACAGTGTTAGTAGGAAATGGAACCATGGTGGAGAGAAAACTAACTCTCTGCAACTGTGATGTCACCACCTAGCGTCATACAGACCTGTGGACATAAACAGAAAGAGAAATTAGTCCTAGGTAGCACCGAGTTGACCTAAACCAACTAACTAAGGCGCTTATCACGGTAAACGCGAGTCCCGGAAACACAATACACCGGGAAGAAAACTCGCTAATTTTACTAGAAGTCACCTGATTTAAAGGTCCTAAGTCCTCCTTTGGCGAATTGATACTTCCCGCCATCCAAAAAAGTGACTATCACACCAAACAACACCACTTAAACTAGTTTAAGATAAAGAAAAGCTTCAGCACAAAAAAGACATGTGTGAACTCTCTGCCAATAATCTAGCAAAGAGGAAGTGCTAGTCTGCGCATGCGCGGTGGTGGGGCTGGCATCCGCCAGACTACGCTCTGACTCCCTGCCCAGTAGGGGCACCTAACTGTTTTAAATCTGAGTGTTTATTGAGTGAAAGCCAATATTTAGCAATATCAAAAGTATTAGGGAGGTATGTATACTCTTGAAGTGAAATGTGTTTTTCACAATATATAGGCAAAGGTTGGATACATTATAAGATAGTCCAGGTCTGCTGTGGCCCTCAGCCTAGATCATGTCAAATCATGATCGGATCGAATCAGAATCAACTCCAATCAGGCTCCGGTTCAATGTGAATTAACCCTTCCAGTTTATCCATCCATCATATGATGTCATAATCAACAACGCGATTTGTAGGATGATGTCATAATCAATGACAACATGGATGGCGTAGATAAGTACATCATGAACGCATAATTGAAGACTGGCTATGTATGCGTTGTTGTACGAATTGTATGTCTTTACTATTTGATAAAAATTCTTTTGAATATTTTGAAACTAATTTGACTATGGCAGCAACAGCACCCAGTCAAATTTAACATATTCAACAACATACCTATATAGTTTTATGGAAATTGATAGTCAGTGTGTTTGGGGATTGATCGATCCCAACACAGGTGGTGTGTAGGTGGAGCTTAACTAGGGTTGGGTGGGGCATAGCTAAAACTGGTTTTATTGATTCCAATCGTACTTAACCCTTTAACACTGATATCAGCCAAAAACGGTTTCTACAGTTGTCTTGAGAAATGTCCATTTGCAGACCAAGAGAAAAGTATTTTTGAAAATTTACCACTGGAATGACTGGCTCGATAACCGATGGACATTTTCTTTGAGAAAATTGAAATTTTCTTGAATAAATTAAATTCTTATTCAAGAGTTAAAGGGTTAATCCCTACCTGATGAAGCACATTTGTGTGTGAAAGCATGCCAGGGGTGAATCTTGAATCCTGTTATCATTATAGGTCACGTTTGACTCGCTAACTATAGTCAGTTTCATGGTTTACTGAACATGCGCAGTCGCTATGTCAAGCCGAACGCTGAATAGTTAACTATAGTTCGTTGGTACCCGGTTCCCCATTGAATTACTAACGCCGAAAATTTGGAGCCGGGTACCAGTCTCCATTAACCCTTTCTGTCATCTATTTTGATGACCTATGAAAATGGGTTATTTTTGTCCACTTAGACATCGAAAAGCGTCCATATGACATAAAGTGGGAAGGAATATGGGCTTGGGAACATTGACATACAATGTGAAAGCATAATTTCATCAAACCTAAGTTATTTAATGAAATATTTACACTTTTATATGCATTTATTCGTAGCAAGTGATCGGTGTCCGCTATTTTGAAATTTACGCAAATTTTGGGCTAACCATCTGAACCGATTTCGTGTGCTTGGTTGACTATAGTTGACTAGCTAGTTAACTATTTGAAGTTCGACCAGTTGGTATTCTAGTTAGCTATAGCTATCTATGGTTAGGAGTCAAACTTGATCCTTGTTACATGTGTCTGTCTATTGATTAGATGCATTTATATATTTCCTCATTTATCCATGCCATGATATTAATTTTATTGAAAAAATGTGCACTGAAAAGGTCAGTCTCTTATACAGAGTGGTCTATGTTCTAAGCGATGAAACACCAGGTTTTGACATCATAATCAGTTATGTCACATTCAACCTGCCATTGCAATTATAATCATGTATTATAATTCACCTTTGCAGAGTATCCATCGATGATTTGACATCATATTATGTCATACTCAGCTAAGCGGCGTGTAGGATGATGTCATAATCATTACATCATAAATGATTCTATTAGGCCCGTCTTTAGTCAGACGCGTCAGACGCGTTGTAAAAATTGTATTTCTCTGCTATTTAATAAACACGCTGTTGACTGCAGCAACAGCACTCAGTCAAATTAGTTTCAAAATATTCAACAGCTTACCTGTATAGTTTTCAGGAAATTGATAGTTAGGAATTTCAGAGATCGATCGATCCCAACACGAGCGAGGTGTGGGTGGAGCTTAGTTAGAGATGAGCGGGACATAGCCAAAAATGAAAAGGTCCATTCGGTACAAATATGAAACTAGGATCCAACTTGGGAAATAAATAAATGAGACTTGATTAATTTGTGAAACTGTTTTTATCATTATTTTCTTTCATCAGAGCATGTAGACTCATTAGACGATGTTACTGCAAATGACCAAAGAACAGCTACACCGATCAACCTGCGTAGAGCTATGCAAGGCCTTGACCTCGACCCAGAGCAGGATGAAGATGGGGGTTCAGATCCAATGAATGGCGCAATAGCAGAGGATCAGAACAATGTACTAGAAGAGACGAATCACGCTGCATTAGATGGTGAGTAAATGAAAGATAGATGGGCCACATTCACTGGTATGACTGGCTCTTGCTTATTGAGGCAGTCATTCCAGTGATAAATTTTCACAATTTCTTGAGAATATTTGAGACTTAATGGATTAAATGGTATGAGAAATGTATCCTTGTGTGCAATAGTAATCTAATTTTTCTACAACAGAAGCTGATAATCGCCGTCGTGAGTACATTCTAAACCAGGTTGAGTTGCCTCCCCTCGATGTCATCTTACGCTATCCGATTGAAGTGTGGGTGTCTACGGGAAGATCTTTTGTTCCACTTGAAGGTATGATAAAAACATCACATGTTGCAATGAATTATGTCGAGGGTTTCTTCTGTGGTCCCAATCTCTCAAACTTAAGGGATGAATACAGTTTTATCTATGCCCCGCTCATCTCTAATTAAGCTCCACCCATGTTTTGCCTGTGTTGCTTCGAGAAAACTACACAGGTAAGCCATTAAATATTTTGAAACTAATTTGACTGGGCTACTGTTGCAGTCAAATTAATTTCAAAATATTTAACAGAATGTTTATTAATAGGAAAGGCATACAATTCACACAACTTGACAGACTATTAAGTATTTATAACGGATTAAATCACATCATTTATGCTGTAATTGATTATAATGTCAGCCTACATGTGACGTTGTTAATTATGACTGGATTAATCTATTAAGGATGGCCTCATTTCCTGGGGAAAATAAAATATTTGTTCTATTAACTCTGTATGACTCAATCTAGCCAGAATTTGTTTGAAAATTTACCATTGGAATGACTGGCTCGATAACCATACCAGTCATTCCAATGGTAAATTTTCAAAATAGTCTTCTCTTGGTCTGTAAATGAACATTTTCTATGAGAAAAGTTACATTTTCTTGAAGAAATTAGAGTGTTAAGAAAGGCTATGCTATCTAGTGGATATGACACCCTCAAGAATTCCTTGATGTGGACATGTTTGTTTTGTATATATTATACCTTAGTTTTAGTTCTGCTAAAACTTGTGTATGTCATTATTCCAACTCCAAAGCAGCCATTACAGGTAACCTACTGATTATTTTCTAAATAATTTGATTCCAATGTGTTATGAGGGTAAATCTTATATAGAAATAGTTTTTTGTGTATGATCCTAATCAGTAATTAGAATTATTGATGGGCATCTTGAAGCTACAACAATGGTAGTTGACCATGGGCAACTGCAAATCTGTTTAATTTTATACCCTGTTTGAATATTTTGTACAGTATTTTTAAAATTAATTAAAAGTTTTATTAATTTAAATGTCTTGACTTTGTTTTAGTTGTGGAGTCCAAGTCAGTGAATCGGCGTAAGAAGCGTGCATTCCGTTCAGCTGTAGCGCTAGAACTAGACGTCGAGAAACATATTCTTCGCCAGATGAAAGGTAGTATGTCAGCTTAGAATTGCCATTTTTATGGCTCTCTCATGTATAATGGCTTTATTTTATTTTAAACGCTTTTATCGATGAATTATCCATATCTCAATTTCAAGACAATAATATAGGATTCATATCTAGATGTTTTTTAACATTTTGACCCTCAAATTTGTTTTTAAAAATTAAATTTTATCATCGAAAATGTCCATTTATAGACCAAGAGAAGATTATTTTTGGAAATTTAGCACTGGAATGACTGGCTCGTTTATCCAGTGGTAAATTTTCAAAAGTATTCTCTTGGTCTGCAAATGGACATTTCTGAAGACCACTGTAGAAGCCGTTTTAACTAATATGAGTGTTAAAGGATTAAGCTAATCAAAGATAATTTATTGATGCACCTGGAATACGTGGCTCAGATGCCCTGAGCTTCATCAGTTACACTGATCTCAGGTGGGCTTTATTCATTCCATGATTCTGTGAGAATGCTGAGGTCAAATGAAATGTACAATAGGTTATGCAGATCAGACCGGGACAGCCAATCATGAACAGAGACCAATGACTGGTACTAGGATTGCACGATTTTTCGATTATTCGATTAATCGTGATTATATAATTCAAATTGATCATGGACGATTATAAAATGAAATAATCGTATAATCGCCATGCTGAAATTTTTGTCAAGACACTTTTACGCTTGTGAAACTCTGCTCGCGTTACCAACTATGGAAACAAACAACCGGCTATCAGCCGAATGTGTGAATGATTAAATAAACTAAATAAATAACTGATTTGTTTGTATTGACTCATGATTAGTTTTAGATGGATAAAGATTGTTCACTTGGTTGGTATTTGTCATTGTTGTTGTAATCACACACGCTTATCCTGCGTTCCCCATTCTCTGAACAGTTATGCGCTAACGGTATTCCCAAAAAGTTCTAAAACTGATACCACAGAAATTCAACGCATCCTCTCCCATAAAAGTTCTCACTGCCTATGCCTATGTTTAATGTATACCTCAAAACATCACCAGGGAAGTGAAATTATTTTATTTGAGCGCCTAAATATTGCGTATCCTTTAATAAAGGTTGTTTATTACATAAAAATTAATCCACAGTTTGATACAAAATGGCGTCGCGAAAAAAATACAAATCACGTGATTCGCCTCCAATTGAAGAGGTTATTTTAGAGCGAGTACGTGGATATAAATATTCTGGAATCGGGGACTCGGAACTCAGGAATTTCTATATATTATCATTGCACGATAGGAACTGAGTATTATACTGATCTGAATACCTGTACCCGTTTGATAAACTCCCGTTAGCGTATAATATCTCGCGAGAACATGCCGTCTCCCATCGCAAAAGAGTCACTGGCTCCCCAACTTAAGAAGCCGGCTATATTGTCATTCGTAATAATTCAATTTGGATCATTTAATGTTGATCGGCATTACAAAATTGATGCACATTTTCTCCTGTACTTGTTTGGTACATAAATTTAGTCTTAAAATATATTTATAAGGAAGCTATTTAATCACGCCAAGACTGTTTTAAGCGCATT
Source organism: Chaetoderma sp. LZ-2023a (assembly GCA_034401795.1). Taxonomy (NCBI): domain Eukaryota; kingdom Metazoa; phylum Mollusca; class Caudofoveata; order Chaetodermatida; family Chaetodermatidae; genus Chaetoderma; species Chaetoderma sp. LZ-2023a. Next base: position 154,727,406 of record CM067370.1, on the reverse strand, counting down.
TTGACTACAAAAGTGTGGAATAAACTTTATTATATCTTGAACATATGTGGCCTACTATTAGTCTTAATCTAATAGGTGGTCGAGATTTACAAATCCGAGGCCTGTATTGACTTCTAGAGGGGCCGGAAATGTATCAGGGCAGAGATCGGTCTGAAGTACACACACCCTGTGACACGATTGTTATAATTATACACGTTATTCTTACAAATTTTCCTATACAATCGCTGAGTTAGGGGATGGGCTTCTAATACAGAGTTTTGCCGTTTTGAAACTGCTAAGAAATCGTAGGAGCTCATATGTCAAAGTTAGGGGGTGGGCTTCTATTAGAGCATAGACTACAATTAAGCAAAATACGATATCTTCCATTTTCCATCTAGAAAAGTCTTGATACATTCCTTTGTTTGCAATCAACAACTGGCGTATTCTGTCCATGTATGTATACTCATGTGCCTAACCCATACTCTTACAATCTGTAGTAGCATAATAACATCCTCTAAGCAGCATTGACGTAGTTAATATAGTTCATGATTAATCGTATGATCGCGAATATTTTTTTTTAATGATCGCGATTATGAAAAGTGAATAATCGTGCAACCCTAACAGGTACTTTCACCCATTTATGACACTCCTGATTCTGTAAGATCTGGCTGAGTCTCGGAATGAGCCAGATCTACCAGAGAGCAGTGTGGTTGATGAACTTCAGATGAGATGAGTGAAATATTCCAAGGGAGTTAATAAATTATCTTTGAGTCATTTAACATGTCTAAAAGTTAGAGAATTTTTTTAGATTTGCCATAATTCTTATGTTAGCTGCTTTTACAAAACATGCGCATAATGTTAATTGCACTAAATCAACCTAAAACCGTAAGCTATTATTACTATCATCCTGTAAGGGGAAGAGGGTATTACGATTATGTCTATCTATGTTTATCTGTCTGTATGCCTGCCTGCCTGCCTGCCTGCCTGCCTGCCTGCCTGCCTGCCTGCCTGCCTGCCTGCCTGCCTTTCTGTCTGTCTGTCTGCCTGCCTTTCTGTCTATCTGTCTGCCTTCCTGCCTGCCTGCCTCCCTGCCTGCCTGCCTGCCTGCCAGCCTGCTGTATCTAAAAAGTTACTCATCCCATTTGCCTCAGACGTTAAGACAATAAAGAACTTCATGCAACAGGATGTCCCGATTTTGGCCATAATATGGATAACAGAACCGTGATCCAGATTATATCAAATTCTGGATCTGTGAATATCTCAGAAACTAACAGTCCAATTTGCCTCAAATTGTAACATAGGAAAGATGTGACCATACACTAGGATTCCATACCATTGGGACGTGATGTGATAATATCCAGAAAACCATAATATAATCCAGAAAATCTGAAAAAATCTGTATAATCTGAAAAGAATCAGAAAAATTTGACAAAAACGGGAAGGTGATAGCCTTCGATCTCGGATTGCTCTTGTTACTGATGTATGTTTTTATAGCAGAATAGGGGTCATTTCAGTAAGCATATGTTGTTCTTAGGTCGTCGTTTTGATGAGTGTGAACCTGGTGAATACATCGGGACACGTAATAGTGCTAAGCCGGTGGTGAAAGAGGGACATTGGCTGGAAGTGACACCTGAGGAGCAGGTGAAACAGGAACAAGTGAAGAAATTACAGGTATGTTCATGATTCTCATGTGTATATGCAAGAAAACATCTTAGCTCTCTATTGGTCTAGATTTGTCAGGAAAATTAAAGATTTTGCTTAGTAAATGTCCATATGAAAGCTAAAAGAAGACTATTTCTGAAAATTTACCAGTGAAATAAGTCATTCCAGGGGTAATTTTCTAAAATACTCTTCCCGTGGCCTTAAATTAGGCACTCATGAGACCACTGTAGAAGTGGTTTTTAGCTAGCTCGACTATTGATGGTCTAATTTGCCATGTTAGAAAGCATCAAAATGTGGTTTCTAAATACAGGTGGTCTTTATGCAAGTATGATGGTGATGGGCTATAGGATGGTGTTTTTATCAAAGAATCATAATCATATGGACCCTAAAACAGGTGGTCACTTGTGCAGGTTTGAATTTATTATTAAATGTATTGAGGTGCTGCATAAAGGCCACCATAACGGCTATTAATAGAGTTTCTGATAAATTCTATATCTCTCACGGCAATCTGTCTGTCTTTTGATTACCAAAAAGTGTGCTTTTGATAAGTTGGCATGTTTTAAATCCTTTTAATTGTCAAGAGTAATCAAGAAAATTTAAGTTTTCTCTTATTGAATGACTATTTGTAGGGCAAGAGAAAACTACTAGAATGACTGGCTCTGCAATATAGCCAGTCATCCCCGTGGTAAAATCCCAAAAATAGCCTTCTCTTGGCCTGCAAATAGACATTGATCAAGCGGCCATTAAAGTCAATAATAATCATAAAAAAAAGTTTTTTGGCACAAAAGAGTGTGATTTTGTATAATTGGGCCAAAACCTAGATGTTTTTCTCTCGCCTGTGAAGCAGAAAGCGAGACATAGGGATCACTAATTGCGGTGGCGGCGGCGGCGTTGGCATCGGCGCCGTCCGTCATTTGTGCAGTTTTGGTTAAGGTTTTTTAATCAACATATTTTTCAACACTGGGTCATCCGATCTCAATGAAACTACAGAAGTGATCTAATACTATACAGGGATGTGATCTACATAACCAATTTAATTTTGGGACATTTTAACTTTTTTTCATGGTTTTGGACTTTTTCCATGTATTCTGCCAGTGCAGTTTTGGTTAATGTTTTATAAAACGACATTTGCACCCACAAGGGATTATCGGATTTCAGTAAAACTTCACAGAGTTGTTCTATACCATGCTTATGACTAGCCTGCATCAAAAGGAAATTGATTTTTTCAATATTTTTTTGGGTGTTTGGACTTTGATAATTTTAAGCCTGATTTGCATCCAGGTTATACTCATTATGTTTTGGTTAATTTTTTTCAAATGACAATTTAATCAGCAAAGACTTGGTTTTGAAACTTGAGACCTTGGGGATGATTATACATATGGGTAAGGATGTGCATGACATTTTAGAAATTTTGTTCTGATCCTGGGGCTGGCCCCAGGGGTCAAAAGATCAAAATTGGCCGGTAATTATCGATTGTAATGCAACTCCTCCTAGGCCATTTCAGATAAAAACTTGAAACTTTGGGGATGATTGCACATATGGACACGGATGTGCATGACGCTTTTGAAATATTGGCATGACCGCAGGGGCAGAGCACTGGGGGTGGGAAATGCGGGGTCAAAAATTAAATTTTTCCAAAGGTCATGTCGCATGTCATTTTCAAGCCAGTGATAAGTAGTCTACAGTACAGGGAATTATTTTGATATTGGGTCAAACTGATGGTGAGGGGCAGGGTCAGGGTCAAAAGTGGGCATCAATCGATTGTAACGCAACTCCTAGACCATTTCACATAGAAACTGGTATGATTACACATATGGCCAGGGATGTGCATGGCATTTTTGAAGTTTTGTTATGACCCCCAGGGGGTGGGGACTGTGGGTAAAAAGTTAAATTTTTCCTAAGGTGGTCGTGTTACATATCATTTTGAAGCCAATGATGAGTAGACCACAGTACAATGAATTATTTTGATCTTGGGTCAAATGGAGGGTAGGGCCCAGGGTCAAAGGTGGGCACCAATCGATAGTAACGCAACTCCTAGACCTTTTCACATCTAAATATGTATTATATTGATTGTTTTTGAAAATGTTTCTTATTTTTTCAGACTGAATTTTACTTATGTTTGGACCATTTGCCTTTTGGTTAGCCCCAGGGTGCCAGTTGTCACTACAATGACTTCAGGTTACTCCTGGGCAGAAAGGCTTTATGGCTCAGTCTCTAAGCTATGCTTGCCTGATGGGTAGTACCATGGGTATTTTGAATCGGCATGTTGATTGTCAAATTTCAAAATGAGAGTGTATCCTGTGGTCCATCATAACCTGGGGTCCCACCCCCAGAGCACCCCTGGGGTGGGAAATGTGGGGTAAAAAATTATTTTTCCAAAAGTTATCATGTCACATAGCATTTTGAAGCCAATGATGAGTAGACTACAGTACAAGGAATTATTTTGATCTTGGGTCAAACTGAGGGTATGGGTCAGGTCAAAAGTGGGCACCAATCGATTGTAACGCAACTCCTAGACCATTTCACATAGAAACGTGAAACCTTTGGTATGATTACACATATGGCCAGGGATGTAATTTCGGGCAATTTTTAATACTTTTTTCATGGTTTTTGACTTTGAACTTGTTTCATGTTTGTTTTGTTATAGTTTTTTATGGATCACACATTTTCAACAATGGCTCACCAGATATCAACAAAATTTTACTGCAGAGTTATATACTATGCAAGAGTACTATCTGCATCATTACTAGTTTCATTTGGAAAAGAATTTCCAGATCAGACTATCCGCAGTTTGGTAACAAATTTCATGTTCGATTGGTTACACTTGTTTGTTGGTGCATTACTGAATATGTGTGTTACAAACCATGCCAAGTTTGCTTTGCCAATCAACACTATCCATGCCTTTACAGGCGAGATATCGTACGCTTCAGCATTCTTGTTTTCATCGAGGTTTCATGATTATTTTGTTCGTTACATGTGTTTTCAGACTCACTTGACTGAGATCAAGTCAAACCAGGCTAAGGACTCGGATAGTGTGAACACCCTCAATGTTAGCCTGACACGCCGGCTATACAAACAGCCCACTATGGTAGGCATATTTGATAAGTAGTTAAGTAATGTCATTCTAACATCGCATGATATTGTACAGTTTTCTGGAAATTGATAGTCAGGGAGTTCAGATATCATTCTATCCCAACACGAGCGAGGTGTGGGTGGAGCTTAGCTAGAGATGGGCGGGGCATGGCTAAAACTGGAAAGGTCCATTGGTAATAGTGTCGCTGATGAAGACAGATGTAAAATTGTTGAATATTTTGAAATGAATATAGTTTCAAAAAATTCAACATGTCTGTAAATTGTTCATGATTCCTGTAACCCCTTCATGATGAAGCCGGACAAAACTGTCTTCTGTTGTGGTCTTGAGGAATGTCCATTTACAGGCCAAGAGACTATTTTTGAAAATTTGTCACTGGAATGACTGGCTCTTGACCTATAAATTGACTTTCAATAAGGAAATATTTAGATTTTTCGTTACCAGATTTGGTCATTAAAGGGTTAATTTCTTAGTTTAGCATCGACAAATCATGCATGGCTATTCCATCCTGTATAAAGATAGGCATTGTTGGTCATCAATGTCATTGATTGGGGAGTGTGGGACTGGCTAAATGATTAGGTCCTGTCAATGCATGCATGTATGTATGTAACCAGATTTTTTTCTTGAATCACAACTTTAGGAAGTTTACATGAATTTATATCAAATTTGGTAATCTATAGATCAACTTTCTGACAAGTACTTAGTTGTGACTATGATTCGGTGATCTCTGTATAAATTCTCCGGCATGATTTCTACTTTAAAAAACTAAAACTTGTTAGAAATTTGATTTCTGAAGTAAGGATCCCTACATGGATTTACTATGTGGGGTAGCTGATGGCAAGACATGTGTTTCAGTGAAACCAATCAATATTCAGCAGAGTTATTTGTCCTGAAAACTTAAGTTTGTTTAACACTGGATGACTTTAAAATCCTTGAGTCATGGATCGTGTGATTGGCACTTGTATTTTATTGGATAATATGCCTCGTTGTGGCAGTAACTCTCAGGTAGGCACTTGAGGCTATCATTGTATAAATATGTGTTAACTAGAGTACAAACTCTCATGAACCTTGGCAATTTGGCACTACTCTAGTAACTCTGATATCTACGCGAGTAACCGCGCAAACACACCCATAGAGTCAATGGACTGCTGATTGTTTTGAAAACCATCTGCCTGAAAAATCATCACTGCCTATATTTATATTTTGGCTCATGGATGATGTGACCGGCACTTGTAGTTTATTGGATAATACACCTTGTGGCAGTAACTCTCAGGTAGGCACTTGAGGCTATCATTGTATAGATGTGTGTTGACTAGAGTACAAGCTCTCGTATGAACCCTGGCAATTTGGCACTACTCAAGTAACTCCGATAACTACACGAGTAACCATGCAAATACCCATAGAGTCAATGGGTTGCTGATTGTTTTGAAAACCGTCTGCCTGAAAAATCATCACTGCCTATATTTATATTTAAAATTATTCACATATTTTATCCATAAAGGTTTAATATTTGGACATTTTCTTATAGTAAATCAATGTTAATTGATGGCTGATATATGCTTTGTTTTCCTTATCCAGAAACGAGTATTAGTGTATCCTAATGGCGAAACAATGGACCGTGCCATTTACATCTGGGGGGAGAATCTGAGTCAGCTTTTGGACCAGGCTACTTCAAAGTTAGGGATGTGGCGACATGTAAAACTATTCTACACGACTGAAGGACAAGTGGTAAGGATGATAATAACAGTACAGCTTATAAATAACTTTAAATGTTTACAAAAACACGAACATGTTTGTTAACACAATTTTGAACACGATGTAAGAAATGTTCTGTTGAATATTTTGGATGTAATTTGATTAGATGCTATTGCAGAAATTGCTTCAAATCAAATTAAGTCCAAAGTATTTAAAGGGATGCTAATCTCATCTCAGATCTTGTATTGTATCGATAAGTTATTGTTTATAGATTCCATAGTATTCATATCCTGTCACATTTCCTTATCTGTATCATAAGGCAGCAACAACTTCCAGTCAAATTAGTTTCAAAATATTCAACAGCTTACCTGTATGATTGCTTGTATATGAAATTACCAAACTATAGCTGGCACCTCTATGACTAAGCATATATCCCGAGGCAGACATGCTAGCCTTTTTCTGATTGGTTGAAAACTAAATAATGACAGCCAACATAGCCTGTAGAAATGTAGAAACATTTAGCTACTAATGCCTGAATATCTTTCTTTAGCGGCATGATAAAAAGCCTAGAACTACCTGCATAGTTTATGCGTGGCATATTAGATCACGTGAATAACTATCAAGAGATGAGGTTTGTTATCCTTTACCAGTACATTTAAGTTATTTCTAACGTGTACTATACACTATGATAACTGCGAGGGTTCTAGGAACGTGTCCTGCTAAGCTGCAAATGTATAATCTCACTATCACTACATGTGCAAGAAGAAAGGCCTGCGTTATGGATCACGAATAAATATTATCTGTATGTTTGGTGGTAATGGTAGCATATAACTAGCTCTTGGCACGTCAAGTTTTGTTCTTGAAATCTTAGGCAGCAATGTCTTTTAAATCCAAATATGTTCAAAATATTTAACAGTACGTTGTGTCTGTTGTTTTGGAAACATGTAAAGGTATTTCTGATCTGTACAGTAGGTCTATATGTAGAAATGAAATGTGCTCGATGTATAGCGTGTGGGGATTAAGTGTTCCTATTCAGGGACAGACGTGGCTTTCACAAATTATTAGGCAATAGATTAGCAAACTATACCTTTTCTTAGCCAAATCTGAACTATTTTAGCCAGTGTTTTACAATGTCTACAATCTGTCACCACCAGGTAACCCTGTTACCAGAATGCTACATACCAGATACAAGGTTATGTTGAGTATTTTGAAACTAATTTGTCTGAAAGCTGGTGCTGCCTAAGGCAGCAGCAGCTTCCAGTCAAATTAGTTTCAAAATATTCAACAGTTGGCCTATATAGTTGTTTTGAAGCTGCGATATTAGGATTTTAGTGTTTATTTGGTAACCATAGAAACATAATATAGGTACTGGTTGTGTAAATGTTTATCTTAAGATGCTCTTCTCAATTAATTTTAAAGGTTCTCTTCTTAGAACCTATGTATAATAATACGATTTTAATAATCAGCCAAATATTAGCCAATCCTTTTTTCTGTTAGCCAGATTTAAATTTTGCTAGCATTTGACTAATTGCCGAATGCGTAGGTCGGTCCCTATCACAGTTAGCCTCAAATTACAGAAAGTGTTTTGAAAATTAACATCGGTAACAGTTATTCAGCTCAATTCAATCAATACCTTCTGATTCTTTCATAGATTGACGCATTTGACGACATCGGCCGTGACCAGATCGTTTGCGCCGCCACCGGTAAAGGATTCGCTCGGCCGCAGAAAAATCGTGAAGACGTCGAGGTAAAAGCTAACTGGTCACGTGCCCGGAAACAATACGGTCCAACTGCTACAGATTACAAAGTATCTGTGGATATGAATCCGACAGTGAATGTGGATCCTTTTGGTCCGCCGCAGTTAGCTTTGGACAGTCAACGAGACACCTCCAGAACTACTCAGTAGATTTTCCCATGACGATAGAGGCGCATTGAGCCAGCACTGTTTTTGACAGGTCACCATAAAGGCTGTCTTGGACAGACTACTTAGGGAGCACATATACAGTGCCACAAGACATGTGGTCACTTAATAGCAGGCAATTCATATGACCTGACTTAATTCTTGGTCAAGATTGGTCAATAACATTTCAATTTTCACATAGAAAATGTTCAATTACAGACTAAGATTTAGTTTTTTGAAAATTTACCACTGAAATAACTTTTTTTCTGGCTTGACCATTAATTGGTTAAAAAGCTTCAATAGGCTCAACAGTATTTGTTTTAATTACTGGCTTGATCTCCCCTTAGGAATGTGACCAATAGGGGGGGGGGGGATGGGTGATGGGTGAGTTGGGCCATCACTTAAGACATATTTTACTGTCGAAGGAATGTGAGTCCAGCATCTATCTTATATGACTGTGTATACTGAGATAGTTATGTGCTAAGACTTATTGTAGCACTCTGCCTATGGTGGCAATAACTCCCAGTCAAATTACTTTCAAAATATTCAAGAGAATGTTTATTAAATTGTAAACTTATCAAAGACATACAATTCGTAGACTTGTGACAATACAATTTTAATGATGGGGCTTTGTTATTTTGATTGTGACCTCAGCTAATGAGTGATGTTTTTGCTCATGACGTCAGATACTTGAGTAACAGATCAGATCCTTCTGTTATGGTAACATTCCAACTCTCACAATGGCTCAAACATCAAGGAGAGTAATTCCTACTAATATAACCTACGTTCAAAGATTCGTTCAAAGATTCGACTGTCATATTGGTGTCCACTATCTTTTTTATTCAGTGTCTTATTATTCATTTGACATTTTTATTTGTGATTTTAAGCAGGTAGGATTATATTTATTTATTCTAATCTCAGCTCAATGTTTGTGATTGCATTCTTAATAACCCCATTTATTCGTCAAGCCGGCTTCAGAGGTGGTCTTGGAAAACGTCCATTTTCAGGCGAAGGGAAGACTATTTTTTTTTTTAATTTACCACTGGAATGACTGGCTAGGTAACCAAGTCAGTCATTCCATTTTTCTAAAATAATCTTGTGGCCTGCTAATGCGCGTTGCGTAAACAGAACTCTTGCTTTTCCTGATCAGCCATTGAAGGGTTAGATCTTAAAAATCTAATATAAATTATATTTATCTATTACTCTCGTGATTTATGGAAAAATGTGATATTCATTGCATTCTATATTTTTTTAACCCCTTCAAACCCGAAGTTGCAGTATCTCAGTTTCAAAATGGCCATACAGTTTGGTAAGATGGTGAATGGTTTGAAAGTATATATACTTTCAAACCATTCACCATCTTACCAATCACGAACAAATTTTGTTATGGAATAGATGGATTGAATGTGTCACTCAGGTACACTCAGGTATCTGTGAGTGACTTGTTAGCAGATGTCACCATCATAATTATGTAACTCTGTCAGGACAATGCCAGCATGAAAGTGTACGATTTGTATGTCCTTGACTAATTTATAATTTATTAAACATTCTGTTGAATATTTTGAAACTAATTTGACTGGAGCTGTTGCCACTATTAATAGCTTACCTGTATAGTTACATCGAAATTTAGATTCTGTGAATTTCAGGATTCAAAGTTTTAAATCGATTACATCATGCACAAAAGGTTGGGAGAGCTTACGGTAGCTAGAAAGGGGCGGGGCAGAGCTAGTAATGGACCCCTCTTGCAATCTGTTTTCTCTATCCCTTATAGGGCACCGAATTCTTTTATTTCATGTTAATATATACATATCAATGTCATCTTAAAAGGTATTTCGCCAATATTCTCAATCCCACACATTCGTATACACATGCGCATGCACGCATTGCGCAAACAGTAATCAATATTAGTCATTTTAGCGCTTTAACCCTCAAATATTCTCATGGATAATGTTCATTTGCAGATCAACTGAAGACTATTTTTGAAAATTTATCACTGGAATTACTGGCTCGATAACTGGCTCGGTTATCGAGCCAGTCATTCCAGTGGTAAATTTTCAAAAATAGTCTTCCCTTGTTCTGCAAATGATTATTTCTCAAGTTCACTGCAGTAGCCATGTTCGGCCGTCTTGCGGGTTGAAGGGTTAAAAAGTATTTCCATGATTTTGATTTCAATTACATTACACGCACGCACACACACACGCACACGCACACGCACACGCACGCACGCACGCACGCACGCACGCACACACACTTATAACTATTTCCATCACTTCATCAAAGGCACAACCAGAAGCACACCAAACATGCACACACAGATGGGCACATGCTTACAGACCATGCACACACACGCACGCAGACACATGGCTGAAATTATTCTGCTTTAGAACCGAGAAACATTCTCAATTGAACACATTTCCATGGTAACTTCAGTTTTGCTCAATCAAATCTTTTACATCGAGAAATTGTTCAACTAACAAAAAGGTTTTTTGAAGTCCACCTGTAGCGTTAGTAATGGACATTTTGTACAGACGTCTATTAGGATAGTTAGTCTGAATTTTATACACCACAGTTCATCAAATATCATTATTACATTGTCAGGCCTGCCTGGGTCAATTTTATCGACTATTGAAATTTTTTTATCTTATTTCTGTGATGTATTTGTTATTGTTGTGGTCAGTTATTTTTTTATTATAAAATATGATATTATTATCCGTCCATTTCTAGACATTAATATCACCTTACATAATGAATATTAATATATCTTAATTATACACTTTATATATAGATAATATATTATACAAAGATCTTTTTTAGTATTTTTATTTTCTCGCTAATTTTTATACATTCGTTTCCATCCCTAGTTATCATGCTATTTTAATTTTCTTTGATTTAACGCTGTAGAGGTCAAGTCAGTGAAAACTGGCAAATGTAGTGGTCATGAGGAATGTCCATTTGCAGGTCACAGACCATTTCTGAAATGGACCGTTCCAGTTTTAGCTATGTCCCACCAATCTTTAGCTAAGCTCCACCCACACTTCACCTCTGTTGTGATTGATCGATCCCTGAACTCCCTGACTATCAATTTCCAGAAAACTATACAAGTAAACTGTTGAATCTTTTGAAACTAATTTGACTGGGCAATGCTGCTGCCTATGGAAGCAACAATGCCCAGTCAAATTAGTTTCAAAATATTCAACAGAATGTTTATTAAATAGTAAGGACATACAATTCGTACAACAACGCTTATTCCGTGATCAATTAAGCGTTCGTGATGAACTCTACATCATTCATGTCATTGGTGGATAAACCGGAAAGGTCCGTTGTGCCACTGAAATAATTACCTCGATAATCTTCACTAAATTATACCATTAGTCTAAAATTAAAAGAAAAATTCTAAGTTACTGTTGTGGTCAAATTTTCAAAAATAGTCTTCTCTTGGCCTGCGGAGAGACATTCAACAAGACCACTGCAGAGACACAACCCTTTAATGGTCAAGCCAGCCAAAACCAGCCTCTGCAGTGGTCTTGAGAAATGAATGTCCATTTGTACGCCAAGAGAAGACTATTTTAGAAAATTTACTACTGAACTGATTCATTCATGTGGTCAATTTTAAAAGATAGTCATCTCTTAGCCTGCAAATGGACATTCAATAAACAAATATTTTGATTTTCTTGACCAAATTTGACCATTAAATTAAATTGACCTATCAGTGGCATTCTGTTGTCACCTGGTTCGGTCACTGTGCCTTGTAACTTCATCTAAGGTCTGATGTTGTACCCACAGTGCATTAACTTGATGTATTTCTGTGACAGGCATCCCGCGACTAACAGCATATATGACTACTGCTCCTCATTACATATTTTATCAGACCTATTTAAACAAAAGCAATGACGATTTACAAGAGAAGTTAACTTGTATGAAATATACATTCCTTCTGGAATATCTGGCTACATATGAGCGAGATGACGATGTACTGTGTTCTGTAACTGCATGTGTTTGAATGCATCCTGCAATCAGCCTTTCTTCTCCAATCAGTCTTACCACCATTTATTTTCCTCAGCCAAAGTCCTTAAGCTCCAGCAAGTTCTTGTTCCTCAATGTACCCAGTCAAACATGTTTTTAGATTGTTATGTAGAATGTTTACAGAACTTTTGTGAAGTTGCGTCGGCTGGGAGCTTTGTAGGCATTGTCACCGAGTACTGGGACAGTGAATTGCAATTCTACTTCGAATAATACTTACCAGATGTACCATTGTGATAATGTCTATTATATAGTCTAGCTCAAAATAAACAATTAAAACTCGTCACTCTCCTGGTCCTGCCCATACTGTGTCCGGGAATTACCATAGCCCCAGGTACTGAGTCAATTCCCAATCACAGTCAGATTCGTGTACTTTGCTCGACTTTACAGTCCTGTTTTTCTGAGTCGTAATTTAGCCTGAATTTTTGCGTTTTGAGTATTCTACGCACGATTTGATCACTGGCTTTATGGAAGGGAAAGGAAAATCATCACCGGGGCAGGTTGTATCAGTCTAGAATTAATACATTCGTGCCATAATGACTGTTTGAAATTTCCTGAAATTGGCACATTGTTTTAAAATGGTAGCCATTGTTGGAGTCACTCCATTACCCGTTAACTTTTTAATCTTATCCGGGTACTCGGTTAATTTCTCTTGCGACTTGGTTCTTTTCAAGATAGATGCGCCCGTAGTCAAGATGGCAGCACCCATGGTTAACTCTGTTTTAAGCCGATCATTAGCTCTCGCTTCAGTGTCGAGGGTGTTTGTAGCGATCAGTCTTATTTTCTTGGCTGTTTTAACATTAGTTAATTACCAAGTTTTGTTTATTAAATTTTCACTCTAAACATTTTCAAATATTTCCTGCCTAAAACTTGGTTATCATTAATTTGAGAGAAAGTAATTTGAAATTACAATCAAGTAAATTGTGCGTGTTGCTCGTCGTCATATTATCATGTGCAGCATTTTAATTCTTATTCTGTGTTCGCAGAAAGTAAAGGGGCAAGGCAAGGCTCCCCCTGATACGCTTTGCTCGCGCTGTAACTGCTTCATGAAGCAGAAGTTCTTGGGACATCACTGTGTTGCCTGCGCGACGTGCAAAGTTCGAAGCCCTTGCGATGTATGCGCAAAGTGGTCATCGGAGATGGTGGCGGAATTTGATCACGATCGGCGTGCGCATTTGGAGAGAATCGTGAGGGACAAGGTGGCCAAAGTGGATCAGGCATCAGTCAATGGTCTGGAAGAGTGGTGTTTGGGGCTGCCCAATTCAAGGTAATGTTTGAGTCTTTTCAGTCAACAGTCCCGTTGATGCAGGCAGGTGCAGGATCACCTATCGATGGTCCGGCTAGTTCTGTGGAGGGACATGCACCTGTCCTTCCTCTTGCTTTGGCTCAAGAGCCGACGGTGGAGGAAGAAGATATCCTCCTGATGGAAGACTCGGGCATGCCAGAGCTTTCACAGGTGACAGAATCCGGTACCTCCCATGGGTCACCCATGGGTTTTGTATGGGTTTGTCAACCGGGTGGAGATGTCGATGTTCCATTGGGCATTTCACTCAGTCTGGAATGCCGTCACAGCCATGTTATGCGGCTCCCGTCGGCGTCATGGATGCGGTTATGACGACTCCTCTCGGAGTCCCATCTCCTGCCATAGTAGCAGCCATAGTCCAGGCTTCTGTGCTGGTGCCGATGGATTGCGGTGATTCCGTATCTGGCGATTCGCTAGATCCTGGAGTCGCAAGTAGTCGAGCCACGGACCCGCTTCGAGTGGGAGGTTTGGTCCGTAGCTCTCAGCATGGATCGTCGATGGCCTTTGCATCCAAGGGTGAGAAGGAAGATGAGAATGGTAGTCCATTGATGGACGAATCATCTTTTTGCACCGAAGCTGAATGGGTGCAGGTCCTTGGCTGGATGTCCGACCATCTCGAGTTGACTTCGGTTCAGGGATCTCAGCGCGATCTGGCGATGGAGCAGATGTCAGAGCATGCGGCTAGTGCTCTGTCGAGTGGCTCTTCGGCCATGCCAACTCTTCCCTTGGACACTCAGACTTCTGACATGTTAGAAGTCGCAGCTTACCATCTGGTTCAGCCAGAGTATTCTTTGCCCACGCAAATGGGATAAGGAGTAGGGTCTGCTTTCAGTCGGGGAAAGAGAAGCGCTGAATAGGCCGTTAGCCAGGAAAGTCAAGGGTCGACCCTTGGTTTCCCAGGCTAACAAGGATCCCTTCAATGAGTTAACTCTCATTGAGATTGAGGATGCGGCGAGAGCGGCTATGGCTGCTCTCTCGCACGGATGCACCGTCCTGCAGGGTATGCTGACCTGTGCGGCGGAAGGTGGGGAAGTGGCAGAGGCTGCTTCCGGAGCTGTCCCAAGATTGCCTGGCCAGGGTGATCACTAGATCATTGGCGGAGCGGAGGAGAATGGTTCTCGATTGTGTAGAACCAGGACCGGAGATGACAGCTGCGTTAACTTCCACGCCATTCATTGGTCCGGGCTTGTTTGGCGGCTCAGCATGACAAGCCCTCTCCAAAGTTGCGTCTATGGTGGCAGAGCAGGAGGTTGTCGCCAAGTCGTGGAAGTCGACAAAGAGGACTCAGCCACAACAGTCCTACAAGCAGCATCGACATGAGCAGCAGAGGCAGCGCCAAAGATCGCCTTTCCGTCCTTCTGGCGGGGATACTCATCGGGCATCCGGGTTACAGGGACCTGGCCATTCATCTTCATACAAGTCCTCTAATAAGAGGCCGTATGACGATGATAGGAAGGGTGGTGGCTCGGGTCATGGAAGCTACCATAAGGGTAGCTGTGGCAGCAGTCCCGGGCCATTATATTAAAAAAAGCCGTGAGGTGGGGTTGCGGTCCTGATGGGTTTCCGGCGAGACCCGTTCCGGTGGTGTGAGAAACGCAAGGAGTTGAGAATCACCCAAGCAAATTAACATCTTATCGCGCAATATCGACCGCGAGTTGTGTGCAGATTCCTTCCGTCGGAGGCAAACTTCAGCTGTTCTCAAACCAGTGGGACCAGTTCCTGCAAGATTGTTTAGTCTGTCATTGGCTAAGAAATGGCTACGAACAAGACTGGCTCATCCGTCAATCGTTAGTACCATTAACATCGACTCCAGTATGGAATCCCGTTCCAAGGGAATCCAATCGTCTAGATGCCATTTGCTCAGAAATCATGGATCTTCAGCAGAAGAATGCGATTCATTTAGTCCGCAATCAGTCCTCCCTGGGCTTCTATTCGATAATTTTCATCGTTCCGAAACGCACCGGGGGTTGGAGACCAATTCTCAACCTCAAACTGCTGAACAAATTCATTCTTTCACCAAAACTTCAGATGGATACTGGCAGCGGTGATGACAGGGCTCAAAAGGCATGTGGGCAGTATAGACCTGAAGGATGCATAGTTTCATATTCCAATGTCAATTCCTTTTCAGAAATACCTTCGCTTTGCGCTCCAAGACAATGTTTGGGAGTTCAATGCGCTTCCTTTCGGTTTGACCACAGCCCCGAGGGTCTTCACCAAAGTGGTTCTCGCCATGACTTCTTACCTTCGCAGGAGAAACATAGCTGTTCATACTTACATAGATGACTGGCTGCTGAAGGCGTGGGAATCCAGTCACTCTGCGCAATAATCTTCAGGTAGTCCTGACCTTACTATAGGACCTAGGATGGATTGTGAATCTAGAGATATCAGAATGGACTCCATCCAAGGAGCTTGTGTATCTGGGAATATTTTTCAATCTCAGGGATAGTGTAGCTTTTCCGGTGGCGAGCAGAGTCAAGAGTCAAGAGTTTGATTGCAGTTCTGGAGTCAGTTTCTCTAGGAGCCTATCTGATGGCGCATCAATTTCTCAGAATACTGGGTTTACTAGTATCTCTGGAGAAGGTGGTTCCTTATGCGACACTCGGACGCAGGCCGATTCAGATGTACTTAATGTCATTCTGGTCTCGGAGAATGGATCCGTTGTCTCTGAGGATTCCAGTAAAAGAACCATTGATATTCCATCTTCAGTGGTGGTTATCAGAACAGAATCTCCTGCGAGGTGTTCCTCTACAACCTCCTCAACCGCCGATGTCCATCTTTACGTGTTGTGGAGCAGTACTGGATAATCTGTCAGTGTCAGGGGAATGGGATCTGACCAATGCACAGAAACACATAAATGTTCTCGAATTATTAGCGGTGGTATTAGCACTTCGAAAATTTGAGAACTTAATCTGAGACAAGATTATCCTAGTAAGGACAGACAACTCAACAGTTGTATCTTATTTGAACCGCCAAGGTGGGACGAGATCACCAGAGTTGTGCATGATGATATGGAACCTTCTGTTCATCGGGCAGCACACATTCCCGGAAGATTGAACATCCTAGCAGATGCTCTCAGTCGAAGGACAGTTTGTCGTCCGACGGAATGGCAGCCCAACCAGTCGGTAGCGAAGGTTCTTTTCTCAAACATTGGGGCAAGCCAAATGTGGATCTATTTGCAATGAAAGGAAACACAAAGATGGTCACATACGTGTCACCGATCCAAGACCCACAAGCTCTAGTGGTAGATGCACTGGCGACAAGTTGGAAGGGAATGTTCGCGTATGCTTATCCTCCGACAATTCTCATCCCAAAAGTTCTAGCAAAGATAATAAAGGGCATATGCCAAGTACTACTGATCGCCTGTCATTGGCCAGCCTGATCATGGTTTACGGATCTGCTGGACCTTCTGGTCTGCAATCCAATCCCTCTTCCAGACAGAAGGGATCTGATCTCTCAGAACAAAGGTCTATATCCCCACGACAGACCAGAGATGTTCCAATTGACTGCATGGATGTTATCAAGCAGCGTGCAATTGAGAGTGGCTTTTCTGAGCAAGCAGCGAAATTTGTTGCTTCAGCCAGAAAAGAGTCAACCACCAAGACATATAATTATAGAATTAACAAATTTGCAGAGTGGTGTAAGAGAAGAGATATTAATCCCTTTTCTGCATCTGTTCAACACATAGCAGATTTTATCTGTCATTTATCCGAGGTTGACAAGCTTGTACCTTCAACCCTAGCAGCATATAAGTCTGCATTAGCTTCAGTTGTTCCCAGTCTGGCCATTGTAGGAGTGGAGAACGACACTTTAAATGAAGTTATTAAAGGAATGGGCAATTTGCGACCTATACAGCCAATTCCTATCCCAGCATGAAATCTATCTCTTGTTCTACAGGCATGCTCCCTTTGAATCAATTAGATCTATAGATATTAAACTGTTAACTATTAAGTCAATTTTCTTGGTTGCGGCAACATCGGCGAGAAGGAGAATCGAAATCCATGCGCTTTCTGCCGAACAAGACCGTTTTGTCGTTACGGGTGAAGGTTTAAGACTATTACCACGTCTTTGTTTCCTGGCAAAGAATCAGTCATTTAAATATCCAGGACAGCCGATCAATTTGCTAAGTTTAATTAGGCATGACCCAAACTCTTATGCTTGGTATCCTGTCAGATGTCTGAAAATGTATAAGAAACGTACTGAGGAGTGGAGAGATGACCCAAAATCTCTGTGGTTATGTCTCAAAGCTCCATCATCTTTGCCCCTCGAAAGATACCATTTCTCGATGGGTAGTCGATGCTATTCAGATGTCGCATAAAATCGCTACCGGAAAGCAGATTGATCGTGCGAGCGCCCATCAAGTCCGAACAGTAGCAGCAGCATCGGCCCTTTATAAGGGTGTCTCTTTAGAGGAGGTGATGTCGTCATTCACTGATTTCTACCTTCGCGATATCTCCAGCGCACTTAATCCTTCTTCCACATGCACTGAGCAATGGTGATGCACATGATCTGAGAACGACCGTGGATTGGGCGGAGCTCCTGTGATGATCACGAAAGACCAAGCCCTCAGAAAATGGTGAGTTTTTTCTTAATTTAAGTGACTAATATTAATTTACTTACAGTCGAATTTCCAGACTGATTAAGTAAAAGGTCTGGTTCAAGAGTATCTTATTCATTGCAACAGACATTAGACTCATTCAAATTTGAAAGTCTAATCGATATACTGATAGTTTTTTCAAAATTAGAAGTTGTTGTAGCTTCTTTGCACTCTCCTGGACTGCCCTAGCTGAGACTTGGGGCTGACATGGGTCTGGTGGGTGTTAGACAGTCCTCTGGAATTTGTGTGGACAAATGAGTGGGATGGGAGCGCGGTCTAGACCATGGAAGTTTAGCACTATGAGTCAGATGGCGGAACCTAAAGCGTATGCTGGGGTTCTAGTCTCTTCACACCCTTCTCTGTCGGATGGTAGATGAGAGCTGGTTCAAGCCTCACCTCCTCCCACCAGAGTTTTTTGGCTTTCAAAATCCGGAGTTTATCATGATAGTACATCTGGTGAGTATTATTCGAAGTAGAATAAAAAAAGCATCCGCTTTTGTTTCTACGAGAATTGTTAATACTTACCAGATGTACTATGGCCTGTCTCAGCCGCCCCGCTGAGGTGAGACTAAGCTGCTTTCGCTGTTTGTCAAGACAAATATAAGACGAATCTGGCTGTTGTTGGGAAATTGACTCGGTGCCTGGAGGCTATAGTAATTCCTGGACACAGTATGGGCAGGACCATGGAGAGCGTAGTTTTAATTGTTTATTTTGAGCTAGACTAGATAATAGACATTATCATAATAGTACATCTGTATTCGTAGAAATAAAAGCAGATGCTTTTGCAATGCTCTCTCCCACACGGTCTTTGCTGGTCTCAGAACATGGGCAAACAGAACAGAACATCTTTATTTAGCCACAATTACTTACTTAACCCTTTCATTGATAAATTCCCCACCTCTCATTTTCAGGGCAACCATGCAGGAAAACTGTTGTATATATTTTAATTAATTTGACTGGAAGCCGTCACTACAGTTTATCGGATCGCTTTGAAACTTCATATGGTAGCTACACAATGTCTGAGGAAGAAACCTATTGAAATTCACGATTATCTAAAATCCAAGATGGTTGCCAACCACTGGCAGCAATCTTGAAAATTAGTTTCCGGATGATAGCTCCGTTACCATTTATTGGATTGCTTTGAAACTTCATATGGTGGTTGGACTCGCAAAATCCAAAACAGCCACCAACCACTGGCACCCATCTTGAAAATTGTTTTCCGAATGATTTCCGTTTAGCGGATCACCTTGAAACTTCAAAGGAGGATGGACTAGGTCTGGGGAAGAAATTTATTGAAATTATAGATGATCCGAAATCCAATATGGCCACCAGCAGCAGCGTGAAAAAATATTTCCGGACGATAACTCCATGACCGTTTAGCGGATTGCTTTGAAACTTCATTGGATGACTACTAGGGCTGAGAAAGAAATCGCTATTTCTGATAGCTCTCATTCATCATGGCGGGGTAGTATGCGCTGACCTGTGACAGTATCCACGTCATAGATGGGTGTGGTTTACATGGCTCCTATCATAATGGATACATTTGATCTGTCACTCAGGTATATGAAGTCATAATCAATTACATCACATGTAGGCTGATGTCATTGTGTAATGAATGACCTATCCAGCTCCTTCATTAACATTTAAAAGGCCATCAACTGTACGAATTGCATGTCTTTGATGGTTTACTATTTAATAAACATTCAGTCGAATATTTTGAAACTAATTTGACTGGGCCAACAGCTTACCTGTATGATTACCTTGAAATTGAATCTGTGAATTCAGTGTTCAAAGTATTTAAATCGATCTCACCGCGTGCGAAGCATGGGCGGGGCTTACCTAGAAACGGGCAGGGTATAGCTAGAAATGGATTCTCATGGCTACTGTGGGCTGGTGCCGAGGGTGGTATGGATCATTCTCATGGCTACTGTGGGCTGGTGCCGAGGGTGGTATGGATCATTCTCACGGCTACTGTGGGCTATTCTGAGGGTGGTATGGATCATTCTCATGGCTACTGTGGGATACTTCTGAGGGTGGTATGGATCATTCTCATGGCTACTGTGGGCTGATGCTGAAGGTGGTATGGATCATTCTCATGGCTGCTGTGGGCTGTTATTGAGCGTAGTCTGGATCATTCTCATGGCTAATGTGGGCTGGTGCCGAGGGTGGTCTGGATCATTCTCATGGCTATTATGGGCTGGTGACGAGGGTGGTCTGGATCATTCTCATGCTACTGTGGGCTGGTGCTGAGGGTGGTATGGATCATTCTCATGGCTACTGT
Organism: Chaetoderma sp. LZ-2023a; assembly: GCA_034401795.1. NCBI lineage: Eukaryota > Metazoa > Mollusca > Caudofoveata > Chaetodermatida > Chaetodermatidae > Chaetoderma > Chaetoderma sp. LZ-2023a. The sequence goes on along the minus strand of CM067370.1, from coordinate 154,706,881 downwards.
GGACGGGTATCGAGGGTGGTCTGGATCATTCTCATGGCTACTGTGGACGGGTATCGAGGGTGGTCTGGATCATTCTCATGGCTACTGTGGACGGGTATCGAGGGTGGTCTGGATCATTCTCATGGCTACTGTGGGCTGGTATTGAGGGTGGTCTGGATCATTCTCATAGCTACTGTGGGCTGGTGTGGAGGGTGGGATTCTGTGATCATATATCAAGTTGTTTCTTCATATTTCTATCAACACCGTTGTGTATTTTGAACTGTGATTACCAAAGATAGAAAACACATTACTTCACAATCATTTTAACAATAATAATTTTTAATAAGTATTGTTTATTGCTATAGATCATTATATCTTAAATTGTATTGTTTATTCTATAAATCATTATTTTAATTTTATTGCTTATTCATAGATGCCTTAATTTGTAATTTTTTTTTTACAAAATTAATAGATTTTTTATATACATTCCGATTACAATCATGAAATAAACATTTTCCTAAATGAATTTGAAATTTGTGTGTTCATAAAGGACTTATATAGCCTGTTATATGCAGTGTGTAAATATTTATTGTCACGGAATGTGGAGCTCATTCAGTAAGGAAAACTTTGCAGAGCGCTCTGCGAGATTCACAGGGTGTAAAACAGTTTCTCTTTTGTTAGAGCGTGCTGCTATTTCACTAAATATATTTAGAGGTGATCGCGAAAACAAAACATTGTTTTATTCTGTGACATAATTGCACGTGAAACAACGCCACACGTCACATAGGCATATATTACATCATAAGCATATTGCGCAAAGGATGATGGGGGAAAGCGCTCTTTTTAAACATAGAATACTTTTGTTAGAGAGCACTCTAAAAGAGCGACCTTTTGAAACTATTTTTTGCCCCTCCTAATGAACGTAAAGCTGTTTCAAAATAGTCAATGGTATCTGGATACATGTCTTGCATTTGAGGATTCTGGGACTTCATGGATTGATATGGTATTAACCCTTACCACACTTAAGTCAAAATTTGTAATCTTCAAATTAAATCAAAAGATGAACTGGTGTTAATTTTCCAACAAATTTGGTGGAAGATGGTGCTGTCGTAGACAGCAACATCTTCCACCAAAATTGTTGAAAAATGTACACCAGTTTCTTTGATATTGACACAGTAAAAGATAGAAACTTGACATCAGTGTGATAAGGGTTAAAAGAAAACCAGCAGCATCTTACTATAGGTATTCAGGTGATATAACATGCCTGTCATAAACTATGTATGCCACTTCAAAGTTATCTTGAAGCATTAAGATGAGAACATTTATTAGCTCACCTGGCCTGAAAGGCCAAGTGAGCTTATGCCGTGGCGACCATCCGTCGTCCGTCAACTTTTTCTTTAAACAACTTCTTCTCAAGAACCACTGGGCCGATTTGAATTATATTTGGCAGGTAGTATCCCTAGGACATAGAGATTAAAGTTTGTTCAAACGAAGCCGATCGGCCAAAATCCAAGATGGCCGCCGGCCAAAATAGCCGATTTTTAGAAACACTTTAAAACATCTCCAAAACCGCTGGAGGAATTGATTCAAAACTCATAACACATCATCTAGTGCAAGGGTAGACCCAAGTTTGTTCAAGGCAACCTGATTGGACAATTTGCCTGGCGGCCATCTTGGATGACCTAGTTTTCGCGAAAACAACTTCTCCCGAACCGCTGAAGGGATAGACCTGAAATTTGGTAAATATGCTTAGGGACCAAGGGCCATTCAAGTTTGTTCAAGCGAAGTCTGTACGTTAAAAAACATGGCCGCCATCAACCAATCAAAATTTAGCGTTTGTTGGTCACATTGGCTTTTTTGTATTTGATGTATTTTGATGGCAAAAATTGCTTTATATATGCTTATCAGTGTGGTGAGTTCAAATATGCCACTTTGGAGACAGTCGGATAAACGGTTTGGCTGCCATCTTAGTTTGTTTTCCCGCCATCGGCTCTCATAGTAAAGCAATAGGGAATTCTTGAAACGACTTCTTCTCAAGAACCGCTGGGCCAATTTCAATTATATTTTGAAAGAAGCATTCATAGGGCATTGAGATCTAAGTTTGTTCAAACGAAGCGGAACGGTCAAAATCCAAGATGGCCGCCGGCCAAAATGGCTGATTTTTAGAAACGCTTTAAAAAATCTTCTCCAAAACCGCTGGAGGAATTGATTCAAAACTCATCTGTCATCTGTGGCAACGGCAGACACAAGTTTGTTCAAGGCAACCTGATTGGCTGATTTACTTGGCGACCATCTTGGATGACCTAGTTTTCGCGAAAACGACTTCTACCGAACCGCTGAAATTTTGTAAATATGCATAGGGACCAAGGGCCTTTAAAGTTTGAAAAATATGGCCGCCATCAACCAATCAAAATTTAGCGTTTCTTGGTCATACTGGCTTTTTTGTATTTTGATGGCGAAAATCGCTTTATATATGCTTATCAGTGTGGCCAGTTCAAATATCCCACTTTCGAGACTGTCGGATAAACGGTTTTCCTGCCATCTCGGTTTGTTTTCCCACCATAGTCTCCCATAGTAAAGCAATGGGCCCATAGTAAAGCAATGGGGAATTCTTTAAACGACTTCTCAAGAACCATTGGGCCAATTTCAATTATATTTGGGAGGAAGCATTCATAGGGCATAGCGATCTAAGTTTGTTCAAATGAAGCGGATCGGTCAAAATCCAAGATGGCCACTGGCCAAACTGGCCGATTTTTACACTTTAAAAAATCTTCTCCGAAACCGCAAGAGGAATTGATTCAATACTCATAACACATCATCTATGGCAACGTTAGACCCAAGTTTATTCAAGCCAACCTTATTGGCCTATTTGCTTGGCGGCCATCTTGGATGACGTGGTTTTCCCAAAAACGACTTCTCCCCCCGAACCGCTGAAGGGATAGAGCTGAAATTTATTAAATATGCTTAGGGACCAAGGGCCATTCAAATTTGTTCAAAGGAATTTTGTATGTTAAAAAACATGGCCGGCATCAACCAATCAAAATTTAGCATTTGTTGGTCATATTGTTTTTTTTTGTATTTGATGTATTTTAATGGCGAAAATTGCTCTATACATGCTTATCAGGGTGGTGAGTTCTAATATGACACTTTCGAGACTGTTGGATAAACGGTTTGACTGCCATTTTGGTTTGTTTTCCTGCCATAGGCTCCCATAGTAAAGCAATGGGCCCATAGTAAAGAAATGGGGAATTCTTTAAATGACTTCTCAAGAACCACTGGGCCGATTTCTATTATATTTCGCAGAATGCAGCCTTAGGGCATAGAGGTCTAAGTTTGTTCAAACGAAGCTGATCGGCCAAAATCCAAGATGGCCACCGGCATTTAGAAATGTCTTTAAAAATCTCCGAAACGGCTTAGGGGTTGATTCAGAACTCATGAAACATCATCTAATGCAGGAGGAGAACCAATTTGTTCAAGAGAACCTGATTGGTCCATTGGCTTGGTGGCCATCTTGGATGACCTAGTTTTCGCGAAGACAACTTCGTATCCAGAATCGTTGAACGGATTGGGCCAAAATTTGGGAGATATGATAAGGGACTAAGGGCCATTAAGTTTTGTTCAAAAGTAGTTGATACATAAAGAAACATGGCTTCTGTTTTCTTGTTATAATTCTGCTTGACTCTGTAGGGTTCTACTTATTGTTAATGGCCTTTCTGGTTGAAATGCCTATGATGCAGGTGAGCGATACAGGCCCCGCGGGCCTCTTGTTTAAAATTTCATTGACGATCATCTTCTGAGCGGCCATTTTACTTTGATATTTGTACCTGCCATTATTAGCTCACCTGGCCTGAAAGGCCAAGTCAGCTTATACCATGGTGATCGTCCATCCGTCAACTTTTTCTTTGAACAACTTCTCAAGAACCACTGGGCCGATTTCAATTTAATTTGGCAGGAAGCAGCCTTAGCGATTTAAGCTTGTTCAAACGAAGCCGTTCGGCCAATTTGGCTGGTGGCCATCTTGGATTTTGGCTGATTTTCAGAAATGTATAAAATGTCCGAAACCGCTTGGGGGATCGATTCAAAACTCATGAAATATCATCTAGGGCAACAGCTGAAGCAAATTTGTTAAAGGGAACTTGATTGGCCAAATTGGATGACCTAGTTAAAATTCGTGAAAATGACTTCTCGAGAACCGCTGAAGGAATCGGGCCAAAATTTGGGAGATATGCTTAGGGACCAAGGGCCTTTAAAGTTTGTTCAAGGGAATTTGATCTGTCAAAAAACATGGCTGCCGTTTGCCAATCAAAATGTAGTGTGTTTGGCGGCCATATTGGATTTTTTATTTGATGGATTTTGAGACCGAAATTGGTTTTATATATGTTTTGGGCGTATTCTGATTTCAAATTGGTCATTTTCGAAACTGTCGGATAAATGGTTTGGCAGACATCTTGGATCATTATCCCGCTAAAAGCTCCCATACTAAAGCAATGGGAAAATTAATATATCTTCTCGACAACCACTCATACAATTTCAAGTATATGTCGCACGAATCATCCTTAAGGCAGAGGGATCCAAGTTTATTCAATGGAAGCCGATCGGCCAAATTAGCCGGTGGCAATTTTGAATTTGTCCTATTTTTAGAAATGTCTTTAAAAATCTTTTCCGAAGCCATTTCAGCGATCGATTTAAAAGTAATGAAATATGATCTAGCGCAAGAACTGAACCAAGTTTGTTCAAGGGAACCTGACTGGCCAAATCAATCAGTGGCCATCTTGGATGACCTAGTTTTCATGAATACTTTTTCCCCAGAACTGCTGAACGAATTGTGCCCAAATTTGGGGGATATTATTAGGGCCTAAGGACGATTAAAGTTTGTTCAAGGGAAGTTGATGGGTACAAAACATGACTGCCCTGGACCAATCAAAATGTAGCGCCTTTGGCTGCCATTTTGGATATTTTTATTTGATGGATATTCAAGCCGAAATTGGTTTTATATAGGTTTTTGAGTGGTATGCTGATTTCAAATTTACCACTTTTGAAACTGTCTGATAAATGGTTTGTCGGCCATCTTGGATGGGAAACTAAAAATGTCTTCACTGGACTGATTTTAAGTATATTTTAGGTAGGAAGCATTGTTAGGGCATAGAGATCCAGGTTTGTTCAAATAAAGCTGATCTGTCAATTTGGTCCATGGCCATCTTGGATTTTGGCCAATTTTTATAAACGTCTAAAAATCTCTGAAACCGTTTGGGGAATTGATTTCAAATTCATGAAATATCAGTTCGGGTAAGAGCTGAACCAATTTTGTTCAAGGGAACTTGATTGGCCAAATGGTTAGGCGGTCATCTTGGATGAGCTAGTTTTCGTGAAAACAACTTCTCCAGAACCGCTGGACGGGTCGGGACAAAATTTGGGAGATATGATTAGGGACTAAAGGCCATTAGAGTGTGTTCCATGGAGATATGTCAATACAACATGATGTGAATCAATCAAAATTTAGCCTTTTCGGTGGACATCTGTGATTTTATGCAAATTTCTGAGAAAATCATAGAAAGACAACTTATTAACCACTGGACCAATTTGAGTAAAACTAAATCTTCACAGAAATTAGATTTTAAAAATTTCTCCAGTGGTCATCTCGTTTTGTTTGATTGTGCCAGTGGCCAATAATTGCAGGTGAGCGATACAGCTTGGGTCTCTTGTTACAGATTCTACTGTTCTCGCTGTTGTGCAAAGCCCAGTATAAAACCCTTCTCGTAACTGTTGGCCTCTGAGGTGAGCAGCTCTACCTGTATAGTATGTAACGTAGTAAGTGTATATTACTATAGTAATTCAATTCTAATTGTGTATTACCTATGATAGACGTGAAATGTGCTAGATTATTTTTTATAACATTTTCACTGATAACTGTTGGTGGTGATAGCAGCTACCACTTTCCTTCAAATTATTTGCGAAATAATCAGCAGAACGTCAGCTAACCCTAACCCTATCACTAATGTTTTGAAAACAATTGTCCACAAAATCTCTCAAAATAGTCAGCATGACTCAATGTAGTAACATATTTTGGTGCTGTTTCGAACAATTCGATTGACAGCTTTTGTTGACTAATGCAGAAACAACTATCAAACGATCAAGGGCCACTATAACATTTTATGAAAACGATTTGACCACAAATCTTTTCTGCAACAACTGTCAACCAAATCGTTCTCAAAATAATCAGCATGACTCAATGCAGTAACATATTCTGATGATGTTTCGAGCAATAGCTCTTGAATATTTTGAAACTAATGGGCACTGTTGCTGCCATAGGCAGCTACCCAGATAGTTACCCAGTCAAATAGTTTCAAAATATTTAAGAGCTTACCAGTAGTTTTTTTGGAAATTGAGATTCAGAGTGCAGTGATCGATTGATCCCAACACGGACAAGGCGTGGCTGGAGCTTAGAGATGGGTAGGGTATAGCTAATACTGTATTCCTCCATTTGCCAAGCTGAGATGCTTCAAAAGCATTTTTTAAACAGCGCAAAATTCAAGATGGCCACCGCCAAATTAAACTCATCAGCTTCATTTGAATAATCTTGGATCTCTATGACCCAAGAATTCTTTCTGACAAATTTGGAGATGTTTAAAGGAAGATTTTACAGATGAGATGGCTGGACAATGGATTCTTACCATGCACCATGGCATAAGCTCACTTAGGCTTTTAGGTCAGGTGAACTAATAATAGAACAAGAGGCCCAAGGGCCTGTGGCGCTCACCTGGGCCATTAGCATTTAAACCATTTGCATTTAAATAGATATGATGGATCATTTCCGGAAAATGGCCAACCAAGAAAATGACCAATTAAAATTCTGAATAGGTGTTCTAGAGTCTACCTTGATAGGGTCATTCTAGCCAAATTTTGTTGAAATATGTCAAGCGACTAAGTAGAAGCAAAGTATTGACAATTTCTGGTAAATTTTTCATAAAATCTAAGATTTTGACCGAAATTCTGAAAATACGTTCTAGAGCCTATAGAATGCATCTAGCCAAATTTGGTTGAAATATGTTAAGCAGCTAAGGAGGAGTAGCATTTTGACCATTTCTGGTAGATCTTTCATAAAATCCCAGATTTTCACCCAAAAAATTTCTCAATCAAAATTCTGAATAGAATTTCTAGAGCCTACCACCATAGAATCCATCTAGTGAAATTTTTTTTAAATATGTCAAGCAGCTAAGGAGGAGTAGCATTTTGACCATTTCTGGTAAATTTTTCATAAAATCCCAGATTTTCACACAAAAAATTTATCAATCAAAATTCTGAAGACGTTCTAGAGCCTACCACCATAGAATGAATCTAGCCAAATTTGGTTGAAATATGTCAAGCAGCTAAGGAGGAGTAGCATTTTGACCATTTCCAGTAGATTTTTCATAAAATCTAAGATTTTCACCCAGGTATTGATCAATGAAAATTCTGAAAAGACGTTCTAGAGCCTACCACCATAGAATGCATCTAGCCAAATTTGGTTGAAATATGTCAAGCAGCTAAGGAGGAGTAGCATTTTGACCATTTCCGGTAGATTTTTCATAAAATCTCAGCTTTTCACCCAAAAAATTGATCAATCAAAATTCTGAAAAAAAATGTCTGGAGGGTACCAGCTTAGGATCATTCCAGTCAAATTTGGTTTAAATTGGTCAAATCATTAAGGAGAAGACGCGATTTGACGGATGGACAGATGACGGACGGACAGACGACGGCATAAGGTCACTTGGCCTTTCAGGCCAGGTGAGCTAAAAATTATTTTGGGTTGTCCTAAAACAGTGAAGTGTGTATGGACCCAAAACTGTTTATGGTCGGGACATCATACTGAATTATTCATCTGACACACTAAGTATGACATTACATGGGAATGCCAGAAAAACTAAACATGACACTACAAGGGGACCAGCCACATTTACTCGATATAGCACTAATTAGTATGAGTCGCAATAAATGTTAGACCGAAGTTAAAATGGTCCCAAATGACTGCCTGCTTTCTGCGTCCAAAAGGGAGACAACTCTATTCTCTTGGCCTGAAAATGGAAATTCTTCAAGACCAAGTTATTTTGTGTCAGGTTTGACCATTAACCATTTAACTCTTGAATTTGTTCATGAAAATTTAAATTTTCTCATAGAAAATTTCCATTTACAGACCAAAAGAACAGTATCTTTGACAATTTACCACCGGAATGACTGGCTTGGTTATCGAGCCAGTCATTCCAGTGGTAAATTTTCAAAAATACTCTTCTCTTGGTCTGCAAATAGACAGTTCCCAAGACCACTCCAGATGCCGTTTTTGGCTGATATGAGTGTTAAAGGGTTAAAATGTTAATCCCAGCATCTTCATCATAAAGCAAATGTTAGAATATTTCAAAACTAATTTTACTCGATGTTGTTGTTGCTTTCAACAGAAGCCGCTTCCAGTCAAATTTCAAAACATTGGACAGAATATTTCTTCCATCATAAGGGGATTTATAATCATATTTCACCCGTCTCATGATTTGTGCTGCTTAACCTGTTAACCTTTTAACCGACAAACCCCTGAAAAAGTAAATTATTTACGATATAAAACTTAATCTGTTGAATATTTTGAAATTAATTTGACTGGAAGCCATTGCTGCCTAAAGCAGCAATGGCTTCCAGTCAAATTAATTTCAAAATATTCAAGTTTTCCTGTATGATTTTCTTGAAGATGCGATATGGGGAATTCATTTTCAGATTCTGTACTGTTTGATTGAAATCTGATGAACCATTCTTGATAAATAAGTTGATTTGAAAACTTTAACTAAAAGTGTGAAGCCGACGCCACCAGAATGAGTAATCCCTATGTCTCTGCTAAACAGGCGACGCAAAAACCAAGATGTCCATCAACAAATAATCAATATCTTTGTACACAATTTGAAAGCATTTATTCATCATTATAGTAAACAAACAAAACAAGATCTCTGTCAACAAATAATCAGTATTTTTGTATATATTTCTAAATTATGTATTTAAATATATAATATTCAAACAAAAATAAATATACTTATTCATATTTCGATATAATTCATTGGAATTCTATGAAAAAATATCCTTTTGTAATACAAAATAAAATATCGGGCCAATCTGCTTTGGTGGCGCTCAATTGATTAATTAAATACAAGGACAAAGACAAACAGATAACTCAAATTTGCCTTAACATTCTCATAGGCCAATAAATGATATAATTACTTGTCACAAAATAAGGAATATTTGTTAGTCAGTAGCGTAGCCAGGGTGGGAGAGTGCAGGGGTGCATTCACTCACCCCCAGCCTATCCTCCCAAAGGTGGTATCTAATCATGTGTAAAATATAATCTCTCCGTGTCAACAGCCATGAGCTCGGCTTATTTATTTTTAGGTGACCTAAAATGGGTTACCATAATTGTTGATTTTCGTTCGCCTCAGATATTTTCCCGCAATTTCATTTTGGAAAGAAATAATTGACCAATAAATTCTTACGAGATGAACGTACATGACAAATGAATATGCAAACTAAAAATAGATGCGTGGCTTGGTGGTCAAGTTCGTATCAAAGTCGATCCCACAAGACATGAATGATAAATGTTTCCCTGAGTTTCATTATATGCATCCGCGCAATCAACACACTAGTCACAGAGCAGACTGCAACAATTTCGAGTTTGTCTTTCAGACACTCTGAATCTTCACAAAGGCATATCTTATATTGCATTTTGTAATTATGGATAACATATGAGTGGAGATGAAGATTTTTCAATTGTGAATATATCATTAAATACGGCAAAATATACAGAACTATTTCTAAAAATTGTTTTTTTCACACTTATTTTAGTTGGAGATAGCAATAACTTAATATGAAATTTACAACAATTTCGGTAGGCCAAAGCATTACTTTGCTCAATAACAGCTGCAAGTTCTCTTCACGTGATTTTTATTTTACCGACACATTAAAAGATCTGCTCTCTTATTACAGTAAACAATATATTAGCGCTTCTAACCTGGGATTGTATAGGTAAAACACTGGCCAAGATTAAATGAACAATATTCTAATTGCAATAACCTATCTTGTCAGCACATCTATACTGTAGTCCCATCTTAATCAAATAGGAAGCAAAAACTGGAATTCCCCTTCTAAATAAAGAAATACTCAGCGAAAATGTGGAGTGTTAACACTTTTCCTTCTATGTTATATATGAAAATGATACATGTATGTCATAGTTGAAGCTCTGCTAATTATTTTGAAAACAATCTGACTAGCTTATAAGTGATAGGCTAACTCAAAAAAGCATCCGCTTTTGTTTCTACGAGAATTCTTAATACTTACCAGATGTACTATTATGATAATGTCTATTATCTAGTCTAGCTCAAAATAAACAATTAAAACTCCGCACTCTCCTGGTCCTGCCCATACTATGTCCGGGAATACCATAGCCGCAGGTACCGAGTCAATTCCCAATCACAGTCAGATTCGTCTTATATTTGCCTTGGCAAACTGCGAAAGCAGCTCAGCCTCACCTCAGCGGGGCGGCTGAGGCAGGGCCATAGTACATCTGGTAAGTATTAAGAATTCTCGTAGAAACAAAAGCGGATGCTTTTTTGATTCTACTTCGAATAATACTTACCAGATGTACTATTATGATAAACTCCGGATTTCGACAGCCAGGAAATGCCGGTGGGAGGAGGTGAGGCTCGAACCAGCACTCATCAACCATCCAACAGAGAAGGTTGTGAAGAGACTAAAACCCTGGCATACGCTTGGGTTCTGCTATCTGACTCATAGAGTGCTAAACTTCTATGGTCTAGACCGCGCTCCCCCCCCTCTTTTGTCCGCACGAGAAATAGTATCTTTCGAAGCACGTAAATGGGGAGCTTTGAGACATAACCACAGAGATTTCGGGTCGTCTCTCCACTCAGAAGTACGTTTCCTATACATCTTCAGACATCTGACAGGACACCAAGCACAAGAATTTGGGTCATGTCTAGTTAAACTTGGCAAATTGATCGGCTGTCCTGGATATTTAAGTGACTGATTCTTTGCCAGGAAACAAAGACGTGGAAGTAATCTTAAACCTTCACCCGTGACGACAAAACGGTCTTGTTCGGCAGAAAGCGCATGAATCTCGCTTCTCCGTCTCGCCGACGCTGCTGCAACCAAGAAAACTGATTTAATAGTTAACAGTTTAATGTCAATAGATCTAATCGGTTCAAAGGGAGCATGCCCTAAAACCTGTAGAACAAGAGATAGATTCCATGATGGGATAGGAATTGGCTGTCTGGGTCGCAGATTGCTCATTCCTTTGATAACTTCATTCAAGGTGTCATTCTCCACTCCCTCAATGGTGAGACTAGGAATGACCGAAGCTAATGCAGACTTATATGCTGCTAGGGTAGAAGGTACAAGTTTGTCAACTTCGTATAAATGACAGATAAAATCTGCTATGTGTTGAACAGATGCAGAAAAGTGATCAATATCTCTTCTCTCACACCACTGTGCAAATTTGTTGATTCTATAATTATATGTCTTTGTGGTTGAAACTCTTCTGGCTGAAGCAACAAACTTCGCTGCTTGCTCAGAAAAGCCACCCTCAATTGCACGCTGCTTGACAACATCCATGCAGTCAATTTGAACATTTCTGGTCTGTCGTGAAGGTACAGACCCTTGTTCTGAGAGATTACATCTCTTGTGTCTGGAAGAGGGATTGGACTGCAGACCAGAAGGTCCAGCAGATCCGTAAACCATGATCGGCCTGGCCAATAAGGGGCGATCAGTAGTACTTGGCACATCCCCTCTCTTATCTTTGCCAGAACTTTCGGGATGAGAATTGTTGGAGGATACGCATACGCGTACATTCCCTTCCAACTTATCGCCAGTGCGTCTACTGCTAGAGCTAACGGGTCCGGGATCGGTGACACGTAAGTGACCATCTTTGCGTTTTGATTCATCGCAAATAGGTCGACATTTGGCTTGCCCCATTGTTTGAATAGAACCTCCGCTACCACTTGGTTGAGCTGCCATTCCGTCGGACGACAAACCGTCCTTCGACTGAGAGCATCCGCTAAGATGTTCAATCTTCCTGGAATGTGTGCTGCCCGAAGAATAATATTCCTCTCTTGGCACCACAGCAGAAGGTTCCAAACCATCATACACAACTCTGGTGATCTCGTTCCGCCTTGGCGGTTCAAATAAGACACCACTGTTGAGTTGTCTGTCCTTACTAGGACAATCTTGTCTTGAATTAGACTCTCGAACTTCTGCAGTGCAAATACCACCGCTACTAGCTCGAGCACATTGATATGTTTCTGCGCATTGGTCCGATCCCATTCCCCTGACACTGACTGATTGTCCAATACCGCTCCCCAACCTGTCAATGATGCATCCGTGAATATGGACATCTGAGGTTGAGGAGGTTGTAGAGGAACACCTCGCAGGAGATTCTGTTCCGATAACCACCACTGAAGGTGGAATATCAATGGTTCTTTTACTGGTATTCTCAGAGATAACGGATCTGTTCTCTGTGACCAGAACGACATCAAATACATCTGAATCGGCCTGCGCCTGAGTGCCGCATATGGCACCACCTTCTCCAGAGATACTAGCAAACCCAGTATTCTGAGAAATTGACGCGCCGTCAGATAGGCTCCTAGAGAAACCGACTCCAACACTGCAATCAGGCTTCTGACTCTGCTCTCCGCCGGAAAAGCTACGCCGTCCCTGAGATTGAAAAAAATTCCCAGATACACAAACTCCTGGGATGGAGTCAGTTCTGATTTCTCTAGATTCACAATCCATCCTAGCTTCTTTAACAAGTCTAGGACTACTATCAGATTGCTGCGCAGAGTGACTGGATTCCCCGCCTTTAGCAGCCAGTCGTCTATGTAAGTGTGAACAGCTATGTTTCTCCTGCGAAGTAAAGAAGTCATGGCGAGAACCACCTTGGTGAAGACCCTCGGAGCCGTGGTCAGGCCGAAGGGAAGAGCATTGAATTCCCAAACATTGTCTTGGAATGCAAATCGCAGGTACTTCTGAAAAGGAATTGACATTGGAATATGAAAATAAGCATCCTTCAGATCTATCGATACCGCCCACATGCCTTTCCTCAGCCCTGTCATTACCGCTGCTACCGTCTCCATCTGAAATCTGGGAGAAAGAATAAATTTGTTCAACGGTTTGAGATTGAGAATTGGTCTCCACCCTCCGGTACGCTTCGGAACTAGGAACATGATCGAATAGAAGCCCAGTGATGACTGATCGGTGACTAGGTGAATCGCATTCTTCTGACGAAGCAATTCTATCTCTGACTGAATGGCGACTAGACGGTCTAATTCCCTTGGAATAGGAGTCCATATTGGAGTCGAGGTTAACGGAACTAACGATTGATGGATGAGCCAGTCCGGATCAGCCGTTTCTTATCCACTGACAGACTAAACAGTCGCGCACGACCTGTTCCCATTGGTTTAGGAATAGCTGAAGTCTGCCTCCGACGGAAGGAATCTGCACACAGTTGTCGGTCGAGATTAGCCGACAAGACGCTAAATCGCTTGGGTGAAGATTCTCGACTCCATTTGTTTCCAAAGCCGCCGGTATTGGTTCCGCCGGAAACCCGTCAGGAACGAGCCCCACGGCCGCCCCGCGGCTTCTTGTGGTATGACGGTCCGGAACCGCCGCCACGACTATCCTTACGGTAGCCGCCTCGGCCCGAACCGCCACCCTTCCTGTCGTCCTCATACGGCCTCTTACTAGAGGGCTTGTATGCGGATGAACGGCCAGGCCCTTGTGCTCCGGATGGCCTATGGGCATCACGGGCAGAAGGACGGAAGGGCGATCTAGGACGCTGTCGCTGCTGCTCCTGCCGATGCTGACGGTAGGACTGTTGCGGCTGAGTCCTCTTGGTCAACTTCCACGACTTGCCGACCACTTCCTGCTCCGCCACCATTGACGCAACCTTAGAGAGCGCTTGTCGTGCCGAGCCGCCGAACAAGCCTGGACCTATGAAAGGCGCAGAAGATAACGCAGCCCTCATCTCTGGTCCTGGTTCCACACAATCGAGAACCATTCTCCGTCGCTCTGCTAAAGTTCTCGTGATCACCCTGGCCAGGCAATCCTGAGACAGGCGCATGGTGTCCCGAACAACTCCGGGAGCAGCCTCTGGCACATGTCCGCCTTCCGCCGTGCAGTCCAGCATACCCTGCAAGACGGTACACCCGTGCGACAGCGCAGCCATGGCTGCCCTAGCCGCATCCTCAATGAGCATGAGCTCATTGAACGGGTCTTTGTTGGTCTGAGAAACCAAAGGACGTGAACCGCCCCTTGGCCTTCCCAGCCAACGGCCTATTCAGCGCCTCACGTTCCGCAACGGAAAGCCGTGGAACCCTGGCGTACTGATGATAAGCCTGCTCCGGAAACCGGACCCTACTCCTTATCCCCTTCGGGGCCTTGGGCAACGCATAGTCTGGCTGAACCAGACGGTATGCCGCAACTTCCAACATGTCAGAAGTCTGTGTGTCCAACGGGAGTGTAGGCATGGCAGAAGAGCCACTGGACAGAGCGCTAGCCGCACGCTCTGACATCCGTTCCATCGCCGGATCGCGCTGAGATCCTAGATCAGATGCCAACCCGAGACGATTGGTCATCCATCCAAGAACCTGCACCCATTCAGCTTCGGTGCAGAAAGCGGAATCGTCCATCAAAGAACTCCCGTTTTCATCCTCCCTCTCTCCCTTAGATGAGAGGGCCACCGACGATCCTTGCTGAACGCTACGATATACGTCTCTGCCAGGACAGAGCGCATCCATAGCGCGACTACCAGCGGCACCAGTATCCAACGAATCGCCAGATACGGATTCGCCGCAGTCCATCGGCTCCAACACGGGATCCGGGACTCCGACGGCCTCAATTACGGCTGGCACTGTCACTCCGATAGGAGCCGCACCTAACGCCGCCGGGATAGCCGCAGGAACCGCAAACCACGGCTCCGCCGGCATATCCGGTTGCACAAACCGCGGATGAAAAATGCCCGATGGAACGTCGACATCACCATCCGCCTGGCAAACCCGTACAAATCCCGAGGGCGACCCCTGGGACGTACTAGGCATCGCCGTCATTGAAAGATCCGGCATGTCGGAATCTTCCATCAGCAGCAAATCTTCCTCCTCTACCGACGGCTCATGAGCCGAGGACAGAGAAGGGGCAGGTGCATGACCCTCAGCAGAACTAGCCGGACCACCTAATGGTTGTCCTGCACCAGCTTGCCTCACCGGGACCGTGGACTGCAACGAGTCAAACATAGCCTTGAACTGGGCCGCCCATACGCCCAGTGCTGAATCCATCCTCTCATTCAGCCGACCTTCCAGTCCCAGCAACGAAACCTGCTGCAGCTTCACTGCCTTGTCCTTCTCGATACGCTCCAGCCTCGCCCGTCGATCCTTGTCAAACTCCGCCACCAATGCCGACGACCACTTGACGCACACATCACAAGGGCTCCCGACCTTACACTTAGCGCACGCCACACAGTGATGACCCAGATACTTCCGTTTCATGAACCTGTTGCACTTTCGGCACAACGTGTCCGAGTTCTTCGGTTTCTGCGAACACAGAGAAGAATTAAAACGCTGCACATGACAACCAATGACGAGCAATACGCACAATAGACTTGCTAGTTAAGATTTCTTAAACACATTAACTTTCTCTGAATTTAATGATAACAAGTCTTAGGCAGGAACACAACTCAGCCTTTAACTAACGTTAAATAACCAAGAATAACTCGCCGATCACTACAAACACCCTCGACAACGAAGCAAGAGCTAAAATCGGCGACAACAGAGTGCCTGGATACACCAAGCCAAGAACGACATAATTCATGGGCGCCGCCATCTTGGCTAAGGGCGCATCCATCTTAGAGGAACCGAGTCGCAAGAGAAAATTAACCGAGTACCCGAATTAAAACTAAAAGTCAACGGGTACAGAAGCAACTCCAACAATGGCTATCATTATAAAACAATGTGCCAATTTAAGGAAATTTCAAACAGTCATTATGGCACGAATGTATAAATTCTAGATTGATACAACCTGCCCCTGTGATGATTTCCCCAGTTCCTCCATGAATCCAACGATGGTTTTCCGAAAAAACACGCTAAAACTGCTTATTCAATTAATAAGAGAGCACTAAATACACGCGACTTTTCAACAAGCGCAAAATAGACGAATCTGACTGTGATTGGGAATTGACTCGGTACCTGCGGCTATGGTATTCCCGGACACAGTATGGGCAGGACCAGGAGAGTGCGGAGTTTTAATTGTTTATTTTGAGCTAGACTAGATAATAGACATTATCATAATAGTACATCTGGTAAGTATTATTCGAAGTAGAATGTGCATGCGCCATAATGCAGCTAGATATAAAATAAACACATTTTTGATATAAAAATATATTTTCATTCAGAATTAAAATTTGGTTGACATGACTGACTAGTTAGTTGATTAATAGCAATGAGTCCCAAACACCATACCCCAACCATGACATGTAACTGTAATGGCTAAATTTGGCAGTTTGCTGGCCTTAGGAAATAACATGAAGGGGGTGGGTTGGGGTGGGGCTTTAACACTAAAGCCATCCAAAATGGATTCTGCAGTGGTCTTGATAAATAAGTTGATTTTGCAGACCAAGATGACTATTTTTGAAAATTTACCACTCAAAAACGGAGCCAGCCATTCTAGTTGTAAATTAAAACAATAGCAGTCTCTTGGCCTATAAATGGACATTCAATAAGCACCTACTTGGTTTTGGGGTTTTTTTCTGAGGGAGGGCGCCCGGACCCTCCTCTTTTGCAGGACTAGTATGCTTATCTGCGGACTAGTGTATTTTATAAATCACTAGTCCGACGGGCTAGTGGAATAAAAAGTCAAGATCTACCCCTGAATTCGTACAACGTGTCGGACTATTAAGAGCTAAAGAGGGGCCATATAGAATCATTTAGATGTAATGATTATGATGTCATCCTACACGCCGCTTAGCTGATTATGACATCATATGATGCCAGAATGCTAGATGGATACTCTGGAAAGGTGAATGGACACGGCATATAATGTTCATGCTCATCTATGTATGCAAGTATATACTGTACTGATGATATTCACTCAGTCATAAAGTCCATATTATTAGAATTCAACGTAATCTCAATTTCCTTAATTGGGTTACTGTGACCTTGACCTTTTGACCACCAAATTAATATGCTTCTTCAGTAGAACTATATTTCTCATCCAGAAACATATCCCGATTTCCCTAATTGGATAACTGCGAGCTTGACCTCTGACTTTTCCACCCAAACATTAATAGGGTTCCTCTGGCCCCAACACACATGCCGAGGTTGGTGGCAATCCATTCAGTAGCGCTGGAGTTATCGCACAGAAATAAAACTGGATTAACAGACAAACAAAGGCAGAAAAAAAGCAAATGCTATATACACCCCTCCCCTATATATCTATATTGAGGCAAAATTAATTAATAACAAGTAACAATAAAGCACAATCACCGTTATAACAAAAATAACCAACGGCTCAGAAATAAGTTACCATGTTTTAAAAAAACACCCCAGAAACATGGTAGTTAATACAATTTTGATCACTATGTAAGAAATATTCTGGTGAATATTTTGGACTTAACTTGATTGCCTTAGGCAGCAATGGCTTCCCAATCAAATTAAGTCCAAAATATTCAACGGCATGTTTTAATCCTGTTTTGGAAACATATTAAATTATTTCTGATCTGTACTGTATATTGCTTTGCAAAAAAAATGTCATGTAGAAAATGTAAATATCATTATCCCTTTACCGGTCCCATGCACGATCGCAGATAATAAATCACTGATCTAAATATAGATGGATTTCCGATCCATGCCGGAAACATGAAGCAAATGATTACATTAGATGAGAATCAATGGATTAATTTCTAGCAATGACCCTCCCATTTCTAACAATGACCCGCCCATTTCTAGCAATGACCCGACCATTTCTAGCAATGACCCGACCATTTCTAGCAATGACCCGACCATTTCTAGCAATGACCCGCCCATTTCTAGCAATGACCCGACCATTTCTAGCTATGAGCCGACCATTTCTAGCTATGACCCGCCCATATCTAACTATGACCCGACCATTTCTAGCTATGACCCGACCATTTCTAGCTATGACCCGACCATTTCTAGCTATGACCCGCCCATTTCTAGCTATGACCCGCCCATTTCTAGCTATGACCCGACCATTTCTAGCTATGACCCGCCCATTTCTAGCTATGACACGCCCATTTCTAGCTATGACCCGCCCATTTCTAGCTATGACCCGCCCATTTCTAGCTATGATCCGCCCATTTCTAGCTATGACCCGACCATTTCTAGCTATGACCCGCCCATTTCTACCTATGACCCAACCATTTCTAGCTATGACCCGCCCACCTTTTACTCATGGTAGACTGGATTTTAAACTTTGAATCCTGAATTCCCAGAATCTAAATTGCAAGGTAACTCTTCAGCCAACTTGTTAAATATTTTGAAACTAATTTGACCGAGTGCTGTTTCTGCCTATGGCAGCACTGTGTGGCAGCAACAGTATCCAGTCAAATTACTTTTAAAGTATTCAACAGAATGTTTAGTAAATTGTAAATTTATCAGACATACAATTTGTACAAATGATTATGATGTTGTATACTTGAGTGACAGATCAGATCTCTCCATTCAGAGACATATAAACAGACGTCACAATCATGATGACGTATTATAAACTCTGTCATGAAGCTCAAAATGTCTGTCAAGAGTTTGAATTGTATGTCTTTGATGAATTTACAATTTAATAAGAACGACAATTAGAGATTGATAAAGTATGCAGCACCCCCCCCCCCCCCCCCCTTTCCATTCTGCCAAGCACAATCTCCCAACCAAGATTGGTCACCGTGACCGATACCAAAATCTATATTGTTCTTCGAAACACCAAGTACAATCTCGCACCCAAGATTAGTAATGATCACTTGAATTGATCTAGTTAACATCCGGAAATTACATCATTAACCCCTTAACACTCATATCAGCCAAAAATGGCTTCTGCACTGGTATTGAGAAATGTCCATTTCCAGACCAAAAGAACACTATTTTTGAAAATTTACCACTGAAATGACTGGCTCGATAACCGAGCCAGTCATTCCAGTATTAAATTTTTAAACATAAGTCTTCTTTTGTTCTGCAAATGAACATTTTCTATGAGAAAATTAAAATTTTCTTGAATAAATTCAAGGGTAAAAGGATTAATTAGGTTACAGTGACCTTGGCTATTGACCCGTAAGTTTCAAACAAATCTATTTCAAATGGTTGGAGGTGCAGCGACAAGGTTTTTGGGATGTACATTGTACATATGGACGGACAGTATTAACCAAAGAAAAATTCTTAAACATTAGGCACATCTTTTGGTGGTGTACAATCATCCTGTCTGAGATTCCATGAGTTTACAGGATTTCCACGATCAGTAAGAATCCTTAGCATAACATGAACATCTATTTTGATTGCCATCCGTCAAACTGAGGGAATCGCTAAAATACCCCGCTGTAGCGCTATAACATAACTATATTTGACGATGACAACATCAAATGTCTGCATAGCGCTAAAAGGTGACAAATTGCTCATGCTGGGATAGAATATCTATATTTAGATCAAAGTTATAAACAGACTAATTTATCACAAATATATAATTATTAGATCACAGCTTTTTGTAATCAAGTGTTTTCATGTAGCACATATGACGACTAGTCTATGGTCTGCAGCCAAGAGTTATCTTTTCCTTTGTGCAGGTAACCCCGTAAGTTTGTCAGTAAATAAACTTTAATACTGATGTACGAACAGCTTTAAGGCAACAACGTAAATACAATAGATAGATCCATTTTTGGCTATGCCCTGCCCATTTCTAGCTAAGCTCCACCACTTTTTATGCATGTTAGAATCGATTTGAACCTTGAAACATTAATTCCCAGACTAAAAATTTCAAGGTAGACAGCTACAGCTCCCAGTCAATTTAGTTTCAAAATATTCAACAGAATGTTTATTAGGCTGTAAATTCATCAAGACATACAATTCTTACACTTTCGTGTCAGACTTTTCCAGTTTCGTGATGGAAATGGATCATTTTGATTATGACATCATCCTACACGCCACGTAGTTGATTATGATGTCATATGATTGACTGAGAAACTGGAATTCTATATTATCGTCATGATAAAATGTAATGTTAGCTGACGTGACATGACATCAGCTAACATTACATTTTACCATGATGATAATATAGAATTCCAGTTTCTCAGTCAATCATATGACATCATAATCAACTACGTGGCGTGTAGGATGATGTCATAATCAATTACATCATAAATAACGAGGCTAAGTTCATCATGAATGTTTAATTGATGATGGACTAAGCGTTGTTTTTACGAATTGTATGTCTTTACTATTTAATAAACATTTTGCTAAATATTTTGAAACTAATTTGAATGGGTGAATTTAACAGACCCCAGTCAAATTAGTTTCAAAATATTCAACAGCTTACCTGTATAGTTTTCTGGAAATTGATATTCAGAGTGCATGGATCAATCGATCCCAATACGAGTGAAGTGTGGGTGGAGCTTAGCTAGAGATGCGCGGGCCATTGCTAAAACTGGATTTCACCATTAACCCTCTGACGCAACATCAACTCTGTTTATGACGCGTGAATGGAGTCAACTTCTGCTTGACATACATCGCTGAAAGCACTGTAAATACTGAGAGCACTGCTACACATTCCAACATCAGAAACGCGCCGGCCCAGTTGTATGTCTTTGCTAACAGACTCAATGGCAGACCAGCTAACACAGCCCCAACTGTAAAATAGACACCAATGTCAACATTATGAATGAACCTTTCCAGTTTATCCATCCATCATATAATGTCATAATCAACTACCTGACATGTAGGATCACGTTACAATCAATGATGCCATGAATGACATAGCTAAGTATGTCACGAATACATAATTGGTGATGAACTAAGCGTTGTTGTACGAATTGTATGTCTTTACTACTTAATAAAGATGCTGTTGGATATTTTGAAAGTAATTTGACTGGGCGCTGTTGCCTATGGCAGCAAGAGCACCCAGTCAAATTAGTTTCAAAACATTCAACAGCTTACCTGTACAGTTTTCTAGAAATTGATAGTCGGGGAGTTCAGGCATCAATTGATCCCAACATGTGAGGTGTGGGTGGAGCTTAATTAGAGATGGGCGGGGCATAGCTAAAACTGGAAATGCCCATTAACAACAACAATAACGACATTAATACCCAGGGTTCCCACACGTTTGTAAAAATTGAATTAAAGGGCTTTCAATGATTTTAAGGTCAACAAAATGAATTTTCAAGGACTTTACGGTTCAGCCTCCTTTACATTAGCTTCTAGCTGTCAGTTCCTTCCACATAATTCTTTATCACATTTTAATGACATTTTAGCAAGAGATTAAATTCTGAATTACAAATCCTGTGATTAAAATACTTATTATATAAAATTATATATTTTCGCTTATTCTGTCATAGCGGGTGAATTTGCACAATGACAAATTCCATGGGGTTTCAATTCTGGCTAAATTTGAGGACTTTCAAGGCATTGAAAAATGCAATATATTTTTGTCAAGGAATTTCCAAGGTTATAGGAATCCTGACAAGACAACATGTGATCTGTTAACTAAGGATATCTTCATAAAATACACCTTTCCTGCATTGGCATCATTACGACGGAACTCCCATAAATCAATGACAGTACGTCTACTGACTGGTAATGGCAAAGGCAAACAACTGTTCTCTCTCAAACTGTAGGAGTTGCAATGAGAAGATTTTCGGGGACGGATGAACCGATTAAAATCTTACGATTAGTCATATCTTTTGGTGGTGTACAATCATCCTGTCACGGTTTAAACAGTTTTCTCTCTCAAACTGTAGGAAGAGTTGCAGTGATGAGTGTGTGTGTGCATGCGTGCGTGCGTGCATGCGTGCGTGTGAATACACTCTTGTAACTAGTTTCAATAAATCAAACAGGCACTAGCATCCATTATAAACAAATAATTAACTTGATAACATTTATGAACAAGAAGGCTGAAGCGTGCATTGTCTATTCTGTATAGCCTACCTTCTCACTGTACCTTCAGTACAAGCATTAACTGTCGGACTGCTACAAGCCACCACACAATAATTTCAATGGCCAATAACACTGGACCGCTCAGTCAAATTGTTTTCAAAATACTCAACATATCCAGTGCTAAACAGCATGGAAAATGTAGTCTGCAGCAATTCAGCAGGCAAGCAGTTAAGAGTCTAGGAAAGACAAACGATTTATATTCAAGTATTGTCAAGGGGACTGATCATTTCATTAGACAAATTTTGTGGCCTCTAATAATCAAACAATAATCACATGCTGTCATTTGCAGGTAATTAATTTGAACAAGTACTTCAAGAAGACTAGATAATGGAAGGATCCCACCTGTCACTCGAGTAGCTCACATCATAATCAAATACACATGTTAGCTGATGTCACAATTAATATGACCTAGATTCATCACAGGAATTAAAAAGTCTGTCACTAACGTGCACTTTGATGAATTAAAGATTTAATACACAATCCGCTGAATTTTTAAAAACTAATTTGACTGTGAGCGGGGCCTATGGCAGCAAAACACCCCCACCCCTTAAATTATTTCAAAATATTCAACAACTTAGCTGCATAATTACCTTGAAATTTAGAATCTAGGATCCAGGCTCAAAAGTTTCAAATTGATTTCAACATGCCCAAGTGTGTGGCGCTTAGTCAGAAATGAGCATGGCATAGCTAGGAATAGATTAAACGAAATCTAGGATTTCTTTTTTCACGAGAGAGTTGATACTTACCTCCCTAATACTTTTGATATTGCTAAATATTGGCTTTCACTCAATAAACACTCAGATTTAAAACAGTTAGGTGCCCCTACTGGGCAGGGAGTCAGAGCGTAGTCTGGCGGATGCCAGCCCCACCACCGCGCATGCGCAGACTAGCACTTCCTCTGACTAGATTATTGGCTGACACACATGCAACTATTAAGAGCCTGAAGACCGAGCCTCTGTGGGGTGGAGAGGCCGGGTCCGTATCTAGGGAGGTAAGTATCAACTCTCTCGTGAAAAAAGAAATCCTAGATTTCGTTTATTTCACTTCAAGAGTATACTTACCTCCCTAATACTTTTGATATTGCCAGAATTCGAAAGTGAATCTGGCGGGAGGGAGGCGAGGTCAAAAGACCAGCTCATCCCAATACGCTTTTCTGCGTTTAAGGCACTTAAACTTCTGAAACTGTAAGAAAAAACAGTCAGGATTTGACTAACCATCGGATAACACGACCGATGTATGAGAGATGACCGAATGTCATATGCGCTCCCCCCCCCTCCTTCCTGGGAGGAAGAGTCGACTGACCTCAATGTCCTATACGCTCTCTACGTACAAGTGCCATGTACTACAGGACAGAGACGAAAAAGCTCCATTTTCGTAACTCTCAACAATGAACCACACAAATACACAAACCATCACCATATTAATAACGGGTAATCGTGACAATACAATCAACAACGGACAACACATGAACAAGACTGACCTTGTTGAAAATGGCTGCTGACATCATCTTCCCATCGGTAAAGACTGATGCAGGCCCAAAAAAGTGGGTGTTTCCATAAATTAATTGTGATATATATAAGTAATGAGGAAATCACCTCAAAAAATATAAACCGATTTATTTTTTCAAAACCGACAAGGCGAGAGGATTAGAGGTGTCACGGAGATAATGGTCTGTAAAACTTGACTCACAGTGCCACTGAGCCACCGACATAATATCATCCACAGGGACCCCATTAAATAGGGCCGTGGATGTCACTACGCCGCGGACACTGTGAGCCTTGGCCACGTCAACCTGCTTCCCGGTGGCGGATTTATGGCAAAACTGAATGCACTCCACAATCCACCTGGAAATGGTGTCCTTAGAAGCCCTCCCATGGGGTTCAATATATGACAACCATAACGCTGACTGGTCGGTGCGCCATGCCGCCGTACGTTGTTTGTACCGGCGCAGCGCCCGGACGGGACACCATGCTTTAGAATTAGGATCATATCTAGTTAAAGCAGGCAAAATAATAGGTTGACCTGGATATTTCAACGACTGATTTTTAGCCAAGAAATTAATCCTAGGTAGCAGCTTAAGGCCTTCCCCTGAAACCACAAAACGGTCATCCTCGGCTGATAAGGCATGAATCTCACTCCTACGCCTAGCCGAGGCCGCAGCAATTAAAAACACAGTCTTCAGTGTTAATAGTTTCATAGAAATGGAACTAAGTGGTTCAAAAGGCTTATCACCTAGTACTTGAAGCACTAGCGATAAACTCCAAGACGGAATCACAGGAGGATTCCTTGGTCTTAGATTGCCCATGCCTTTAATTAATACATTCAATGTATTTACTTCATCACTTCCCCTCTTAGCCAAGCAAGGAATAACAGACATTAATGCTGACTTATAACCAGCAATAGAGTTAGGCTTGAGGCTATAGGCATCATAGAGGTGACAGAGGAAATCAGCTACTACTTGAATAGATGAATCCATTGGATCAATACATCTTTTTGAGCACCATTCTGCAAATCTGTTGATTTTATAATTATATGCTCTGGAGGTTGACCCCCTCCTGGCTTTGGCCATAAACATGGCTGCTTGCTCAGAAAAGCCCTCCTTAATTCTAGATTCCTTGACAACATCCACGCAGTCAATCTGAACATTGACGGATTGTTGTGAAGGGCCTTGCCCTGGAAGATAATATCGTCCATCAGAGGCAGAGGAACCGGATTGCAGACCAGAAGGTCCAGCAGATCCGTATACCATGATCGGCTTGGCCAATCCGGGGCGATCAGAAGCACTTGGCATTCCTCTTGTCTGATTTTCTGAAGAATTTTTGGAATCAGGATTGCTGGAGGGAATGCGTATGCATACATTCTCCCCCAGCTGATAGCTAACGCATCTGTTGCGAAAGCGCTTGGATCCGGAATCGGAGAGACGTACGTCGTCATCTTCGCATTCTTCTTCGTTGCGAACAAATCGATGTTGGGTTTCCCCCAATGGTCGAACAGACGATCCGCCACACATTGATTTAGTTGCCATTCCGTGGGTAAAACACTCATCCTTCGGCTCAATGAGTCTGCAAGCAGGTTTAACCTTCCCGGAATATGAACTGCTTTCAAGGTAATCTGGTGATCCAGACACCAACATAGCAGTTTCCATGTCATCATACAGAGACTGGGCGACTTCGTTCCGCCCTGGCGGTTTATGTAAGTCACAACTGTTGAGTTGTCTGAACGAATAAGAACAATCTTGCCCTGAACTTTCTGTAAGAAATGTTCCAGGCCCAGGACTACTGCTCTTAGCTCCAGTAGATTTATATGTTCCTGTGACTGTTCCAGATTCCAAAGCCCTGATATCGTGGATTCTTCCAGGCAAGCTCCCCAGCCCTCCATCGATGCATCTGTATACACAGTCACCTGAGGGTGGGGAGGGGTTAGCAAAACCCCCGGTAAGAGATTCTCTGTATTCAACCACCATTGCAGGTGGTGAATCAGAGGCGCCAACACTGACACATTCGAGTCCAGCGAACCTGTACTCTGGGTCCATTGTGTCATGAGAAACAACTGGATCGGCCGCCTGCGTAAGGCGGCCTGAGGAATGACTGGTTCCAACGAAACCATCAACCCCAGCATTCTCAAGTAAACCCGTGCCAGGACATGACGACTGTCGCACACTGACTGAATCAACGAGATGAGTATTTGAACCCTCTCCTGAGTAGGATAAACATATCCTGTCTCCAGATCGAAGAACATCCCCAGGTAAACAAACTTCTGGGATGGAGTCAGCTCTGATTTTGGGAAATTGATCATCCAGCCCAAGTCTGTGAGAATTTTCAAAACAATCTCCAGATTGGCGGACAAACTTTCCCGGGTGTGCGCTTTCAACAGCCAGTCGTCTATGTACGTGTGGACTGCTATGCTTCTCCTGCGGAGGTATGCTGTGATCGCAAGAACCACACGGGTGAAAACCCGAGGAGCCGTGGAAATTCCGAAGGGCAACACCCTGAATTCCCACTGTCTGCCCTGGAATGCAAATCTCAGGAAGCGACAGAAACTCCTGTGGATGGGGATGTGGAAATAAGCGTCCTTCAAATCTATCGACGCCGCCCACATCCCCCTCTCCAACCCCGCCAACACCGAGCGCACCGTTTCCATCTTGAAACTGGGCGTCTCGATGAACTTGTTCAATGGCTTGAGGTTGAGAATCGGTCTCCACCCACCGGTGCGTTTTGTTACCAAGAACAGGGTTGAATAGAAGCCCGGACACCTCTGTGCCGGCTGAATAGCTCCTTTTTGTACGAGGGAATTTATCTCCTCCTCGATACACAACCTTTGATCTGGATCTCTCGGAACGGGAGTCCAGATTGGCACCAGAGACAGTCGCGACGGCGGGCCTGTCATCCACTCTGGATGATACCCCACGGAAAGCCATCGCAAGACTAAACGGTCCTGAGTTAACCGTTCCCACTCTTGCATGTGGTCGGCAAGCCGGCCTCCCACCGGTCCACCTAGGAACCGCGGTGGACACAAGGCATGCAAGAGCGGCACTGTCTCCGTCGCCATACACACCGGCGTGGTCCTTACCGCGGTAAGCGCCCTGTCAGGAACGATAACCACGCCCAGATCCTCGCGCGACCCGCCCCGCCCCGCGCGCACCTCGGTGCACGGGCGGCTGCCTGGCTGACGGCGGCTGAGGAGCCTGCGCCCCCCTCACTGCTGGCCGAATCGCACGCGGCCGAGGCCGGCGCTGCGACGGCGGCTGGCCTCTGACTTGGCCAGCACCACCTCGAGCCTGCAGGGGACGATACGCAGGGGCCGCGGCGCGAACGTTAGCACGACGCAGTACCTCAAACTGTTCGCGCAGCGCCCTCTGGTTATTCACCAGGGTGACCGTCTCCTGGAGGTGGCGACATCCCTCACCTCCAAAAAGACCAGGACCCGTCATAGGCGTACGGAGTAGCCTATTATACAGGTCCTGAGACGGGCACAAATTGTCCAGGGCAAATGTGCGTCTTGCCCTGACACTCCTGGTCACCGCCCGCGTCATACAGTCCAGCGCCAGGTTAATACCATCCTGGATGGTTCGCTGGACCGCGAGCGGGCCTGGCTGGCGCGATGCGGATGCCGTTACTACCCCCTGTAACAGCTGGGAGACGTGGGACAGAGCGGCAATCGAAGCCCTCCCACTCTCCTCCGCATCACGCAACGCGGTATTCGCCGAACGCAACGCGTTCGCGCACAAGACCCCCGCGTCAGAACGGGATCCTGGCCGCGTATCCTCACCCAAAGCCGCGCGGTCATCCACGCTGGGCTTGGGTACCACACCGTACCGCTGGTAGTCCAGGGGCATGATGCGACAACGCTTGGCCACCTCGCGAGGGGCCTTCGCGAGACGTCCACTCGTGTTAATGGACGCCTCCGCCGCCTTGAACATGTCAACGACATGCTCCGCCAGCGGCAGAGAAGGCATAGCGTTAGCAGTTGGTTTCCCAGCTAACCACGGCGTGTGAACACGGCGGCTAGCCGACTGCTCCACGGGCAGATCAGGCCTAACGCTCACCAACCACTGGCAAGCGTCATACCAATCCTCCTCCGTGGCTAACTGCGAGCGCTCTACAAGACGGGGTCCTTCGTCTTCCTCCTGAGCGCAAGCAGTACTTGACGGCGGGTACGCTGATACACCTGGCAAGCCAGGGAAAACATGCGGGCCTGTCAGCACCGGCATGAGAATATCACTGGTTTGACCAGGAGCAGGCACCGCGGTAGAGCGCGGGGTATATATATCCCTACCACGGGCCCGGCCAGCACCAGCTACACTCTCGGCAAGCCGAGGTATGCGGTACCGCTGGCCATCAGCAGCGCCCTGGGCCACCACCTGAACCGCGGACCTTACTCCAGGGTGAGTAATACCGTGGAAAAAAGCGCCTGTATTCCCCGCGAGGGGTGCACAAACGTCTTCATCCATGTCCGCGTCGTCAGACGGCGACCCTAGCAGGTAATCCTCATCACCCTGGTCAGAAAGATTAGACCCCGGGTCAGCAAAGAGAGCTAACCCGGGCTGACCAGGAACGGTGCCATAGGAGGTACTGGCCACCGCGGCGTGCGGATACCCCTGGACTGATAAGCAGCCAGCGGGTTCCAGCGACAACCGTCCACGGTCCCCTATCGGCGCGGCAATAAGCCTGCTGCCAGGGCCGTGGAACGCCCCCTCTAATGGGGCCACCTCTGAATCGTCGGACAACGGAAGCGGACTAAGGAAAATCGATCCAGAGGCGGGGATTACCTGCTCCGAAGCCGATGATGAGGACAATAAAGGATCTGGTCCAGGAAGCATGCCACGAAGCAACCCTGGAACCAAATCTTTTATTGTCCTCCTCATCTCTCCCAACATCTCGGTCCGGAAGGTCTCCATATCCACCGCGGACGAGACCTTCCCCTTACCCTTCTCACTTACAACCTCTCGTTTCCGCTTCTTCTTCTTCTCCTCCACTACCACCTTGTCCGTCGCCTGTAAGCAGCACAAGAATTCGGACATTAACTCGCCCCCCCAGTGCTTACATATGTCACAATTAATCAATGGACCACAAGGGCTACATCGATAACACAGATGCGGCCAGAACTTCACATGCATAAAACGTCCACAGGACGCGCAACCCGGTCCCTGAAACAGGGCAAAGGACAAGGAGTATGAGCAACTAGTTAAGCTTAGAAACTCAATCCAACTCAAGGAGAAGGAAAACGATCATAAAGATCAATATACATCAAAAACCAGCCTAGCGCTTGAATTGCTAATAAATACATAGCCAGCTGATTATGACGTCATTAATCCCGTGACAGGAAAAATTCGATCCCAACAAAACATCCAAGTGCAAAGACGAATTGTATGCTGAATGGATAAGTTGACTACACAACCATCAGATACATATAGATAACTCTTTACTGGCAAAAATGTTAATTATCTCCCTTTGATTGTTTACAATAATTAACATCACCACATTATCAATAACTAGATACCTGACACTTTGTATAGACAAACCATCCAACGTGACGAACCGGAAACTCCACCATCTGCACGCCTCTTAACTCTCTCCACCTCATGGGGAAGGAATTGGAACAAGAGGGCAAAGTGAGAAGACCTTTATACCAGGCCTCCAACTCACTGGGCATAATTTTTCATTTGGTTAGATAACCTAACAGTGTTAGTAGGAAATGGAACCATGGTGGAGAGAATACTAATTCTCTGGTACTGTGACGTCACAACCTAGCGTCATACAGACCTGTGGACAGAAACAGAAAGAGAAATTAGTCCTAGGTAGCACCGAGTTGACCTAAACCAACTAACTAAGGCGCTTATCACGGTAAACGCGAGTCCCGGAAACACAATACACCGGGAAGAAAACTCGCTAATTTTACTAGAAGTCACCTGATTTAAAGGTCCTCCGTCCTCCTGTGGCGACGTATTCCTATCCGCCATCCAAAAAAGTGACTAACACTCCAAACAAACACCACTTAAACAGTTTAAGAGAGCGAAAAAGCTATTGAACAAAAAAACATGTGTGATCTCTTTGCCAATAATCTAGCAAAGAGGAAGTGCTAGTCTGCGCATGCGCGGTGGTGGGGCTGGCATCCGCCAGACTACGCTCTGACTCCCTGCCCAGTAGGGGCACCTAACTGTTTTAAATCTGAGTGTTTATTGAGTGAAAGCCAATATTTAGCAATATCAAAAGTATTAGGGAGGTAAGTATACTCTTGAAGTGAAATCCATTTTAGCCACAACATTTTATAAAACCTGACATGTGTCAGAATTCTATCTTTAAACACTTGTCAAGACAGACAGATATCCAGGTTCAAAATGTTAAACCAGGTACTGCTCCATTACGTGCAATGTAAAAACATCAAACATCTGTGATCACACAGAATACCGGAATCACTGTTAGAAGAGTTGTTCTTGACTTATAAAATTTGGGTTATTACTTTTGGATGTGGCCGGTGAGCTTATAATACATTGGTTAAATCTCACCATTAGCATAAACTCCAACCACCGAATGTGCCGACCCTGCTAGATGACTCGGGGCTGCCTCCATCGCCGCTACACCATATAAGGAGATAGGTCCATACAGGCCAAATCCCAAACCAAATCCAACGCAACTAATGAACACCTGTAAATAAGACAAGGTTCAAGTTCGATATGAGTTCATATAGCATCTGTAGTCATTGGATCATTCCATGTCAAGACAACCAATTTTCAGAAATCTTGTTGCATGACCGATTCAGATTATCATACTTCTCTCTCTACTGTATTATTAGTACGTTTTAGGAAATCCTGCAAAATTTTAGCTCTCAAATCTCAATATTTTTTTAGATATGGATGACAAATTTTCAGACCAACTTGTGACTACAATTATGTTAAAACTATTACAGTTACAAACTTAATACTTGATGGGTCAATTACATATATATCTGTTAGTTTATACATAAAAGAAAAAATATATGTAGCTCTTATCATTTTTTAAATATAGGCCCTTGAAATTGGCTCAACATGAAAATGATCCCATATTCAACTGTCAGGATGACCATGTGGGATAGGTGGAAGATACTTGTGCTTCACAGACAATAAAGCATTAGGTGTGCTCTACAACATTTCTAATTCTATTTTCTTCCATTCTTCCTTCCATCAAATTCTTTGGGAGAAAATGTGGTATTTTTGCCATTTGGATTTCCTAAAACATGCTACTGTACAACTACACAAAGAATCTTGGAAATCTGAATTGGTCATGCAACACCCATCGGATGTCTTGACACAGAATAACACCATTAGATCACCATTTTATCACTCATTAATTGATTTGTCCGTGACGGCCTCACACCTTAACAGACACCGCGCTAGATACCCGGACAGACCGGATGACCTGTGCCATCCGTCAAGCCTGTCCGAATGTCCATCATATGGCCAGTTGAGAGACAGAGCAGGATGAGATTATGGAATCGTAGACCTACATTTTTTATTTAGATGACAGTCATTGCCGTCATCTATAGGTAACTAGATCCTGAGTCATCTCTGTAATGTGTTGCTTGCATCCGAACAGTTGAACACCCCTTTGTGCAACAATAGCTGGCCTGTCAGTAACAAACTGTTTGGATACATTTAAGATTGTTCTGAATTCTTTCTAATTCAACTGTTTTGCACATAAAGTAATTGCTAATACAGAGACTTATAGGGCACACAGAACCATAACAAATACATACCGGTAATCTGTCTGTACCGCCTTTATACTCTATTTTGCCAATGCACTTAGTGAACCCGTGACTTAAATATTTGGAGCTGATATTGAAAGTACTTCTAACTTAGTAGAATTTGAATTGATGTGCCAATTTTAGTCATTCTACCCTTGCATTCCGGCGATATGCAATGGACAAACAGACAGCATCAATCGCGATACTCGCTCCGACCTTCAGTGGCATTAGCAACAACTATTGGCGGCAGTGGTGGATGCTGTGTATATCAGTTTGGCTAAAACTCACTAGTTCTTTTAAAGTCTGGATTACTGTACATGGTGTTGAATAAGGCAGTATATAAGAAAATTTCAATTTTTTCAGAGAAAATGTCAATTTGCAGACCAAGAGAAGACTATTTTTGAAAATTTACCACTGGAATGACTGGCTCGGTTATCGAGCCAGTCATTCCAGTGGTAAATTTTCAAAAATAGTCTTCTCTTGGTCTGCAAATTGACATTTCTCAAGACCACTGTAGAAGCCATTTCTTGGGCTGATATAAATGTTAACGGGTGAGATGCATGGTATACCTGCGATGACTCTGGAGTTACAACATGGACAAATATCACCATGCATGTCACCACGATGATGAGACAGAACAACGCCACTTTTAAACGCTCATTACCAGGAGATACAGCTTTGGATTTCTGAAATAAACAATTATTTCTCAATGCAGAAGGTACATTCTCACCAGGGCATAAACATGTCTTGTGTCAACTTAACCCTTGGATTGTCAAACAGGCCAAAAGTAGCATCCGCAATAAGCTTGAGGAATGTCCATTTTCAGGTCAAAAGAAGACTATTTTCAAAAACTTACAACTGGAATGAGTGGTTCGGTTTTCAAGGCAGTCATTCCAGTGGTAAATTTTCAAAAATAGGCTTGTCTTGGTCTACAAATGGACACAGACTCAACAAGTTTGGATTTTCTTTATCATTAATCCTTTAATCATCCAAAAGGACTTCTTCAGAAAGCTTTTTTTGTGTAAAATTCCAATGGTAAATTTATAAAAAAGCTTTCTCTTGCCCAACACAAATTTCAATTTTGTTGAAGTCTTAATTATCCAAAGGGTACTTGATACAAATTGAGCAAGTGTTTGAGGTGCTGTTGACATAAGAAAGGTTGACAAATAGCAAATTAATATGCCTTAATGATGAAATTCTGTTATAATATTAAATATGGTATTATTTGCATGATGGTACAGCAGTGCATTCACGGTCAAATTTGGTCAGGATTCCGGAAAATTTAAATTTTCTCATAGAAAATCTTCATTTTGGAGACCAAGAAAGATCATTAAGAAAATTCACGACTGGCTCATTTTCAAAACGGTCTCTTGAATTCCAAATGGACATTCTTCAAGACTGGCTCATTTTCAAAATGGTCTCTTGAATTCCAAATGGTCATTCTTCAAGACAACTGAAGTGAACATTTTCAGCCAGGCTGACCGTTAAAGCTTTAATGGCTAAATTTGGTCAAGAAAATATAAGTGCCGTGCCGCCGTGCCTATTGAATGCGCATTTATCAAGCCAGTCATTCCAGGCATAAATTTTCAAAAATAATCTCTTGACCGGCAAATGGGCATTCTCCTCACGATCGCTGCAGAAGCCGGTTTCGTCACAAAAGGGTTAAAAGCGTAAACTTATCTAGAACAAACACCTGGCATATTGGTTATTTAATATTTATAAATGGTCAAAATTGTTCAGGAATATTCAAATTGCACATTTGCAGACCAAGACGAATTGATTTTGAAAGCTTACTTACTACTGAAATGACAATTGTAAATCTTCAAAAATAGTCTTCGCTTAGCTTTCAAATAAACACTTCTTAAGACCCCAGAAGCCATTTTTTACCATCTTGATCATGAAAGTATCAATACTATTAACCCTTAACACACTGTTGTCAAAATTTTAAATTTTCAAATTAAATTAAAAGATGAACTGGTGTTCATTTTTCAACAAATTTGGTTGGAGATGGTGCTGTCGTAGACACCAACATCGTCCACCAAAATTGTTGAAAAATGTACACCAGTTTCTTTGATATTGACACAATAAAAGATAGAATAATGACATCAGAGCAGGCTTTAAATGCATTTGCACTTGCATTTGCATTTAAAGGCAATTATTAAATTTCTCACGCATTTGCATTTGCACTTGCATTTGAATCTCATGTATTTGCACTTGCATGAAAAGGGTTGCATTTGAGTTTTCAAATGTATTTGATTTTTTTCAAAGACACTACATTTCTCATTTTGCATTTTGTTCAAAATTGGCTGAAACCTGCTGCTGCAAATAGCAGGAACAGCTCCAAGTCAAATTAATTTCAAAATATTCAACCAAAGTATTTCTTAAACAAGAGGCCCAAGGGGCCCGAGTCGCTCACCTGGACTTCTGGAGAATTCTAATTTTTTGTCAAAATTGTTGGTGGGTTGTTTAGTAGTAGTCTTTTAAATGAGTTTGTGGACATTTTTGCTAGTCCAATATGGCCGCCAAACACGCTCCATTTTGATTGGTCCATTGCGGTCATGGTTTTGACATAGCTCCTTCCCTTGAACAAACTTTAATGGCAGTCAGAGCCTAATAATATCTCCCAGATTTCAGCTCAATCCATTCAGCAGTGGTTCTGAAGTTGCTTTGGCAAAAAATAGGTTATCCAAGATGGCCACTAAAACATTTGTCCAATCAGGTTTCCTTGAACAAACTTGGTGCAGCTGTTGCCCTAGATGATATTTCCTGCATTTTGAATTGATTCCCCAAAGCGGTTTCGGAGAAGATTTTTAAAGACATTAAAAAAAATCAGCCAAAATTTTAGATGGCTGCAAAATTAGCCAATGGGCTTTGATGAACAAACATGGACCTCCATGCCCTAAGAATGCTTTCTGCCAAATATACTTGAAATCGGTCCAGTGATTCTCGCGAAGATTTAAATTTCTGCTTGCTTTAGTATAGGAGGTTTTGGCAGGAAAAGAATCCAAGATGACCGCACGAAAAAAGCATCCGCTTTTGTTTCTACGAGAATTGTTAATACTTACCAGATGTACTATTATGATAATGTCTATTATCTACTCTAGCTCAAAATAAGCAATTAAAACTCCGCACTCTCCTGGTCCTGCCCATACTATGTCCGGGAATTACCATAGCCTCCAGGTACCGAGTCAATTCCCAACAACAGTCAGATTCGTCTTATATTTGTCTTGACAAACAGCAAAAGCAGCTCAGCCTCACCTCAATGAGGCGGCTGAGGAAAGCCATAGTACATCTGGTAAGTATTAACAATTCTCGTAGAAACAAAAGCCGATGCTTTATTGATTCTACTTCGAATAATACTTACCAGATGTACTATTATGATAAACTCCAGATTTCGACAGCCAAGAAACTCCGGTGGGAGGAGGTGAGGCTCGAAATAACTCTCATCTACCATCCGACAGAGCAAGTTGTGAATAGACTAGAACCCCAACATATGCTTAGGTTCCGCCATATGACTCATAGAGTGCTAAACTTCCATGGTCTAGACCGCGCTTAGCCCCCCACCCCCACCTCCGCACATTTGTCCGCACAAATTCCAGAGGGCTATCAATGGGGAGGAAACACCCACCAGACCCATGTCAGCCCCAAGTCTCAGCTAGGGCAGTCCAGGAGAGTGCAAAGAAGGTACTTCTAATTTAGAAAAACTATCAGTATATCGATTAGATTTTCAAATTTGAATGAGTCTAATGTCTGTTGCAATGAATAAGACACTCTTGAACCAGTCTTTTACTTAATCAGTCCGGGAATTCGACTTTAAGTAAATTAATATTAGTCACTTAAGCTAAGAAAACACTCACCATTTTCTGAGTGATTGGTTTTTCTTGATCATCACAGGAGCTCTGCCAAATCCACAGTTGTTCACAGATCATGTGCATCACCATTGCTCAGTGCATGTGGAAGAACCCTACAATGTATGCGTAAATAGTGGTCGGACGTGGCTTTAGTTAAGATTCGACAAATTGGCGACGGCTACCGGATTAAGTGTGCCAGAGATATCACGAAGGTAGAAATCAGTGAATGACGACTCTGCATGCCATTGTGCTACAGACATCACCTCCTCTAATGAGACACCCTTATAAAGAGCCGATGATGCTGCTAGTGGTCGGACTTGATGGGCATTCGCACGATCAATCTGCTTTCCTGTTGTGATTTTATGCGACATCTGAATAGCATTGACTATCCAACGAGAAATGGTATCTTTCGAGGTACGAAGATGAGAAGCTTTGAGACATAACCACAGAGATTTCGGGTCATCTCTCCACTCCTCAGTACGTTTCTTATACATTTTCAGACATTTAACAGGACACCAAGCAGAAGAGTTTGGGTCATGCCTAATTAAACTAGGCAAATTGATCGGCTGTCCTGGATATTTAAGTGACTGATTCTTTGCCAGGAAACAAAGACGTGGTAATAGTCTTAAACCTTCACACGTAACGACAAAACGGTCTTGTTCGGCAGAAAGGGCATGGATTTCGCTTCTCCTTCTCGCTGATGCTGCTGCAACCAAGAAAACTGACTTAATAGTTAACAGTTTAATATCTATAGATCTAATTGGTTCAAAGGGAGCATGCCCTAAAACCTGTAGAACAAGAGACAGATTCCATGCTGGGACAGGAATTGGCTGTCTGGGTCGCAAATTGCTCATTCCTTTAATAACTTCATTTAAAGTGTCGTTCTCCACTCCTACAGTGGCCAGACTGGGAACAACCGAACCTAATGCAGACTTATATGCTGCTAGGGTTGAAGGTACAAGTTTGTCAACCTTGTATAAATGACAGATAAAATCTGCTACATGTTGAACAGATGCAGAAAAGAGATTAATATCTCTTCCCTTACACCACTCTGCAAATTTGTTGATTCTATAATTATATGTTCTGGTGGTTGACCCTCTTCTGGCTGAAGCGACAAATTTCGCTGCTTGCTCAGAAAAGGCACCCTTAATTGCTCGCTGCTTGATAACATCCATGCAGTCAATTGGAACATCTCTGGTCTGTCGTGAAGATACAGACCTTTGTTCTGAAAAATGAGATCCTTTCTGTCTGGTAGGACAATCTTGTCTCGGATTAAATTCTCAAATTTTCTAAGTGCTAATGCCACTGCTAATAATTCAAGAACATTTATGTGTTTCTGCGCATTGGTCTGATCCCATTCCCCTGACAGATTGTCCAGTACTGCTCCCCAACCCGTCGTCGATGCATCTGTAAAGATGGACATCTGGGGTTGAGGAGGCTGTAGAGGAACCCCTCGCAGGAGATTCTGTTCTGATAACCACCACTGAAGATGGAATATCAACGGTTCTTTTACTGGAATCCTCAGAGATAACGGATCGGTTCTCTGAGACCAGAATGACATTAAATACACCTGAATCGGCCTGCGTCTGAGCGCCCGCATAAGGAACCACCTTCTCCAGAGATACTAGTAAACCCAGTATTCTGAGAAATTGATGCACTGTCAGATAGGCTCCTAGAGAAACTGACTCCAGTACTGCAATCAGGCTCTTGACTGCTCTCCGCCGGAAAAGCTACACTGTCCCTGAGATTGAAAAATATTCCCAGATACACAAACTCCTGGGATGGAGTCAATTCTGATTTCTCTAGATTCACAATCCATCCTAGACCCTTTAATAAGGCTACGACTACCCGAAGATTGTTGCGCAGAATGACTGGATTCCCTAACAATTTATTGGTGTACCCGCGTGTGGGTGTACCCGATTTGTATAGTTTTATACATCGGGTTTCATGGATAGAGATAAAAGTATACGGCATTGGTCCATTATGGTGATGGACTCTTCCATTTTTTATCCAGACTGCTGGCATTTCGTACCCGTGTTTGGGTTATACTCATCAGAGGAAATGTGTTGTCATATAGTTTATAGACAATTTTTTCTCAGTAGGTTTTACTGGGATGTGCATAGACGAAAGTCATAAAGTAGTAGCTTGAATGTTCAAGTTTAAACAATCTATGATGTTTGGATAAGTGCGTGTGGTGGTCAAGGAGGTTGTGGCGTACCATGCTAGTTCTCCAAGCGAAGTTGGCGTCGCACTTCGGGCACTGAAATCGGTCCATGCAAACTAGTGCTATGATTCGGTTTGAACTTAGCAGAAGCTACTGACGTTATGAATTGAACATATTTGGTTTAGTGTAACGTTAGTGACGTCAAGCAGGTGTGACGTAATGTGATTGCATCACGCATAAGCATCTCCAAGGGGGGAGCATGGTGACAGGAAGCTAATTATTGTGTTTATTGTACCACTTTCAGTTAGGGGATGTTGCCAATCAGAGTGGTTAATACCAATTGGGTCCATGCTGTGTAGCTGATGAATCCAGAATTTCTCGCGTTCCTTATGGATAGATGTGGCTTCTGTTGAATTAGGATGGCGATGGAACACTTCAATACTTCTGTAGTTGACTGAAATGATATTGTGGTTTGGGAGATTGAAATTAATGGCTACTGGTGTGTCTTTCTTATTTTTGATATCCCTTAAATGTTCCTTAATATGTATTTGAAATTCTCGTTTAGTTTCACCAATGTATTGTTTAGAACATGTATTACAAGTGATTAAATTTCTGAAAAGGAATTGACATTGAAATGTGAAAATATTCACCATTCAGATCTATCGATACTGGCCACATGCCTTTTATCAGCCCTGTCATCACCGCTGCTACAGTCTCCATCTGAAACTTTGGTGAAAGAATAAATTTGTTCAGCGGTTTGAGGTTGAGAATTGGTCTCCAACATCCGGTGCATTTTGGAACGAGGAAAATTATCGAATAGAAGCCCAGGGAGGACTTATTGCGGACTAAATGAATCGCATTCTTCTGCTGAAGATCTAGGATTTCTGAGCAAATGGCATCTAGATGATCAGATTCCCTTGGAACGGGAGTCCATACTGGAGTCAATGTTAATGGAACTAACGATTGACGGATGAGCCAGTCCGGTTCGTAGCTGTTTCTTAGCCAATGACAGACTAACCAATCTTGCACGACCTGTTCCCACTGGTTTGAGAACAGCTGAAGTCTGCCTCCGATGGTAGGAATCTGCACACAGCTCGTGGTCGATATTGCGCGATAAGACGTTAATTCGCTTGGGTGAAGATTCTCGACTCCTTGCGTTCCTGGCACCACCGGAACGGGTCTCACAGGAAACCCGTCAGGACGGTGCCCCATGGCCACCTCGTGGCTTCTTGGAATATGATGGCCCGGGACCGTCACCACGGCTATCCTTACGGTAGCCACTGTGACCCGAGCTGCCACCCTTCCTATCATCTTCATACAGCCTCTTATTAGAGGACTTGTACGAAGATGAATGGCCAGGTCCTTGAGAACCGGATACCCAATGGGAATCACAGCCAGAAGGATGGAAGGGCGATCTTTGGCACTGCCTCTGCTGCTCCTGTCAGTGCTGCTTGTAGGACTGATGTGGCCGAGTCCTTTTCGTCGACTTCCACGACTTGCCGACAACCTGCTTTTCTGCCACCATGGACGCAACTTTGGAGAGGGCTTGCCGTGCCGAGCCACCAGACAACCACGGACCAATGAAGGGCGCCGAAGATAATGCAGCCCTCATCTCTGGTCCTGGTTCTACACAATCGAGACCCATTCTCCTCCGCTCCGCCAATGATCTACTGATCACCCTGGCCAGGCAATCCTGGGACAAGCGCATTGTGTCCTGGACAACACCGGGAGCAGCCTCTGCCACTTCCCCACCATCCGCCACGCAGGTCAGCATACCCTGCAGGATGGTGCATCTGTGCGAGAGAGCAGCCATAGCCGCTCTCGCCGCTTCCCCAAAGAGGGTTAACTCATTGAAGGGGTCTTTGTTAGCCTGGGAAACCAAGGGTCCCTCGGCTTTTCCAGCTAATGGCCTATTCAGCGCTTCTCTTTCCCCGACTGAAAGCCAAGGAACACGAGCATACGTGTGGTAGGCCTGCTCCGGAAAGCGGACCCTACTCCTTATCCCCTTAGGGGCCTTGGCAGAGTATACTCCGGCTAAACCAGACAGTACGTCACGACTTCCAACATGTCAGAAGTCTGAGTGTCCAAGGGCAGAGTCAGTATGGCCGAAGAGCCACTCGACAGAGCGCTAGCCGCACGGTCTGACATCCACTCCATCTCCGGATCGCGCTGAGATCCGTGAGCTAGTGTCAACCTGAGACGGTCGGACATCCAGCCAAGAACCTGCACCTATTCAGCTTTGATGCAAAAAGATGATTCGTTCATCAATGGACTACCATTCTAATCTTCCTCCTCACTCTTGGATGAAAAGGCCACCGACGATCCATGCTGAGAACCATGGACCAAATTTCCCATTTGAAGCAGGTCCGTGTCTCAACTACTTATGGCTCCAGTATCCAGCGAATCGCCAGACACGGAATCACCGCAATCCATCGGCTCCAGCACGGGAGCCAGGACTATGGCTGCTACTACGGCAAGAGATGGGACTCTGAGAGGAGCCATCATAACTGCATCCGTGATGCCGATGGGAGCCGTATAACACGGCTCTGATGGCACTCCGGACTGAGCGAAGTCCGGGTGAAAAATGCCTGATGGAACGTCACCATCACCCAGTTGACAAACCCGTACAAAACCCATGGGAAGTACCGGAATCTATCACCTGTGAAAGCTCCGGCATGCCAGAGTCTTCCATCAGGAGGATATCTTCTTCCTCCGCCATCAGCTCTTGAGCCAAAGCAAGAGGAAGGACAGGTGAATGTCCCTCCGCAGAACTAGCCGGACCACCGATAGGTAATCCTGCACCAGCCTGCATCGACGGGACCATGGACTGAAAGGACTCACACATCGCCTTGAATTGGGCCGCCCAAACAC
Organism: Chaetoderma sp. LZ-2023a; assembly: GCA_034401795.1. Lineage (NCBI taxonomy): Eukaryota > Metazoa > Mollusca > Caudofoveata > Chaetodermatida > Chaetodermatidae > Chaetoderma > Chaetoderma sp. LZ-2023a. The sequence goes on along the minus strand of CM067370.1, from coordinate 154,666,589 downwards.
CCAACCCCGAGTACATCCACTCATTCAGGCGCTCTTCCAGACCTTTGACTGACGCCTGATCCACTTTGGCCGCCTTGTCCCTCGCAATTCTCTCCAAACGCGCACGCGGATCACGATCGAATTCCATTACCCACTCCGACAACCACTTCGCGCATACATCGCAAGGGCTTCCAACTTTGCACTTCGCGCAGGCAACACAGTGATATCCCGGGAACACAAGCAAAGCGTATCAGGTAGGGGCTTGCCGTGCCCCTTCACTTTCTGCGAACACAGAATAAGGTATCAATGCTCCACATGATAATATGGTGATGTGCAACACGCACAATTTACTTGAGTGTAATTTAAAATTACTTAAAAAACATTAACTTTCTCTCAAATTAATGATAACCAAGTATTAGGCAGGAAATATTTGAAATTTTTTAGAGTGAAAATTTAATAAACACGACTTGGTAATTAACTAACATTAAAATAGCCAAGAAAATCGATCGCTACAAACACCCTCGACAGTGAAGTGAGAGCTAAAGATTGGCTTAAAACAGAGTGCATAGACATGCCAAGCCAAAACAAAATGTTAATCATGGGCGCTGCCATCTTGAGTAAGGGCGCATCCATCTTGGAAGTAACAGAGTCGCAAGAGAAATTAACTGAGTAAACGGATAACATTAAAAAGTAAATGGGTAACGGAGCAACTAACAATGGTTACCATTTTAAAACAGTGTGTCAATTTAAGGAAATTTTAATTTTAATTCTAGATTGATACAACCTGCCCCTGTGATGATTTTCCTTTTCCTTCCATGAAGATAGCGAAATCTAATAAGACACTCTAAGCGCAAAATTTAGAGTACGTTAAGCTGACTGAAAAACGCAACTGTAAAGTTGAGCAAAATAGACGAATCTGACTGTTGTTGGGAATTGACTCGGTACCTGGAGGCCATGGTAATTCCCGGACACAGTATGGGCAGGACCATGGAGAGTGCGGAGTTTTAATTGTATATTTTGAGCTAGACTAGATAATAGACATTATCATAATAGTACATCTGATAAGTATTATTCGAAGTAGAAAAACAGTTTATACAACAGTTTAAAACATGGCAAATATGAAATCAGAATACCCACAAACTAATTTCGGCCTCAAAATCCATCAAATAAAAAATCCAATATGACCGCCAAATATGTTACATTTCGATTGGCCCACGGCGGCCATGTTTTCTGACGGATCACCTTCCTTTGAACAAACTTTAATGGCCCTTAGTGTCTAATCATATCTCCCCAATTTTGGCCTGATCGCTTCAGTGGGTCTAGAGAAGTTGTTTTCAGGAAAACTAGGTCATTCAAGATGGCCGCTGAACCATTTTGTCAATCAAGTCCTCTTAAAGAAATTTGGCTTACCTCTTGACCTAGATGAAGTTTCATGAGTTTTGAATCAATTCCCCAAGCCGTTTCGGAGATTTCTAGACGTTTCCTAAAATCGGCCGAAATCGAAGATGGCCGTTGGCCAAATTGGCCGATCGGGTTCATGTGAACAAATTTGGATCCCTATGTCCTAAGGATGCATCCGGCCACATATAATTGAAATCGGCCTAGTAGTTCTCGAGAAGACATTTTAAATTTAGCATTGCTTTAGTATGGGAGCCTTTAGCAGTAAAATAATCCAAGATGGCCACCAAACCGTTTATCCAACAGTTTCGAAAATGGCAAATTTGAGCTCAGAATACCCAAAAGCCCAATATGGCCGACAAACACGCGATATTTTGATTGGCCCACGGCAGCCATGTTTTTAGACGGATCAACTTACCTTGAACAAACTTTAATGGCCCTTAGTCCCTAAACATATCGAGCAAATTGCGACCCGATCCCTTCAGCAGTTCTGGAGAAGTCGTTTACACTAAAACAAGGTCAATCAAGATGGCCGCCGAACCATTTGACCAATTAAGTTTTCTTGAACAAACTTGGTTCAGCTCTTGCCCTAAATCATATTTCAAGAGGTTTGCATCACTCCCACAAACGGTTTCTGAGATGATTTTTAAAGATGTTTCCTAAAATCGGCCAAACTCCAAGATGGCCGCCGATCGGCTTCGTTTGAACCAACTTGAATCCCTATGGGCCTCAGGATGCTTCCTGCCAAATATAATTGAAATCAGCTCAGTGGTTCTTGAGAAGTCGTTCAAAGGAAAAGTTAATGGTCGGACGACGGACGGACACACAACGGATGGTTGCCATGGCATAAGCTCACTTTGCATTTCATGTGCTTTAATATCACATTTCACTGTCTATTTCTTACCATGTAGCTCTCGTCCATCAATATTCATATGTAAAATCATGCATCTATTGAAATTAGTTTGACTTAAGTCAGTTGATATCTTAGCAAGCCAACACATTTTAGTTAATTTGTTTCTAAAATAAGCTCCCTTACATACAAGACACCTGGAATAATTGGAATAATCTAGAAATGGGCGGTGCATAAGTATAAATGGATCCCTATATTCTTGTGGTCCATAATGTGGTGATCGCTTCAGACAATTAGCAGCCTTAGATTTGTACAGCTGCGTTCTTGAATTCAAACGCCCATGGGCCCCTCTATTCCTGTGGCCCGTAAGGTTGTTGCTTACGATAATTATCAGCATCAGACATGTACAGTTGTGTTTCTGCGTTCAAACGCGTAGTATATATATTTAGCAAAATTCTGCAGTACATTTCTCTTTAATAACTCTCAATTTTTTAACGCGAGGCGTGTAATTAAGTACTTTACTCTGAGGTCTTGGTATTTAGGACATGTAAAAAGGAAATGGTGCTCATCTTCAACGCAGCCTAGATCGCAATAATAACATATTCTATCTTGCCTCTCTAATTTGAGGTGTCTACCCTTTTCGATCTGCAGTACATGTGCACTCATTCGGAACTTTGTGAGTGCTACTCTGTATTTTCGGTTATACCTATCATCTAGTAAATAGTTTTCCATAGCAAACGCACATTTAGCGGTTTTATAAAAGTCATATCTGCTATGGCTGGTGTCGTTTAATGACGCCGACCAGTAAGAAATAAACCTGTTTTGCAAATATTGTTTGATATTTTTTAAAGTGTCATTAATATTCTTCGATCCATGATTATTCCAAAGCTCTGTGAAACCGAAGTTTTCCAACATTTTTCTAATGCTTGTGACCCAGTTAGTGCTTATTGCTGAATTGTCGTTCTTATACATTTCTAGATATGCTTTGTAAATAATCGATGTTTTCGGGATTTCGGAAACGATGTGTATCCAATATTTTATAGCGTGTACTATAGATTGGATAGTGGCCTACATCACCAAGGACACATTAGTTTGGTGTTTTAGAATGAACGCCTAGTATGTTTTTGCAAAATTTTAAATGAAGATGTTCACCTTCGAAGCTAGTTACAAATTTGTCTTCTATCACTTCGTTTCTCTCAAGGGACGGTAGTAGATTTAGCGGGCCCCATACTTCTGCATTATAGGTAAGAATGGGTCGTATTAATGTATCAAACAATTTAAGTTGATTATCGACAGATAGATGATGGAATTGGTTTAAGCTTTTCAGGCTAAAGATGGCCCTCATTGACTTTTGTTTTAGATCATCTTGAGCGGATTTTAATTTCCCGTTACAATGTAGCTTTATGCCGAGATATTTACACGACCTCACAATCGATAAGCATTGCTTATTGCATAGGAATCTGTGTTTGGTTATTAATTTTCCACCTTTATTAAATACCATTACTGAAGTCTTGACTAGATTTACCGTAAGACCCCAATCATTACAATATTTGCTTAACTGATCGAGTGCATTTTGTAGACCCTGAGCTGAAGTTGATAAAATAGTAATGTCATCTGCGTAATTGTGTGTGACTAAGATGATCTCAGACAGAGTTAACATTTACACATTTGAACCTTGAAGTGTCTTAGTTCAGGTCTTGAATAAGTAGATGAACATTTTAAAACAAATTTGACTGGAAACTTTTACCCACAGCTGTCAATCAAATTATCTTCAAAACAGTCAACAGAATATTTGTTAAATTCATACAGATATTGCATACGCTTTTGACTATTTTGAATGTATAGTTTGACTCGAACCTGTTGCTGCCATAGGTGCAGTAGCAGCTATCCATCAGATTCCTTTCAAAATATTGAACATAATATTTGATAATTATTTTGAACGTAATTTATACTGACGTGTTGCTTCCATAGGCCCAATGGCTAGCAAGGAAATTACCATAATAGTCAACATAATATTTAGGAATCTGAAAATTCAAATCTCTAACGGTTACCCTTTAATGGTGAAATAAGTATTATATTTTCATAGTAAAGTTCCATGTGCAGATAAAGAGAAGACTATTTTTGAAAATTTTACATTATAATGACTAGTTCAATAAGCGAACCAGTCATTCCAAAGGTAAAATTTCAAAAATAGTCTTCTCTTGGTCTGCAAAAGGTGTTCCTAAAGATACTCACTACCAGCAGATAAATAGATGACAGATGCATACTCTGTTCCAGAATTTCAGTACCAGGTGTGCTCAAATATTCAAATGCATTTGCATTTGCACTTGCATTTGAATAAGTTGCAAACAATTGCATTTGCATTTAAACGCAATGACGCTATACTGCATTTGGGCTTGCATTTGCATTTGAATCATTTACAAACATTTGCATTCAAATGCAATGCCTTGCACTTGGACCCAAGCCTGTATCAGAGTGGTAATGGTTAAGTTTGTATTCCATTAACTTTTGTCAACATTTGGTGTATATGTACCCCTTAAAATAATATAAAAGTAACCATCCACATTTGTGATAAAATTGCAGCTGCTGCCAGATACACGTCATTCCAGCCTCTATCCAGCCATATGTGTGAAACGCTACAAAAACTAAATTTTCCCTTTCCCTTGGTTTACTGTAACAATAATACCTTAATGATCATCTGATCGGAGAGGTATCCTGCAGTAATAGAGCCGACGATACCCCCAACTTCTTGACTGCTTACAAACACACTACCTGTAACATAACAGATCTGTCTGATTTGTCACTCAAGAATCTGACATCACAATCACATAGGTCACATTTTAGCTGACATCACAGGTAGCTCCATCATGAAAATAAAAAGTCTGTCACTAAAGTGTATGAGTTGTACGTTTCCAAAATTGCAAATTTGAAATGTGAAAAAAATAAACTTAACAGTATTTATTAAAATAGCACAAAAATTGAACATATTTTCATGCCACCAATTCTTACCATCTTATGCTTATGCTTAATGCATACCTTATATCCATCATTGCGAGAGTGAAATTATTAATTGGGACCGCCTAAATATTGCGTACACTTTATTAAATATCATCTATTTCATCAAATTTAATCTTAATTTTGACATAAAATGTTGACAAGAGAAAATATAAATGAGAAATGTCCATTTACTGACCAAGAGAAAACTATTTGTGAAAATTTACCACTGGAATGCCTGGCTCGATAACCGAGCCAGTCATTCCAGTGGTAAATTTTCAAAAATAGTCTTCTCTTGGTCAGCAAATGGACATTTTCTATGAAGGATTTTAATTTTTTAAAACAAATTTGAGGGTTAAAGGGTTAATATCTGTTCGCACAGCATAGCGCACACTCATGCACATACACATACGAGTGTGCATGCACATGCACGCACACACACTTTTATATTCTTTAAATGGAACCCTGCCACGGGGATTAATTCGACTCACCTATTATTTTGCTATGGCCTTTCTCTTCGACAAGGTACAGCTGTCCCCAATCCAGAAGCGCAGAGCGAATCATAAATGTGAACAGGTACGCCATAGACAGATGTACGAAGAATGGATCAATCAAAATATCATAGATATTTAAAATGGACTGAGAATTCTTGTCTTCTGGTGCATTCTGGGATACAGGTTGACCATTCTGCTGTGCATCATCGTTTTTCTTGTCCGTATTTGTATTACTGTAATTAGACTTCTCCAGGTCAGCGGCTGTGGGATGATCCTGCAATGTGAACATGAAGATCCCTGAGAGCACCATTGATAAAACACCTGGAATAACAAGAAAGAAAGGAAATTTCAATTTTCCTTTCTCCGAGATCTAACAATACTTACCATTACATTACTCATTGATAATACAGCTATCCTGATAGCTGGCTCTAGGAATCTAGATTTAGAAAGCTTTACCGGCTCCTGGAACCGGGTACCCAGTTCCCAACAACCGGGTACCCGCCTGCCAGAGACACTCATGTTGTTTGCATAGCTACCAACCAAGAGAATAACCCATGACTTGCCTCCATGGGGCTGGGAGGCAGGGTCTGTAATGTAATGGTAAGTATTGTTAGATCTCGGAGAAAGGGAAATTGAAATTTCCTTCATTCTCCTTCGATCAATACTTACCATTACATTACTCATTGATAACACCAGATTTAGTCGGTAACCTGGTGGTTAGGGGCAAGCCATACAAAGCCTCTTTTGCCTTTGGAGAAAGAACTTAGACCTAAACTTGACATACAGAGACCTAAAAAGACCGACAAGCTTTGGGACCGAATCACATTCGCATACCCGCTCCAACCCCCTTTCTCCTAAAAAAGTGAGAGAACTCACGAACATGCATCTCGCCTGAAAACACAAATGTGCGAAGAGGGTTAACAGCCTTTTACACATATAAGCCTCGGAATGAGCATGAATATATAAGATGAATAATCATGATACATAAACATACAAAAAATTGTCAAACTTGAATTACCTCATGAATTATGGATTCCAGACGTGGAGCCATCAACCAACACACTCGACCAAATGTGTCCCATACGGTTGAATTCCTCTCACTTAACCATGTCTGTTCTTACTACTTTTGCTTTCAAAGTTATCAAAAGGAGATGAGCTGTGTGGCCACTAGACTATTGTTTCAAAACAGCTAAAGTGAGTGGGTTGGGCCGTTGGCGGAGTCTGACATATCCCTCATATAGTAATCCGTGAAAGAGGACTCACAGTGCCATTGTGCAACGGCCATGATGTCCTCTAACAGAACACCATTGTAGAGGGCGGTCGAGGGGGCTATTCCTCTAACATTGTGTGCCCTTGCGCATTGCACCTGGTGTTCAGTTGCAATCTTGTGGGTAGTCTGAATGGATTCGACCACCCAATGAGAGATAGAATCCATGGATGCAGCGCCATACAGCTTCTTATGGCAGATCCACAGATGTCTATCATTTGACCGTCGAGAGTCCGCCCGTTTTTTTTTTGTACTTGGTCAAAGCACGGACTGGACACCAGGCACTGGCATCATGATCAAACCTAGTTAGCTTTGGTATAATGATCGGTTTGCCGGGATATTTCAAAGATTGATTCTTAGACATAAATTCTTCACTTGGCAGCAGTCGCGGACCCTCTCTGGACAATAAATTGGTCCCTCCCTGCTGAAAGCGCATGGATCTCACTGCGCCTTCTTGCGGAGGAAGCTGTTAATAGAAGAACTGCCTTTAGAGTCAGATGCTTTAGACTAGCCGAACCCAAAGGTTCGAAAGGGTGCATGGCCAGTACAGAGCACCAAAGATAGACTCCAGGCTGGAATGACTACCGGTTGTCTCGGTCAGAGATTGCTCATTCCCTTCACCATCACATTCAACTGGGCCACCTCTGGACTATCCCTGTTGGCTAAACAAGGGATAACTGATGCCAAAGCTGACTTGTATCCAGCAATTGTGGCAGGAGCCAGTCCTGTAAAGAACAGCTCACAGAGAAAGTCTGCTATTTGCTGAATAGTGGATTGAAAGGGATCAATACCCTTTCCTTCACACCACTGCAAATTTGTTTACCTTGTGGTTATATGACTTGAAGGTTGACCTCCTCGCGGCTGCCGACGTGGAGTATTGTTTGATAACATCCACGCAGTCAATTTGAACATCTCGGGCCACTCATGTAGGAAGCGGTCCTTGGCCTGGGAGATTATGTTCAGAATTTCGGGCAGCGGTACTGGATTGTCCACCAACAGATCCAGGAGATCTGTGAACCACGCCTTGCTAGGACAAAATGACGCTATTAGCAGGATCAGGCACGGCTCCTCCCTGATCTTCACAAAAATCTTTGGTAGAATGGTGGGCGGATACGCATAAGCATGCATCCCTCTCCAGCTTATTGCCAGAGTGCCTGTATCAATGGCATTTGGATCTGGAATTGGCAAGACATAAGTCATGATTCGAGCATTTTCCTTTGTGGCGAACAAGTCCATGTTTGGTTTGCCCCAATGCTCGAAGATCCTTGGTAGAACTGGAGGGTTGCGAAACCATTCTGTTGGCAGAATCCTCTGTCTGCGAGACAAAGCATCTGCCAGAATGTTCAATCGCCCAGGAATGTGAGCTGCTTTCAAGACAACTGAGTAATTCCTGCACCATTGAATCAAGTGCCACACCTTCATACACAGTGTGGGTGACCTGGTCCTGCTTTGGCGATTTATGTATGATACTACTCTCGAATTGTCCGACCGTATCAATATCACCTTGCCCCTGACCTCTGGAAGAAACTTTTCCAATGCCGGTTCCACTGCCATCATTCCAACATATTGATATGCAGCTGACTCTCTTGGCGAGTCCATGTGCCCAAAACCTGGTTTCTCCCAGGCAGGCCCCCCCCCCCTCCCCCCCGATACACGGACAGCTGGGGGTGGGGTAGGTGACGCGAAACTCCTACCAGGCGATTCTGACGCTCATTCCACCATACAAGATGCGACATTATTGGCTCCAAAACTGGTACCAGCTTTGACAGGGGTTCTGTTCTCTGCTTCCACAGAGACATCAGATACAACTGGATAGGTCTTCGCATTAGAGCAGCGTATGGTATTACCTGCTCCATGGAGACCATCATGCCCAGCATCTGGAGAAACCTCCTCGCCTGAATGTGGTTTCACAATCGAACTCTTGAGGATGGCTAACAGAGAGACCACTTTTGGCTCCGACGGGTAAACCCTGCCTTCCTCGAGATCGAATCGCATCCCCAAATAAACAGTGTTGAGTGGGCGTCAACTCGGATTTCTCCCTGTTGACTATCCAGCCTAGATCTGAAAGCAATTTCAGAGTCAGAGCAGTATCCACTCCTAACCTGGCTGGCGCATCCGCCTTGATAAGCTAATCGTCTATGTAGGTGTGAAGTGCCACGTTCTCTCTTCTGAGAAACGCTGTCACCACTAGGACCACTCGGATGAAAAACCCTTGGGGCTGTCGACAGGCTGAATGGGAAGACTACAAACTCCCATACCTGATTCTGAAACACAAATCTCAGACACCTGTGACAACCCCTGTTCATTGGAATGTGGAAACATGCATCTTTCAGATCGATTGACACACACCACATTCCTTTCCTCAATCCTGCCATTACCAATCTCAGAGTTTCGATCTGAAACCAAGGCCTATGGATAAACCAATTCAACGGCCTGAGATTGAGTACGGGTCTCCATCCCCCTGTACTCTTGGGGACAAGGAACGTGTTTGAATAGAAGTCTGGAGTGCCATGGTTTGCTGGTTTTATTGCTCGCAATAGCAGGAGCTGGCTTGGCTTTCGCCTTGCCCTTATGCTTCTTCTGCTTCTTGGTGGAAGGTTGGGCAGTTAGCGGTTTCGCAACAGCTCCTAGTGCATGCACCTGATGCACTAGCTCCAGCTGAAGATTAACCGCTAACCGACTTTGCACTATGTTAGCCGTGTCCTCTAGGATGGCCCGTGCTTGGCCACCAAAGATGCTAGGGCCATTCAGGGGCATTCCAAGCAAACGCTCTCTGACAGCCGTAGCCGGACGCATATGGTCAAGGACTATATGCCTCCTGGACTTGGTCACTCATGCCTGCACCCTGGCCAACTCGTCCATCGACAGCACAAGGCTGTCGTTGACACACGAAGGTGCAGCAGGTGGCACAGGTTGGCCTGCCCCAGCTTCAGCCCACACCAACTGAAGCAAGCGATAGGAGTGATTGACAGCATTCATAGCTGCCCTCACTCCTTCATCGCAAAGGGACAGGACTTCCTCTTTGTGTGCTTGGCTCTTGTCCACAAGCTCCTGCACTCTGGAGACCAAGAACCCACCAGTCATCCTCAGTGACCATTGGGACCACACCATACCGCTCGTACTACCCCCTGGGGCACCATACCCACACCTCCCTAGAGGCTGCAGGGAGCTGGCTCTTGGTCAAGAGTTGCTTGGCATAAATAGCCTCAAGCAGCTCCTTGAACTTTGGATCCCTGAATCCGAGTCGCGGGTAAGACCCCCGTTCGAATCGATGCAACCGATGGACGGGGCATGTCTTCCTTAGTCGTGGCAGAGCATCGGACCAGTCCGCTTCCGAGGCACACCACCCCGTGAACACATCACCCGTTGATGTGTTCACGGGTCTACCAGCAGCGGCCTCCGGGTAAGGAGCCACTGTTGGAAAGCCAGCAACACCGGTATCACACAGTTCCGCCACCACCATAGCGGTTACAGAACCGTGGCCATACATGGGCACCAATGGCACCCCTGTGTGGCCGCCGGACCAGGCGAGATAGGTGAGTACCAAGCCTGGCCAGCCACACCCATCACTGTGTCGGTTGGTGGCAAACCAACCAGCACTGGATGTGTGCACGGTAAAGGTGTGACCTCAACCACGGCGGAGCGACTGCCATGGTTTGCGCGAAGCCAGACAGATGGAGGGCGGTTCCGCCCAGGATGGAATCGACGTCCATGCGCTTCACCCGCGGTACCTCAGACCGCAACATAATCCGAGACATAAAAGGGTGTGACATCACCCGCTCGGACCATACGGTTGAACGACGTAAGCCAATATTAGTGTTTAAAACCCGTAAGCCAATGCCCAGTTTCATTTTACTGCCCGATCGCTGTTGTGATTCAAGGAGGCGATCTTATCTGGCATATTTCGTTGTAACCACACATCCTGGCGAATGGCTCCCATGCCCGACGGACCGGCTACCACTACTGGACCACCCGGAGGTGGCCGCAGAGAAGCAGTACCCGCCAGGAAGAAGCCTGATGGGACCGCCAGGGAGCCATACGAGATGGCCCCTCGGTAACCAGTCCAGAACCCTGTCCAAGGTTGTACCAGAGTCTTCGGTATCAGAGACAACACCAGCATGGGCAGGATGCTATGCAAGAAGCCTTGCATAGCGGGCCCAAACCATGCCAGGGGTGCCATCTCTGAACCCTCAACTGCAGATGAGGAGCACCCCAAGGGGCCGAAACGGACATTCCTCGATTTCTTTTCAAACCGTCAGACCCAGCCAAGTCCTTCTGGGCAAGGAACACGACTAACAACTCGATGGGCCACACTGCACAGACATTACACCTATTGTCAACGTTACATTTCGAACACCGATAGCAGACATGGTCCTCGAATGCGACCTTCATGAATTTATGACACACAGGGCATGATCGTGGGGGTAGGCTTGGCCTGAAAACAAGCACAAAACCTAAATAAGCAAGCGGTACGAAACAGGAATGGAAGGCAGACAAATAATTTCCAAATATTTTGACAATAAATTATAAGTTAACCCTCCGGCACCCAACACCCGCAACGTTACAACCAAGATCGCGTAAGCTGGCGACAAGAACGAGAGCGGGCCAATAATACACCCATAAATTGATCCTGCAGGAACCAGGAACCATATCAGAAGCATTCGCGGTATATTTAAGAATTAATTTCAAAATTATACTACTCAAACGAAAGCCAAATGATACGTGAAGGAACAACAAAATGAATTAACACATTACTGCTGTAGGACACGGTAAAACCGCAGAACACACATCTTCATCAAGAATTTTGAAATGATCGATCAATGCAAACAGATCGTGATCATACGCAAAACTTGACATAATTCAAAAGTTTCTGGCACAAAACGCACGCAGCTCCAAAAAGAAGATGTGCAAATTAATGAAACATTTCCTTCACCAAATAATCCGAGACATAAAAGGGTGTGACATCACCCGCTCGGACCATACGGTTGAACGACGTAAGCCAATATTAGTGTTTAAAACCTGTAAGCCAATGCCCAGTTTCATTTTACTGCCCGATCGCCGTTGTGATTCAAGGAGGCGATCTTATCTGGCATATTTCGTTGTAACCACACATCCCTGTTTCAGGGTCAGAAAATGGGACATGCAACACACATGAAATTTCAGAGACATAACTCCCCAGAGAAAAAACATGAAAGAATACAACCTGAGATTCAGAGGCTCCTTCCATAGTAAATCCAATAATCCAGAAATGAGAAACAGCAAATACGCACAGGGAAAAACACAAAGAAAACTACGATTTCTCCAAGAACAAAATAGCAATTTATTCTCTTGTTGCTATGCAAACAAGAATGAGTGTCTCTGGCAGGATGGTACCTGGTTGTTGGGAACCGGGTACCTGGCTCCAGGAGCCGGTAAAGCTTTCTAAATCTAGATTCATAGAGCCAGCTATCAGGATAGCTGTATTATTAATGAGTAATGTAATGGTAAGTATTGATCGAAGGAGAAATCATAATCTATAGACTGCTCATGATTCTTTCAAAGGTTTTCATAGTTCAGTCATTTTTGTCTGAGTGAGCACGTCACATGGCACAGAGATTTCCAGTTGTATTTGCTTGGCCAATCTCATGTATAAGAGAATATTATAATGATTCCTTCAGAGGTTTTTGTAGTTCAGTAACCAAATAACCTGCATTTCCATACCACCCTAGCCAACATTCCCATGAAGCTTCATTACGATACTCTAAGCAAATGTAAAGTTATTTAAAGAAAACCCAAAATTTGCATGGATGGGTAGACTAAATGAAATCTAGGATTTCTTTTTTCACGAGAGAGTTGATACTTACCTCCCTAATACTTTTGATATTGCTAAATATTCGCTTTCACTCAATAAACACTCAGATTAAAACAGTTAGGCGCCCCTAGTGGGCAGGGAGTCAGAGCGTAGTCTGGCGGATGCCAGCCCCACCACCGCGCATGCGCAGACTAGCACTTCCTCTGACTAGATTATTGGCTGACACACATGCAACTATTAAGAGCCTGAAGACCGAGCCTCTGTGGGGTGGAGAGGCCGGGTCCGTATCTAGGGAGGTAAGTATCAACTCTCTCGTGAAAAAAGAAATCCTAGATTTCGTTTATTTCACTTCAAGAGTATACTTACCTCCCTAATACTTTTGATATTGCCAGAATTCGAAAGTGAATCTGGCGGGAGGGAGGCGAGGTCAAAAGACCAGCTCATCCCAATACGCTTTTCTGCGTTTAAGGCACTTAAACTTCTGAAACTGTAAGAAAAAACAGTCAGGATTTGACTAACCATCGGATAACACGACCGATGTATGAGAGATGACCGAATGTCATATGCGCTCCCCCCCCCTCCTTCCTGGGAGGAAGAGTCGACTGACCTCAATGTCCTATACGCTCTCTACGTACAAGTGCCATGTACTACAGGACAGAGACGAAAAAGCTCCATTTTCGTAACTCTCAACAATGAACCACACAAATACACAAACCATCACCATATTAATAACGGGTAATCGTGACAATACAATCAACAACGGACAACACATGAACAAGACTGACCTTGTTGAAAATGGCTGCTGACATCATCTTCCCATCGGTAAAGACTGATGCAGGCCCAAAAAAGTGGGTGTTTCCATAAATTAATTGTGATATATATAAGTAATGAGGAAATCACCTCAAAAAATATAAACCGATTTATTTTTTCAAAACCGACAAGGCGAGAGGATTAGAGGTGTCACGGAGATAATGGTCTGTAAAACTTGACTCACAGTGCCACTGAGCCACCGACATAATATCATCCACAGGGACCCCATTAAATAGGGCCGTGGATGTCACTACGCCGCGGACACTGTGAGCCTTGGCCACGTCAACCTGCTTCCCAGTGGCGGATTTATGGCAAAACTGAATGCATTCCACAATCCACCTGGAAATGGTGTCCTTAGAAGCCCTCCCATGGGGTTCAATATATGACAACCATAACGCTGACTGGTCGGTGCGCCATGCCGCCGTACGTTGTTTGTACCGGCGCAGCGCCCGGACGGGACACCATGCTTTAGAATTAGGATCATATCTAGTTAAAGCAGGCAAAATAATAGGTTGACCTGGATATTTCAACGACTGATTTTTAGCCAAGAAATTAATCCTAGGTAGCAGCTTAAGGCCTTCCCCTGAAACCACAAAACGGTCATCCTCGGCTGATAAGGCATGAATCTCACTCCTACGCCTAGCCGAGGCCGCAGCAATTAAAAACACAGTCTTCAGTGTTAATAGTTTCATAGAAATGGAACTAAGTGGTTCAAAAGGCTTATCACCTAGTACTTGAAGCACTAGCGATAAACTCCAAGACGGAATCACAGGAGGATTCCTTGGTCTTAGATTGCCCATGCCTTTAATTAATACATTCAATGTATTTACTTCATCACTTCCCCTCTTAGCCAAGCAAGGAATAACAGACATTAATGCTGACTTATAACCAGCAATAGAGTTAGGCTTGAGGCTATAGGCATCATAGAGGTGACAGAGGAAATCAGCTACTACTTGAATAGATGAATCCATTGGATCAATACATCTTTTTGAGCACCATTCTGCAAATCTGTTGATTTTATAATTATATGCTCTGGAGGTTGACCCCCTCCTGGCTTTGGCCATAAACATGGCTGCTTGCTCAGAAAAGCCCTCCTTAATTCTAGATTCCTTGACAACATCCACGCAGTCAATCTGAACATTGACGGATTGTTGTGAAGGGCCTTGCCCTGGAAGATAATATCGTCCATCAGAGGCAGAGGAACCGGATTGCAGACCAGAAGGTCCAGCAGATCCGTATACCATGATCGGCTTGGCCAATCCGGGGCGATCAGAAGCACTTGGCATTCCTCTTGTCTGATTTTCTGAAGAATTTTTGGAATCAGGATTGCTGGAGGGAATGCGTATGCATACATTCTCCCCCAGCTGATAGCTAACGCATCTGTTGCGAAAGCGCTTGGATCCGGAATCGGAGAGACGTACGTCGTCATCTTCGCATTCTTCTTCGTTGCGAACAAATCGATGTTGGGTTTCCCCCAATGGTCGAACAGACGATCCGCCACACATTGATTTAGTTGCCATTCCGTGGGTAAAACACTCATCCTTCGGCTCAATGAGTCTGCAAGCAGGTTTAACCTTCCCGGAATATGAACTGCTTTCAAGGTAATCTGGTGATCCAGACACCAACATAGCAGTTTCCATGTCATCATACAGAGACTGGGCGACTTCGTTCCGCCCTGGCGGTTTATGTAAGTCACAACTGTTGAGTTGTCTGAACGAATAAGAACAATCTTGCCCTGAACTTTCTGTAAGAAATGTTCCAGGCCCAGGACTACTGCTCTTAGCTCCAGTAGATTTATATGTTCCTGTGACTGTTCCAGACTCCAAAGCCCTGATATCGTGGATTCTTCCAGGCAAGCTCCCCAGCCCTCCATCGATGCATCTGTATACACAGTCACCTGAGGGTGGGGAGGGGTTAGCAAAACCCCCGGTAAGAGATTCTCTGTATTCAACCACCATTGCAGGTGGTGAATCAGAGGCGCCAACACTGACACATTCGAGTCCAGCGAACCTGTACTCTGGGTCCATTGTGTCATGAGAAACAACTGGATCGGCCGCCTGCGTAAGGCGGCCTGAGGAATGACTGGTTCCAACGAAACCATCAACCCCAGCATTCTCAAGTAAACCCGTGCCAGGACATGACGACTGTCGCACACTGACTGAATCAACGAGATGAGTATTTGAACCCTCTCCTGAGTAGGATAAACATATCCTGTCTCCAGATCGAAGAACATCCCCAGGTAAACAAACTTCTGGGATGGAGTCAGCTCTGATTTTGGGAAATTGATCATCCAGCCCAAGTCTGTGAGAATTTTCAAAACAATCTCCAGATTGGCGGACAAACTTTCCCGGGTGTGCGCTTTCAACAGCCAGTCGTCTATGTACGTGTGGACTGCTATGCTTCTCCTGCGGAGGTATGCTGTGATCGCAAGAACCACACGGGTGAAAACCCGAGGAGCCGTGGAAATTCCGAAGGGCAACACCCTGAATTCCCACTGTCTGCCCTGGAATGCAAATCTCAGGAAGCGACAGAAACTCCTGTGGATGGGGATGTGGAAATAAGCGTCCTTCAAATCTATCGACGCCGTCCACATCCCCCTCTCCAACCCCGCCAACACCGAGCGCACCGTTTCCATCTTGAAACTGGGCGTCTCGATGAACTTGTTCAATGGCTTGAGGTTGAGAATCGGTCTCCACCCACCGGTGCGTTTTGTTACCAAGAACAGGGTTGAATAGAAGCCCGGACACCTTTGTGCCGGCTGAATAGCTCCTTTTTGTACGAGGGAATTTATCTCCTCCTCGATACACAACCTTTGATCTGGATCTCTCGGAACGGGAGTCCAGATTGGCACCAGAGACAGTCGCGACGGCGGGCCTGTCATCCACTCTGGATGATACCCCACGGAAAGCCATCGCAAGACTAAACGGTCCTGAGTTAACCGTTCCCACTCTTGCATGTGGTCGGCTAGCCGGCCTCCCACCGGTCCACCTAGGGACCGCGGTGGACACAAGGCATGCAAGAGCGGCACTGTCTCCGTCGCCATACACACCGGCGTGGTCCTTACCGCGGTAAGCGCCCTGTCAGGAACGATAACCACGCCCAGATCCTCGCGCGACCCGCCCCGCCCCGCGCGCACCTCGGTGCACGGGCGGCTGCCTGGCTGACGGCGGCTGAGGAGCCTGCGCCCCCCTCACTGCTGGCCGAATCGCACGCGGCCGAGGCCGGCGCTGCGACGGCGGCTGGCCTCTGACTTGGCCAGCACCACCTCGAGCCTGCAGGGGACGATACGCAGGGGCCGCGGCGCGAACGTTAGCACGACGCAGTACCTCAAACTGTTCGCGCAGCGCCCTCTGGTTATTCACCAGGGTGACCGTCTCCTGGAGGTGGCGACATCCCTCACCTCCAAAAAGACCAGGACCCGTCATAGGCGTACGGAGTAGCCTATTATACAGGTCCTGAGACGGGCACAGATTGTCCAGGGCAAATGTGCGTCTTGCCCTGACACTCCTGGTCACCGCCCGCGTCATACAGTCCAGCGCCAGGTTAATACCATCCTGGATGGTTCGCTGGACCGCGAGCGGGCCTGGCTGGCGCGATGCGGATGCCGTTACTACCCCCTGTAACAGCTGGGAGACGTGGGACAGAGCGGCAATCGAAGCCCTCCCACTCTCCTCCGCATCACGCAACGCGGTATTCGCCGAACGCAACGCGTTCGCGCACAAGACCCCCGCGTCAGAACGGGATCCTGGCCGCGTATCCTCACCCAAAGCCGCGCGGTCATCCACGCTGGGCTTGGGTACCACACCGTACCGCTGGTAGTCCAGGGGCACGATGCGACAACGCTTGGCCACCTCGCGAGGGGCCTTCGCGAGACGTCCACTCGTGTTAATGGACGCCTCCGCCGCCTTGAACATGTCAACGACATGCTCCGCCAGCGGCAGAGAAGGCATAGCGTTAGCAGTTGGTTTCCCAGCTAACCACGGCGTGTGAACACGGTGGCTAGCCGACTGCTCCACGGGCAGATCAGGCCTAACGCTCACCAACCACTGGCAAGCGTCATACCAATCCTCCTCCGTGGCTAACTGCGAGCGCTCTACAAGACGGGGTCCTTCGTCTTCCTCCTGAGCGCAAGCAGTACTTGACGGCGGGTACGCTGATACACCTGGCAAGCCAGGGAAAACATGCGGGCCTGACAGCACCGGCATGAGAATATCACTGGTTTGACCAGGAGCAGGCACCGCGGTAGAGCGCGGGGTATATATAGCCCTACCACGGGCCCGGCCAGCACCAGCTACACTCTCGGCAAGCCGAGGTATGCGGTACCGCTGGCCATCAGCAGCGCCCTGGGCCACCACCTGAACCGCGGACCTTACTCCAGGGTGAGTAATACCGTGGAAAAAAGCGCCTGTATTCCCCGCGAGGGGTGCACAAACGTCTTCATCCATGTCCACGTCGTCAGACGGCGACCCCAGCAGGTAATCCTCATCACCCTGGTCAGAAAGATTAGACCCCGGGTCAGCAAAGAGAGCTAACCCGGGCTGACCAGGAACGGTGCCATAGGAGGTACTGGCCACCGCGGCGTGCGGATACCCCTGGACTGATAAGCAGCCAGCGGGTTCCAGCGACAACCGTCCACGGTCCCCTATCGGCGCGGCAATAAGCCTGCTGCCAGGGCCGTGGAACGCCCCCTCTAATGGGGCCACCTCTGAATCGTCGGACAACGGAAGCGGACTAAGGAAAATCGATCCAGAGGCGGGGATTACCTGCTCCGAAGCCGATGATGAGGACAATAAAGGATCTGGTCCAGGAAGCATGCCACGAAGCAACCCTGGAACCAAATCTTTTATTGTCCTCCTCATCTCTCCCAACATCTCGGTCCGAAAGGTCTCCATATCCACCGCGGACGAGACCTTCCCCTTACCCGTCTCACTTACAACCTCTCGTTTCCGCTTCATCTTCTTCTCCTCCACTACCACCTTGTCCGTCGCCTGTAAGCAGCACAAGAATTCGGACATTAACTCGCCCCCCCAGTGCTTACATATGTCACAATTAATCAATGGACCACAAGGGCTACATCGAAAACACAGATGCGGCCAGAACTTCACATGCATAAAACGTCCACAGGACGCGCAACCCGGTCCCTGAAACAGGGCAAAGGACAAGGAGTATGAGCAACTAGTTAAGCTTAGAAACTCAATCCAACTCAAGGAGAAGGAAAACGATCATAAAGATCAAAATACATCAAAAACCAGCCTAGCGCTTGAATTGCTAATAAATACATAGCCAGCTGATTATGACGTCATTAATCCCGTGACAGGAAAAATTCGATCCCAACAAAACATCCAAGTGCAAAGACGAATTGTATGCTGAATGGATAAGTTGACTACACAACCATCAGATACATATAGATAACTCTTTACTGGCAAAAATGTTAATTATCTCCCTTTGATTGTTTACAATAATTAACATCACCACATTATCAATAACTAGATACCTGACACTTTGTATAGACAAACCATCCAACGTGACGAACCGGAAACTCCACCATCTGCACGCCTCTTAACTCTCTCCACCTCATGGGGAAGGAATTGGAACAAGAGGGCAAAGTGAGAAGACCTTTATACCAGGCCTCCAACTCACTGGGCATAATTTTTCATTTGGTTAGATAACCTAACAGTGTTAGTAGGAAATGGAACCATGGTGGAGAGAATACTAATTCTCTGGTACTGTGACGTCACAACCTAGCGTCATACAGACCTGTGGACAGAAACAGAAAGAGAAATTAGTCCTAGGTAGCACCGAGTTGACCTAAACCAACTAACTAAGGCGCTTATCACGGTAAACGCGAGTCCCGGAAACACAATACACCGGGAAGAAAACTCGCTAATTTTACTAGAAGTCACCTGATTTAAAGGTCCTCCGTCCTCCTGTGGCGACGTATTCCTATCCGCCATCCAAAAAAGTGACTAACACTCCAAACAAACACCACTTAAACAGTTTAAGAGAGCGAAAAAGCTATTGAACAAAAAAACATGTGTGATCTCTTTGCCAATAATCTAGCAAAGAGGAAGTGCTAGTCTGCGCATGCGCGGTGGTGGGGCTGGCATCCGCCAGACTACGCTCTGACTCCCTGCCCACTAGGGGCGCCTAACTGTTTTAATCTGAGTGTTTATTGAGTGAAAGCGAATATTTAGCAATATCAAAAGTATTAGGGAGGTAAGTATACTCTTGAAGTGAAAATGTGGTCAGAAAGACAGATGGATGGATGCACGGATGGATTGACTGAATTAACCACAAATGAACCTGCATTTCCCTACTATTACAGCCAACTCGTCGCTGTAGTTCTGTCATGATACTCTAAGCAAAAGTAAAGCTATCGAATCAAAACCCAAAATTTGTACTGATGGATGGATGCATGGCCAAAAAGGCAGTGGATGAACGTATGGACTTACTGACCCACAGATTAACATACATTTCCCTACTACAATAGCCAACATTCCCATGAAGTTTCATCACGATATTCCAAGCAAAAGTACTTATCGAATAAAAATGCGTGCGTGCGTGCGTGCGTGCGTGCGTGTGTGTGTGTGTGTGTGTGTGTGTGTGTGTCAGTGTGTGCATGTGAGTGTTCGTGTGTGTGTGTGTGTGTGCGTGCGTGCGTGCGTGTGTGATAGATAGATGGACACGCAGATGAATGCATGGATGGAAACGAAAACATAATCCCCCTCCCCAATCATTGCACTCCACTTTTTGTGGGGGGGATAATGAGCTAAGGAAGAAAACCTCAGCGCATTGGTACCACATAAAACTTTAATACTCATTCAAGAAAATTTAAATTTCCTCATAGAAAATCGCCATTTGCAATCCAAGTAGATTATCTTTTGAAAATGTATCAACATCAGTCTTCTTTTGGTTTGTAAATGGACATTTTTCAATACAACTGGAGAAGCTGTTTTGGCCGGCTTAAGCGCTAAAGGGTTACACAACATCATAGTCTCAGTAAGTGCATACCTGGAACAAGCATACTGATCCTCCACCCCCAGTTCATAGTTATCACGGTAGCCAGCAGGGGGCCAACCGTCCCCGCCACATTCATCGAGGTAGACAGAATACTCCACCAGGTCCCGAGCTGATCCGCAGGAAACCACTAAACATGTGAAAACAATGCCTACCTTACTTATGGTCAAGATTGGTAAAGAAAAATTTTATTTTCGTTTAGTCAAGGTCCATTTACAGGCCAAGATAGAGAATTTTTGAAAATTTACCATTGGAATGACTGGCTTGATTTTCAAGCCAGCATTCCAGTGGTAACTTTAACAAAGCTCCGCCCACTTTTTATGTGTGTTGGAATTGATTTGAAACTTGCAAAAAGCTGAATTCAAAGAATCAAAGTTTCTAAGGCCATTCCAGTTTTAGCTAAGCTCCACCCACCCCTCGCTCCTGTTGGGATCGATCTCTGAGCTCCATGACTATCAATTTCCAGAAAACTATATGTATAGTTAAGCTGTTGAATATTTTGGAACTAATTTGACTGGGCGCTGTTGCTGCGGCAGGCAGCAACAACAGCGTCCCATCAAATTAGTTTCGAAATATTCAACAGCATGTTTATTAAATAGTAGACACATACAATCCGTACACCATGTCGGACTATTAAGAGTTAAAGACGGGCCAAATAGAATCATTTATGATGTAATGATTAAGATGTCATCCTACACGCTGCTTAGCTGATTATGACATCATATGAAGTCAGATGACAGATGGATACTCTGGAAAGCTGAATTTACTGACCACGTTAAGCTTTTGAGATGTCTATCATTATGATTGTGACGTCAGCTGGGGTATTTGATTATTGTACAGAATCAATGTAGAGAAAGAGCCAATCTGAAATTAACATCCAAGAAAAATTCACTATCAGATTAACTCATCTGAACATGACATATATATATGTACTAATTAGCATGGATTGAATGATACTAGGAGATGGATAGAGAGAGAGAGGGAGGAATGAATGGAAAGAGGGAGGGAGGGAGGAGAGGAAGTGAGGGGGAATGGAAGAATAGAGATGGGGGGGGAGGGGAGATGATACTCAGTATTTCTCATAAGGGTCCTTTTGAGGGTATATACACCCAAAAAGTGACTTGGGCACCCCAAAAGTTGTGGTAGAGGGTCCCATGGAACACCCGAAAATTGTGCATGATTTTTAAATACTGGACCTCATAATTCATAACTGGGAGTGGGATCCCCAGATTTCTAGGTGTTGGGTCCCTGGACCTTCCAAATTTAGATGCCATGAGAAACACTGATGATACTTACAGTTTTAAGCATTTTAGCACAACATGCCCAGGCTGGGCCCTGAACTGCACCATTTAAAAACCAGATGAAAGCAAGAAGTGGTATCCAGTCCAAACCTTAACACATAAAATAAAACATTTAACATGAGATTCAAGTGTATTGGTGGTCATCTTACTACTCATACACCAGCTCTGTTCAACTCTGACTGACTTCAATAGCAGTGGAATCTACACCAGACTGAATACTGACGTATAATGGCATAATCTCTAAAAAGAAAGTCTGGCATTAAATACATAATTTGTATGCTGTGTAGAATGCACTAATCTAGTCTATTGTACTAACCTAGTGGGCTTTTTAAAACCAAAAGTGACTTCTGCGGTGCTTTTGAGAAAAGTCTATTTGCAGACCAAGAAGACTGTTTTTTTAAATTTACCACTGGAATGACTGGCTCAATAACTGAGCAGTCATTCCAGTGGTAAATTTTCAAAAATAGTTTTCTTTTGGTCTGCAAATGGACATTTTCTATGAAAAAAGTTAAATTTTCTTGAACAAATTCGACAGTTAAATGGTTAGTTTATGTGTCACTGTTCATGGCACAGACAAGACAAACTTTAAGCATTTTAAGCCCTTAATGAACAAGCCAACCAAAAATGGCTTCTGCAATTGTCTTAAGAAACATCCGTTCGCATGCCAAAGGAAGACTATTTATTTTTATTGGAATGAGTGATAAACAAGCCAGTCTTTCTAGTGGTAAATTAAGATCAGATTAACATTTACCGAACGCTGAACATAATTTGCATCGCTATGTCAAGATCCTCAACTTCGCTATGGGCTCGACAAAAATGGTTTTCTCTTGGTCTGCAAATGGCATTCAATAAGCAAAATCTTTTAATTTTCTTGACAAATCTGGACTGTTAAGGGGTTAATGCATAATAAACTCATTGATTGTGATGTCATTCTATACGTCACATAGTTTATCATGACATCATATGAAGGGTGGATACAGTGGAATGAAGGAAATTTCAATTTCCTTTTCTCCGAGATCTAACAATACTCACCATTCTATTACTTCTGATATACAGCTGGCCCTGACAGCTGGCTCTAGGACGATAGACTTAGAAAGCTTTAGCGACTCCTTGGAACCGGGTACTCGGCTCCCAACTGCCGAGTACCCGTCTACCATGAAGCTCATATTGTTTGCATAGCCACCAAACAAGAGAAACTCATGGCTTGCCTCTGTGGGGCTGGGAGGTCGGGTCCGTAATAGAATGGTGAGTATTGTTAGATCTCGGAGAAAGGGAAATTGAAATTTCCTTCATTCTCCTTCGATCAATACTCACCATTCTATTACTTCTGATATACACCAGATTTGGTCAGTAACCAGGTGGGAAGGGGCAAGCCATAACTGCTACTTTTGCCCCTTGGAGAAAGAGCTAGACTTAAACTTGACTAATGGAGACCTAAAAGGACCATCAAGTTAACGGAACCGAATCACATTCGCATCACTTCCCCACCCCCCTTTTTCTTCTAAGAAAAGGGAGAGAACTCAAGAACATGCATCTCGCCTGAAAACACAAATATGCCAAGAGGGTTAACTGCTCTTTGCATATATTATCCTGGGAATGAGCATGAATATATAAGATGAATGATCATGATATATAGACATAATACAAAACACTCTCAATCCTGAATTACCTCATGATATTTGGATTTCAGACCTGGAGCCTCCAACCATTCACTTGTCCGGCCATCAGTGACACAATCTGGTAGATATCCTCTCACTCGACCATGTCTTCTTTCTTACAAATGCCAAAAAAGGAAGAAGAGCAGTGTGGTCATATAGCTATCGTCTCAAAACAGCTAAAGCGAGTGGATTGGCGAAGTCTGACACATCCCTCATATAGTAATCCATGAAAGAGGACTCACAGTGCCATTGTGCAACAGCCATGATGTCCTTAAACGGAACACCATTGTAAAAAAAGGGCGGAAGAGACGGCTATTCCTCTAACATCGTGCCCTTGCGCATTGCACCTGGTGCCCAGTCGTAATCTCACGGGTAGTCTGAATGCATTCGACTACCCAACGAGATAGAATCCACGGATTTGGCGCCATATGGCTCCTTATGGCAGATCCACAGATGTCTATCATTCGACCGTAACGAGTCTGTCCGTTTTGTACTTAGTCAAAGCACGGACTGGGCACCAGACACTGGCATCACGATCAAACCTACTTAGTTTCGGTGTAACGATCGGTTCACCGGGATATCTCAAAGATTGAATCTTTGACATAAACTCTGCTCTTGGCAGTAGACAGACCCTCTCTGGAGACAATAAATCGGTCCCTCTCTGCTGAAAGTGCATGGATCACACTGCGCCTTCTAGCTGAGGAAGCTGCCAATAGAAAGACCGCCTTTAGAGTCAAATGCTTTAGACTAGCCGAACGCAACGGTTCGAAAGGGTGCTTGGCCAGTACATTAAGCACTAAAGATAGACTCCAGGCTGGAATGACTACCGGTTGTCTCGGTCGGAGATTGCTCATTCCCTTCACCATCACACTCAACTGGGCCACCTCTGGACTATCCCTGTTGGCTAGACAAGGGATAACTGATGCCAAAGCTGACTTGTATCCAGCAATTGTGACAGGAGCTAGTCCTGAAAAGAACAGCTCACAGAGAAAGTCTGCTATTTGCTGAATAGTGGAATGAAAGGTATCAATACCCTTTTCTTCACACCAGTCTGCAAATCCGTTAACCTTATTGTTATATGACTTGAATGTTGACCTCCCTCTCGCAGCTGCAATGAAATCTGCAGCATATCGAAAAAAGCCCTCCGATGTGGAACGTTGTTTGACAACAACCACGCAGTCAATAACATTTCATGAAGCTCGTGTAGGAAGTGTCCCTTGGCCTGGGAGATTATGTTCGGAATCTCGGGTAACTGCACTGGATTTTCCACCCGCAGACCTCGAAGATCCGTGAACCACGCCCTGCTGGGCCAAATGGCGCTATAGCAGGACCAGGCACGGTTCCTCCCTGATCTTCACCAATATCTTCGGTAGAAGAATGGTGGGTGGGTACGCGTAAGCGTGCATCCCTCTCCAGCTTAACGCCAGAGCGTCTGTATCGACGGCATAAGGATCTGTAATCGGCGAGACATAAGTCATGATTTGAGCATTTTCCCTTGTGGCGAACAAGTCCACGTTGGGTTTGCCCCAATGCTCGAAGATCCTGTGAAGAACTGGAGGGTTGAAAGACCATTCTGTTGGCAGAATTCTCTGTCTGCGAGACAAAGCATCCGCCAGAATGTTCAATCGCCCAGGAATATGAGCTGCTTTCAAAACAACCGAGTAATTCCAGCACCATTGAATCAAGTGCCACACTTAGATACATAGTGTGGGTGACTTGATCTCGCCGTGGCGATTTCTGTATGATACTACTGTCGAGTTGTCCGACCGTATCAATATCGCCTTGCCCCTGACTTTTGGAAGAAACCTTTTCCAATGCCAGTTCCACTGCCATCATATCCAACAGATTGATATGCAGCTGGCTCTCTTGGAGAGTCCATGTGCCCGAGACCTGGTGTTCTCCCAGGTAGGCCTCCCATCCCTCCAGCGATGCATCCGTGTACACGGACAGCTGGGGTGGGGTAGGTGCAGCGAAAACTCCTACTAGGAGATTCTGACGCTTTTTCCCACCATACAAGATGCGACATTATTGGCTCCAAAACTGGCACCAGTTTTGACAGGGGTTCTATTCTCTGTTTCCACAGAGACATCAGATACAACTGGATAGGTCTTCGCATCCGAGCAGTGTACGGTTTACCTGCTCCATGGAGACTATCATGCCCAGCATCTGAAGAAACCGCCTCGCCTGAATGTGGTTTCTCAATCGAAACTCTTGAGGATGGCACCACTCTGGGCTCTGACGGGTAAAAAACCCTGCCCTCCTCGAGATCGAATCGCATCCTTAAATAAACGAAATGTTGAGTGGTGTGTCAACTCAGATTTCTCCTTGTTGACTACCCAGCCTAGATCTGAAAGCAACTTCAGAGTCAGAGCAGTATCCACCTCTAACCTGGCTGATGATCAGCCAATCGTCTATTTAGGTGTGAAGCGCCACGTTCTCTTTTCTGAGAAACGCTGTCACCACAAGGACCACTCTGGTCAAAACCCCTTGGAGCTGTCAAGAGGCCGAATGGGAGGATTTAAACTCCCATACTTGATTCTGAAACGCAACTCTCAGAAACCTGTGACAACTCCTGTTCATAGGAATGTGGAAACATGCATCTCTCAGATCGATCGATACACACCACACACCCTTCCTCAATCCTGCTGTTACCGACCTCCGAGTTTCCATCTGAAACCGAGGCGTATGAATAAACCAATTCAATGGCCTGGGACTGAGTACGGGTCTCCATCCCCCTGTGCTCTTGGGGACAAGGAACATGTTTGAATAGAAGCCTGGAGTGTTCCGGTTTGCTGGTTTATTGCTCCCTTCAGAAGCAAACCTGACACTCCGTTTTGAATAGCTTCTAACTTGTCTGGTTCCGTTGAACGGGTGTCCAGACAGGTGCCAAAGACAGATTCTGTGGTGGAAAGTCCCACCACTCTGGTATGTACCCCTGGGATAACCATCCCAGGACCAGACTGTCTGACGTCACACCTCGCCAAACCTCGACGAAAACGCATGAGCCTTCCACCCACTATAGACACCTCAACGCCTAATGGGGGGTGTCTGGCTCGTGTATCCGCTCCACCCCCACCCCCTCTCTTGACGAGAGAGAGAGAGAGAGAGAGAGAGAGAGAGAGAGAGAGAGAGAGAGAGAGAGAGAGAGAGAGAGAGAGAGAGAGAGAGAGAGAGTGAGAGAGAACCATATTGGTCTTGGTTTGGCCGGTCTAACTGGCACCGCTGTTCCTGTCGCACAGGTGCGGTCCAGGCAGATGCGAAGGGAGCCCTTGTACCCTCGGGTACGATCTGCTCCCTTCTGTCCGTCCTTTGAGGACTTACCCCTCCCCTTCCCGCCTCTCAGGCGATCAGGAGCAACATTGGGGAGGGTAGAGGCCCACACAACCTTCTTGGCTTTCTTCGCCGAGGCGGCTGAGAAAACCCAGCAGAAAACAGAAGCAGCACTATGCTTTTAGCTTTCACCTTGCTTTTTCTGTTTCTTGAAGGTTGCCTGGTCAGCGGCCTGACTACAGTCAAATTAACCGCCAACCGATTCTGCGCAATGCTGGCCGTGTCCTCCAAGATGGCCAGCGCCTGGCCACCAAAGATGCTAAGGCCTGTCAGGGGTGTCCCAAGAAGACGCTCCCTGATGGCAGTAGCTGGACGCATATGGTCAAGAACCATCTGCCTCCTGGACATAGTCACACGCGCCTGCACCCTTGCCAATGCGTCCATAGACAGCACCAGGCCGTCATTAATGCACGAAAGCGCCACAGGTGGCACAGGGTGGCCTGCACCAGCTTCAGCCCACACCGACTGAAGAAGACGATAAGTGTGGTTGACAGCACTCAGTGCTGTCCTCACACCCCCATCACATAGGGACAGGACTTCATTATGGTGTACCTGAGCTTTGTTCACCAGTGCCGGGGCGGGGCCACCCGCTCCAGCACTCTGGACACCCAGTACCCAGTGGTCATCCTCGGTGACCGACGGGACAACACCATACCTGTCGTATTCCCCCCGTGGAATACGACCCCTCGCCCGCACCTCCCTGGATGCCGCAAGAAGCTGGCCCTTGTTCATGCGTTGTTTGCTACAAATAGCATCAAGCAACACCATAACCCATGGATCCAGTCCAACAGACTGGATCAGGGCTGCGGGCAAGATCCCCGTCCTAATCGATGCAACCGATGGATGGGGTACATCCTCCTCGGCCGTGGTCGAAACCACAGACGGGTCCACCCTGGCTAGCCAAGCCAGAGCCTCAGACCAATCCGTCTCCGAGGAGGACACTCCCGTGAACACGTCACCCGTTAACATGTTCACGGCCCTACCAGCAACGGCCTCCCAGCTAGGAGCCATTGCTGATATGCCAGGAACTCCGGTACCGTACGGTTCCACCGCCACCCCATGGAACACACACAGTCCATGGAGTAGGCCTGCACGGAAAACCGTGTGGACCCATAGCAGTTGAGGAACCGTGGTCAAACACGGGCGCCAACGGCACCCCATGTCTGACCGCCGGACCAGGTGAGATAGGTGAGTACCATGCCTGGCCGGCCACACCCGTCACCGTGTTGGTTGGTGGCAAACCAACCATCACGCGACCGGTGCCCGGTACCGGAGTGGCCTCAACCACGGGCGGAGCCGCTGCCCTGGCTTGCGCCAGGCCAGACAGATGGAGGACAGTTCCGTCAGGACGGAATCGACCTCCATGCTCTCCACCCGCGGCATCACAGGCCGCAGCAACCTCTCCTCCTCGGCCTCCTCATCTTCAGACCCCGAAGAGTCGTCACTAGACAAGGAAAACCGTGGAGCCGTCCTGGTGGATGGCTCCCATGCCTGACGGACCGGCCACCGCTACTGGACCACCCGGAGATGGCCGCAGAGACAGAACCCATCAGGCCGGAGCCCGGCGGGACTGCCAGGGAGCTGTACGAGGCGGCTCCCTCGGTAGCCAGTCCAGAACCCTGCCCAAGGACAGGGTCAGAACCAAACATGGGGACAGGCTGCCCTACAACTTTTGGCAGCAGGGATGACACCAGCGTGGGCAGAACGCTATGCAAGACACCTTGCCTAGCCGGACCAAACCACGCCGGCGGTGCCATCTCCGCCACCTCCGGTTGCAGACGTGGAACGCCCCCACGGGCCGAAACGGACGCTCCACGATTTACTTTCGGACCGCCTGACCCTGCGTCAGACCCTGCCAAGTCCTTCTGGCAAGGAACTTAAGCATCATATCGACCGACCACACAGCGCAAACGTTACACCTACTGTCAAGACTACACTTAATAGTGGAAACAGACATGGTCCTTGCATAGAACCCATACGATATGTGGCACTCGACACATGATGGCGGGGCTGGCTTGGCCTATAAAAAGCCAAACCTACAATAAGCCAGCGGAACGAAACAAAAATGGAAGGCAGACAATTAATTTTCAAATATTTTGACCATAAATTAACCCTCCCGCACCCCACCACGCAACGTTACAGCAAAGATCGCATTGATTATGACGACAAGAACGAAGCGGGCAATAATACACCCATACACTGATCCTCAAGGATGTATAACGGAACCAGGAATCATATCGCATAGCATTCGGGGTATATTTACTAATAAATATAAATTATACTCCTAACGAAGGCCAAAATGATATGTGAAGAAACAACAAAATGAAAACAAACTGCTGTAGCACACGGTAAAACCGCAGACCACACATCTAAATCAAGAAGTTTGAAACCACTGATCATTGCAAACAGATCGTGATAACACGCAAAACTTGAAAATTCCAAAGTTTTTCTCGTACCAATTAAAGTACACAGCACCCAGAATCAGATGCGCGAATTAATGAAACATTTTCTTCACATAAACATCCGAGAAACACGGGTGTGACGTCACCCGCTCGGATCTTACGGAGAACGACGTCAGCCGATAATCGTGTTAAAACACCGATAAGCCAACATCTAATTTCATATCTGCCGATCGCCTGTTGGGGATTTAAAGGAAGGCGATCATCTGGCATATTTCGTTATTAACACATGTCCCAGATTCTTTGGGGTTAGAAATTGGAACATGCGACCTAAGTCTTTTAACTATGGAATAATATGGAAATATACGACCTGGTTATCATCGGAAGCATCCATATTAATCCAAATATCCTTTTGAGAACGCACAAGCTATCACAATTAATCACAGGAAAAAGACTTAGGCTTAAACAATCTTAAGACTTTCCAACTGCAAAAAGCATGTATTCTCTTGTCGCTATGCAAACAAGAATGAGCTTCATGGTAGACGGGTACTCGGCAGTTGGGAGCCGAGTACCCGGTTCCAAGGAGTCGGTAAAGCTTTCTAAGTCCATAGTCCTAGAGCCAGCTGTCAGAGCCAGCTGAATATCAGAAGTAATAGAATGGTGAGTATTGATCGAAGGAGAAAGGCCCATTCATCAATGATATATACAATTCAGGCACTTTAGAGTTTAGTTAAATACTTGTCAATTTTCACGTGACGTCATTTTGATTGCGATTAATGTGTAACGTATTTGACCATGACATCAGATACATGTATTTGAGTGACATCTCAGCATTGCCTTTAATGACCTCAATTTAAACCTTTAACACTCATATCAGCCTAAAACAGCTTCTACAGTGGTCTTGTGAAATGTAAATTTGCAGATCAAGAAGACTATTTTTGAAATTTTACCACTATAATGACTGGCTCGATAACCGAGCCAGTCATTCCAGTGTTAAATTTTCAAAAATTGTCTTCTGGTCTGCAAATTTACAATTTCTTTGAGAAAATTGGAATTTTTTGGAAGAAAAATGAAGGCTTAAAGGGAAATTCCAGTGAAAATCGGGAATAAGTCAACTAAAAATATACTATAATCCGAAATAGTTGCCGCAAAAAAATATAAAATACACTGTTCCATTGCCGAGAAATAATAAAATGAATATGCCAAAACGCTCGAAAACGTGACTCCTGGGCGCATCCATTTTCTCGCAACGAGAGCGAGAAACCGCGAGATTATGACGTCAACGACACACCAGCAAAATATCGCCAGCGCTTTTAGATTTACCTGTTTACTTCGTGTTATGAAGGCCGAATATCAATTAACCCTTTAATGACAAAATTCTGTCAGGAAAATCAGAATATTTCCTTATTGAATGGCCATTTGCAGGCCAAGCGAAGACTATTTTTGAAAATTTACCACTGGAATGGCTGGTTCGGTTACTGAGACAGTCGTTTTAGTTGTAAATTCTCAAAATAGCCTTCTTTTGATCTGCGTCCTCAACTTGACGATTGCAGAGGCCAGTGCTGGCGTGAAATGGTTAAATCGCATCATGTCCGCATGTCAAGCATGGGCTTGCAGTAATAGAAACGATCGTGGAAAGGGTACGGAAATTCACATTTTCAGATACCGGATCCACAGAAGCATCCGCATGAAAAGCGGCTAACTGAAAGATGGCTTCATAACATCGGCACTGGATGGATATCTTCCACATTTAAATTTGGATGACACAAGTTTAGAACATATAGTCTGTATAATTTTAAAATAATGTGTCATGCATTTCAAAAACAAAAGGCACGGTACTTAATTTTAATATAACAGAATCAAACTAGACAATTAACGTCGTATTTGCTTGCATCAATTGTAAAACAGGATTTGCAAACCAAAATGAAACGATATCGCTGATTGCCCGGTCGGTCAATTATAGGCAACCGCTTAGCGGCTTACTTTGTAGACGATAGTAGGTGACAGCTAATAAATAATGACAAGTGTACGCTAGACATAATTAGTAGTTTAGTGCTTTCACACTATTGAAATCCAGCATTATTAATCATTTACAACGTTTACTCCCAATTTTAAAATAACTATGCTGAGTGTTGAATATTCTGAATAAAATTTCCCTGGAATTATGTTGCAGTAGCTTCCAAACTAATTAGTTTCACACAATAGGCCTATGCAGGGTAAATTTTAAGCTTTCTGCTTTTCTGTCCTTTAAAGGGTTAACTAATCGATCCCAAATTTTTAAATGTTGACCCATATTTACTGCCTGTTGGATATTTTGAAACTGGAATTTGACTGGAAGCAGAAGTTGCAATAGCAACAGCTTTCAGAGAAATTACATTCAACATTTATTCAACTAACATATTTTTCAAGAATTTGTTGTAGCTGGTTGATTGCAAACACGCTCCTGGCATAACTCTTCACTGTTTAAAAAAAAATAGAAATTGCCCATAAGAAAACAATTTTTGACAATTTAGCATTACAATGACTGGCGCGATCATCGGGACACTAATTGCACTTTAATTTCCTCCAAACACTGTGGCAAAGTGTCAGTTGTTTAGCCAGTATGCTAATTATCCACGAGATGCAAGATTTACCTCCCCTGGTTACGGCTATCCTCGATCGGGCAAGCAGAGTAGGTGTGTCGGTGACGTCAGCTGCTTGTCCAAAATGGCGCCTCTATCTACTGGTTACTTTAGCAGTTTAAATTCAGGATATCTTTTTTATTTGTTGGCATAAAATTGTGCTCTTGGTCTCAAATTAATGCGGAAAATTAGTACTTTACGTCAGATGCATAAAATCCCCCAGTGGAATATCCCTTTAAAGGATTAACATACCTATGAATACTAATGACATAAGCCCAGTAAGGCACAGGCCAGCGCACAGGAGCAATGTCGGACTATAAAGGTCTGCCAGGAATCCACCAAAAAACTTGGACAGTGCATACGCCAGCGCCTGACTGCTGGTGATCAATCCTGTAAAACCAAGTACAAATGTTACCGAGCTCCCAGTTTCAGCCACCCCAGCTGATCAAATACAACACAAATTTTGATGACGTAGGAAATAATCTGTTAAATAGTTTTGAAATAATTTAAGTGAAAGAAAGAAAGATAGTGATCTTGTTTTAGGAAAAATATATTTACAATCAAAGAAATGTCTACGGTTTTAATCGTATGATGGACAAGACACCCATAGATGGTTTCTTCAGTAGTCATGGGGAATGTCCATTTGCAGACCGAGAAAAGCATATTTTAGAAAACTTACAACTGGAATGACTGGCTCGGTAGATTATTCCAGAAGTAAATTTTTTTAAATATTAATTCTGTTGGTTCAAAAATGTACATTTAATTTCCCATAATTACTGCAGCACCCATCTTTCATGTTTGCCTAAAGTAGCAACAGCTTTTAGCAACATCACTGGTTTAAATATTGCATCAGTTTCCAACTGTCTACCATATTTTCCCGAATATAACTTTGTTTGACGAATAACTGTTATTATTAGTATCCATGTAACAGGATTCATACACAGATTCATACACAATGCGGAGAATAAAATTCCATGTACATTTTCCATATCTAACATGCCTAATTGATCAATTTCCAGACCCATTTTATAGTGTATCCAATTCAAAACTGAAAAATTTCGAAGATAACTGTTGGAATTGTTAGCTGAGGTGGTCAATATTTTGAATTTTATCTAAATTACTTTGCAAATAAGACTCATACTTAACAATATTAAAGTTTTCCATAATTTCTACAAATATCAATCAGAAATTGTTGAATTTTGTATACAATAAATGGTTAAGATTTTTCGTATTACCAGTCTTGGCAAATTTTCATGTATACTACCATTGACCAAGTGGGATATAGTCGTAATTTTCATGCTCTACAGTACAGCTCTAGAAAGAACTTTGAAATGAATTCCACGGAATTAAATGTCTCGCCTGTCTCCGCTTTGTCACAGTAACCTTGACCTTTGACCTTGTCACCTCATTATCATAATGCTGCTTCCTAACGGTATAGTTGCAATAGGAGTCACTGATCATGAAATATAAGCTGAGAAGACTTGTTACACTAGTTAAACGCAAAACACTGTTGACGCCGTCGCCGCCATCGGAAAAGTGATATGTTTCACTTTCTTTTTCGCAGGCGAGAAAAAAACCTTGCCTTCCATAAGAAAATAAAGTACACTGTTTAATATTTTGAATATACATTGTAAACGGATTGGAAACCATTTCTAAGGCAGCAATGACTTCCAACCCAGTTATGTTCAAAATATTCAACAGAACATTTCTTACAATAGTGTTCAAAATTTTCCTAACTAACTTGTTTCTCTATTTGTTTTGCAAATATGCGAACTTATTTATGATTGAATATATATCATAAATTATTTCACTTACCGAGTTGTTCTTTATCCCAGGCTTCTGCCGTGACAATTGTTGGTATGATGAAACTGAACGACTTTCTCACATACACAAAAAACATATAACTTAAATAAAGGCTAACGAAGATCTGAACGCGTAAACGGGCATTATGAGACATCCCCATCTTAATCACAATGTATAAAATGCATACACTAAGATGGTATTCATGAATTCATTCGCAAACTTAAATCCTACACATGTTTTTCTACTTTGTGTCCCACAAATAATATGCAGATTGTCTCTGATAACTAACCCTTTCACCGTCAATTCCCTGAAAAAATAAATTCTTTACAGTATAAAACTTATTTTGCTCAATATTTTGAAATTAATTTGACTGGAAGCCATTGGAGGGCAGCAATGGTTTTAAGTTAAATTAATTTTAAAATATTCAACAGTTTTCCCATATTGTTGCCTTGAAAATGAGATTTGTGGAATTCATCAGTTAAAAGGTTAAATGTTTAGTCTAAGAATATCAATATGCTACTCATACTGGCACATTTCATATGTAAATCATTCATTTTGATGTCCAGTCCTCCGTATCAATATGCATGTAGAGATTATGCCTGCTCCCATCACATCTTTGTCAATATTAGATCTGTCTGGAAAGATATAACAATTATAATAAATAACAGCTTCTTTGTATAAAATGTATATCAAATTCAAGACTTCGTACTGAAACATTTTTAGTTGGACTCGATAATTTTACTATGTGTTGGTTTGTCCGTCTGTGTGTTGTTAAATTTGTTTATGTTTCTGACAAACATGCTTATGTCGTAACAATAGTCGTACATTTTTTAAATTCCAATTCTATTTGTATGTTACAGACGGCTCATAAATAAATTACAGTGTTTCCAAAATAAAACAATTTAGAACACGAAAGTCGATGTAAGAAATGTTCTGTTTAGTATTTTGAACATTGTCCTCTAACAGAATTATGTTCAAAATATTCAACAGTACATTTTTATTTTGTTTTGGAACCATGTTAAGTTATTTCTGAGCTGTATTGTACTGGAACTGGTCTTCAGCTTAGGAATACAGTTATTCAGGGTTCATACACCTTTCTGTGTTTGAAATTCCATGACTTTTCCATGACCAAAGTTAACAAATTCCATGACTTCCAAGAATTAATATCTAGGAGATTTGTGTTTATGATGTAGTTCCAAAAATAAGATCCGAGTTATTCTGCAAATGTATGAATATTGCTTCTCGCAACAACCAAGCCACAGCCTTGTTTTGATAAGCTGTTGCCGTAATTTGTATTCCATAGAGGCGATTTATGCCAAGAGATTTCTTTTCATTTGATATGATTACCATTTTCCATGACTTTTCCATTACCTATGATAAAAAACACTGATTTTCCATTACCTTCCAGGCCTGGAATTTAAATTTTCAAATTCCATGACTTTCCAGGATTTCCATGCCCAGTACGAACCCTGGTTATTGTAAGTTATAGCTTGGATAGCCGATAGAATATTTTTTTTAATCTACCCAGGCTCTCTTCGACTAGTATTATAGCAAGAGGCTCACAAACTTTGATGCTCAACTACCTACATGTAACCATTAGGCAACAGGTCATTGTGCCGTGCCAAACATGAGATATGAACCAAACACAAAATGTTAATGTTGGAAAAACCCCAAAGTTGTTACTAATGTCACAATAACCGTGACATGTGCCCTGTTGACCCCAAAGTCATTATGTGATGCCCTCTCATTATACAGAAACATGTCTCATAGTTTGGGTCCATTATAATTCACCAAAAGTTGAGATATGAACTGCTAAGTTGAGCTACCCAGAAAAGGATGTTGAAATAAAAGGGTTTTACAAAGCTCACAGTGACATTGACCGTTGACCTTTTGACCACATGCTCATTGTGTGATGTCATGCCTTTATAAAGAAGCATGTGGCCAAGTTTAATTGCGGTATGATTAACCAATGATGACATAAGTTGAGCTAAACGGAAAATAGTATTTAAATGTTGAAAAATACATGGTTTTTACCAAGGTCACAGTGATGTTGACCTTTGACGTTTTGACCACACTGTCATTGCATGATGTCGTGTCATTATAAGCAAAGCATGTGTCCAAGTTTACATCCAGTACGATTATCCAAACATGAGATATAAACAGAAAGGGTGAGCTAAACGCAAATTAGACGACATGCAGAATATCACAATAGCTCGTTTTACTTCATAAAGTCGAGATAAAAATAATCTGAATCTGAGATTAGTATCCCTTTTGTCATGCAAATAAATATTTCTTAAGACCACTGCAGACACCGTATAGGCTAAACAATAAAATGTTAATAAATGAAAATTGGTAATTAGAAAAATAGTGCACAATGGACATTTCCAGTTTATCCAGCAATCATATGATGTCATAATAAACTATATGACGTGTAAGATGACGTCATAATCAACTACGTCATGAATGATGTAGGTAAGTTCATCACGAACGCTTAATTGATGAAGAACTAAGGTGCTGTACAAATTTTATGTCTTTACTCTTTAACCCTCGAATTTGTAAAAGAAATTTAAATTTTCCAATAGAAAATGTCCATTTGCAGACCAAGATAAGACTATATTTGAAATTTTACCTCTGGAATGACTGACTCAGTTATCGAGCCAGGCATTCCAGTGGTAAAATTTAAAAAGTAGTCTTCTCTTGGTCTGCAAATGGACATTTCTCAAGACGACTGCAGAAGCCGTTTTTGGCTGATATGAGTGTTAAAGGGTTAATAAACATGCTGTTGAACATTATTAAATAATTTGACTGGACGCTGTTGCTGCCTATGCACTCAGTCAAATTAGTTTCAAAACATTCAACACATTACCTGCACAGTTTTCTGGGAATGGATAGTCAGGGAGTTCAGGGATTGATTGATCCCAACACATCAAAGCGTGGGTGGAGTTTAGCTAGAGCTGGGCAGCCAGGGTATATCTAAAACTGGATTCCCCTATTAATTTGGTAATTAGAAATTGCACAAAGTCATTAAATTACCCGATTATTTTCCTAGAATTCAACATCATATTTAATTTTCATATGAACATTATTTTGAGATTTCAGAGAAAATACATGACAGCAACTCAAGTTTCCCCGATTCAAAAATACATGAGATTATGGCTGGGGACAAGAGGGGGTGATGGGGGTGGAGTGTGTGTATTTCACTAATGTGTCTCTAACTGATTGAACGAATACTGTGTTGTGAACAACAGGGAAGTGCTTGAAATCAAGGCCAACCGGAAGCTAGAAATTTCCCGGCACTAGCCAAGTAGTAGTATTTATTGATTTTGAATTGTATCCTAAGCATTTGTAACTATAACCAGCAGAGAGCAAAGATTACATTCTGTTGAATGTTGGAGAGAATAGGATTTGTAATCTTAAATCTGGATAAGGAAGGAAACAGGTAAAAATGTTTTATTGTACCTAATAATAATTTGCCTTTGACTTTTTAACTGCCTGACTGCTGAGTTTATGCAGACACCATATCCTAGGCGTTATATCTCTGGGCCTGTAAAACATTTTCAAAACAAACTAACTGAAAGCCACCAACACCTTTCAGTCAAATTGTTTTTCAAAATATTTGTCGAAGCTAAGAGCTTTTACGCATTGAAATTATTGTCTGGTGGCTTAAAGTAGCGAGACAGCCAATAGTCAAGATTTGTCGAGAAATAAACTTTGCGCTCAATGAATGTCCATTTGGAGGCGGAGAGAAGCATATTTTTGAAAATTTATCACTGGATACTGAGCCAGTCATTTCAGTGGCAAAATTGCAAAATAGTTCTATCTTATTCTCTAAATGGACATTCCTCAACAACACTGCAAATACCAGTTATAGCCGGCTTAGTAATTAAATGGTTAAATTATAGCTTTATCAACTTTAAGCGAACATCCAGGGCTTTATAGTATATATCACAAACAAGCCTTGTGTTCGTATAGGAGTTTTACTAAATCTGCAAACAGTGCCCAATCTGTCATTTTCCAACTAATTACATCATATAGTTTCGAAGCAAAAAAAGCCAATTTTGCATGCTGGAGCTTAGCTAAAGACTGGCGGGGCATAGCTAAAACTGGATCCCTCCATTGAATACAATACTATAAAACATCTTTGATGATTAGCATAAATCACATCCTAATTTTTGATAGGTGACCCACTTACATCCAACATTATCTTCACCCTTATCAATTATCTCTTACCACACCAAATGATGTCAAACATTTAATTTCTCAAATTAAATTAAAAGATGAACTGGTGTTCATTTTTTAACAAATTTGGTGGAAGATGGTGCTGTCGTAGACAGCAACATGTTCTACCAAATTTTTGAAAAATATACACCAGATTCTTCGCTGTCGAACCAATAAAATATAGAATTTTGACTTCAGAGTGGTAAGGGTTACACCATAAGACACACCGTAAAGCACTTAGCCACATTTTGTATATTTGTTTGTTCTGTAGATATCGCCTCTCATATCTAGACAAACCATCTAAGATGACTGCTATCTAGCTTAGTGATGGCAAATATGAACACATTTCCACCCATTGAGAATCGAATCTG
This sequence comes from Chaetoderma sp. LZ-2023a, assembly GCA_034401795.1. Taxonomy (NCBI): domain Eukaryota; kingdom Metazoa; phylum Mollusca; class Caudofoveata; order Chaetodermatida; family Chaetodermatidae; genus Chaetoderma; species Chaetoderma sp. LZ-2023a. The sequence continues at coordinate 154,628,288 of CM067370.1, read as the reverse complement.
CATACCCATGAGCAATGCATGCCTGAAATGAGCATGTAACGGCATATCTGTGAGCAAACAGGCTAAACATTTGTGAATGAATGAGGTACCCAGTTTTCAAGTATAAAATCACATGATAATATACTAGTAGCTCATTGTTGAATGCATGCGTGTCAAAATTCTTATTTGCTATATATATATATATATATATATATATACGAAAACTAGGTATCTCTCTCACTCACTGTGCGCGGCCTCATAGGTTACAGCCGTAAGCAGTGTCTAACTAAAATCGTGTTTTGACGAATATTGAATTGAGAACTGAGTGAGATATATAATTTCTAATCTTAAGCTCTATATTTATAGATATTTTGATTAAAATGGACAAATTTGTGATAATCTTGCAATGCATGTTCACTCAAAGATATGCCTTTGCATGCTCATTTCAAGCACATCATATTTACCATGGTGATTTCTGAACCACTGGAGAATTCTCAACATGGTGTATAAAGACAAAAAATATCTACAGTTAAACTGGCCATAAAGTCAATCTCTATATATAAGGGGCACTTTTATATAGTCCCAAACGTGGCTGTTATAGACAGGTTTGACTGAGAGTAGAGCTGATCAATTTGAATTGAAGATATTATTTACGATATCAGATGTCATTCCCGGCTAACCTCCTGACCATCCCTTCCTCTGGCATTGGTACTATAGACAGGTCTGACCATTAACCCTTTAATCCTCAAATTCCTTCAAGAAAATATAGTTTTTCTGATATAAAATATAAATTTACAGTTCAAAAAATTATTTTTGAAAAATTAATACCGGAGTCATTTTAATGGTAATTTTTCAAAAACAGTTTTCTCTTGTTTTGCAAATGAACATTTCTCAAAACGACTGAGGAAGCGTTTATGGCCAGCATTACCAGGTTAACATCCACTGTGAATGATGGCATATCATTCAGAGTCATAAATTCTAAGTGTCCTGTTTCTGAGAGAACTGTTGGTCTTACGGGCATTCTTGAAATTCACTGTTACTAGTTTTGTAATATTTATCCCTTTAACCCTATGACACTCATATCAGCCAAAAATGGCTTCTGCAGTGGTCTTGAGAAATGTCCATTTGCAGACCAAGAGATTATTTTTGAAAATTTATCACTGGAATGACTGGCTCAATAACCGAGCCAGTCATTCCAGTGATAAATTTTCAAAAATAATCTCTTAGTCTGCAAATGGACATTTTCTATGAGAAAATTAAAATTTCTTGAACATCTTTAAGTTAATACCGATAGTTAAATTTGGTGAGGAAAATCTAAAAAATTTCTCATTGATTGTCCGTTTTCAGGCCAAGAAAATACTAATCTTGACAATTTACCACTGGAATGACTAGCCAGACATTCGTGGTAGTTTTAAAAATAGTCTTTTTTTTGCCTGTTAATGGACATTCCTCAAGACCATTGCAAAGGCCGGTTTTGGCCAGCTTGACCATTAACCCTTTCATGACGAAGCCGGCCAAAATTGGCCTCTGCAGTGGTCTTGAGGAATGTCCATCTGCAAGCCAAGAGAAGACCATTTTTGAAATTTTACCACTGAAATGACTGGCTCGGTAACCGAGCCAGCCATTCCAGTGTTAAATTTTCGAAAATACTCTTCTCTTGGCATGCAAATGACCATTCAATAAGGATATATTTTGATTTTCTTGATCAAATTCAGACATTAAAGGGTTAAAGGGCTAAAGGGTCCAACCTGTGCCCCAAAATCTTAGTCTTTAAAAACTATTTCAAATGTTCATTTGCATGGCAAGAAAAAAATATTTTTGTTAAATTTACTACTAGAATGACTGGCTCGATAACTGCGCCAGTTATTCCACTATACATTTTAACAAAAGCTTCACAAACGGAGCATAATCTCCCACCCTGATGATAGGCTAGTGCGATTATGATCAATTATTCAAGAATAATTGTGATTACTTGTTTAATCAGCCTCGATATATATTATCCAGACGTAACAGTAAATGCATATTGATGTCGAAAGTGCAGCAATGGTGGTTAGAAATGTCCATTTGCCGGCCAAGAGATGCTCAAGCCAGTCATTCCAGTGATACATTTTCAAAAATACTCTTCCCTTGACCTGCAAATGGGCATACGATCACTGAGCAAAATGTCAATTATTGTGACCAGTTGCATTAGAGTAATTAACAAGAGGCCCAATGGGCCTGTGTCGCTCACCTGGAGCACCATCAATTTTTGTCAAAATTGTTGGTGAGTGGTTTAGTAGTCATTTAAATGAGTTCGTGGACATTTTTGCAAGTGTAATATGGCCGCCAAACACGCTACATTTTGATTGGCCCACGGCTTCCAGGTTTTTTTTGACGGATCAACTTCCATTGAACAAACTTTAATGGACCTTAGTCCTTAATCATATCGCCCAACTTTCAGCCTGATCCCTTTAGCGGTTCTGGAGGAGTCGTTTTCGGGAAAACTAGGTCATCCAAGATGGTTGCCGAACCATTTGGTCAATCAAGTCCTCTTGAACAAACTTGGCTTACCTCTTGGCCTAAATGAAGATTCCCCAAGCGGTTTCGGAGAAGATTTTAAAAGACATTTCCTAAAATCGGCCGAAATCAAAAATGGGCAAATTGGCCGATCGGGTTCATTTGAACAGACTTGGATCCCTATGCCGTAAGGATGCTTCCTGCCACATATAATTGAAATCAGCCCAGTGGTTCTTGAGAAGAAGTCATTTAAAGGAAAATTTGATGGATGGACAGACAATGGACGGACACACGACGGATGGTCACCACGGCATAAGCTCACTAGGCCAAGTGAGCTAAAAAGTAGGTTTTGAAATATTTTATGCAATAGAAACTATTCACAATTATTTGATTATTTAATTTTTAATCATATGCAAATTCATGATTTTCAAAATAATTGCAATTTTCAATTTAATCATGTAATCGCGTAAGCGTACATGACGAGTCAAGGAAAATGGAATCAGTAAGAGATCAAGTTAATTCTGTGCCGAATATCACAGATCATCGCATGTGATTGAGAATCACCATCGATTTCAATAGGCTTCTACCACAGACGTATGCCTGATGATGAGTCCAGGAAAATGGAATCAGTAAGAGATTAAACTAATGGAGAAATCCCATTTTAACTATGCCCTGGCCATCTCTAGCGAAGCTCCACCCACACTTCGCCCTCGTTTGGATCAATCCATCCCTGAACGGCCTGACTATCAATTTCCAGAAAACTATACATGTAAGCTGTTGAATATTTTGAAACTAATTTGACTGGGTGCTGTTGCTGCATATGACAGCAACAGCGCCTAGTCAAATCAGTTTCAAAATATACAACAGCTTGTTTATTAAATAGTAAAGACATACAATTCATACAGCAATGCTTAATCCGCCATCATCTAAGCATTCGTGACAAACTTATCTACCTCATTCATGACGCCATTCATTATGACATCAGCCTACACGTCACATAGTTGATTATGATGTCATATGATGGATGGATAAACTGGAGAGGTCCATCCTATGCTCAACATCTATAACTCAATATTACCGATCATTTACTTGTGGTTGGAGGGCTTACAGAATTGTAAATCACCATCGATTTCAATATGCTTGATGCTTCTACCACAGATGTACTCCAATGGACTTATGAATTTGAAACCGATCTAACAAACAGTGGCTGAGTTATCATCTGGAAACCGATATTCAGGATGGTCGCCAGTGGCTGGAGGACATCTTGGATGTCAGAACATGGTCGATTTTGAAAGGTTTCTTCCACAGACCTAATCAAATCAACCTATGAAGTTTCAAAGTAATCTGGTAAATCTGACCTGCATGGAAAACAGTCAAACAATAGCTACAACAAATATATGGATCTTTTGGAATCAGAATTATTTGAGAAAATCCACACCAAACAGGGTTGGGTTTTGGACTGTCCAAAACTAATTTTGAACAGCCTTTGTCCAAAACCTGTCTAAAACCTGTCTTAAAGGGTTTAAACCAGTCCAAAACTGTCCTAAACCGTCCAAAACTAATTTCGGCATATTTGTACTATGCTTATTCATGCTTACTTACTAGTCTTAGTAATAATGCAATAAAAGAAACAAAACACCATAATAACATACAAATTGTATTACATTGTATATTAAGATATATAAAGTTATTACAAATATTATGCATGTTAACAGATTAGATTACAGGCATATTATACTGAGAGACCATCCAGACATAAACTAAACAGATGAACTTAATTAAGATTTACTTGATAACTGATTTCTAATAGAAAGTGGAGTAGAATTATATAGTGATGAAATAAGCTGATAATTGTATTAACTGTCAGACTAGAGGTTAGTCACTGTATGCTAGTTGTGTAAACATGTATCAGAGGAATATTGTAGTATAAACATAGCCATGATAGCTATCAAAAAGCAATGAGAAAACTTAACTAGCCGGGCTAAGTCAGCTAATAGTAGTAAAAACATCTTAACAGACTTACTGTCACTTACGTGTATGAGCTGTGATCTTATGATCAGTGTATATATGTGTTGGCAATTTTAAAGCAGGTAGACAGGCACTTAATGTTTAGACAAATACATCCACTATCAGTAGATTCAGTCGTATGTCTTCCAGGTTTTAATCCCTGAATCACAGTCTAGTCTCAATTATAAGGAAAACACCCTGCTGAATATTTTTGAAACTAATTTGACTGGTAGTAACAGGTTTTAATCAACTTAAAATATAATTTAAGGTTATGGAGAAATATTTTTGACCAGGATTTTAGGTTTTGGACACTTTTCAGGTGTCCAAAACCGATTTTGAGCGGACGGTTTAAACCTGGTTTAAACCACTAGTGTCCAAAACTTACCAACCCTGACACCAAATTTGTAAATTTAATCTGCAGTGGCACGAAATACTACCAATATAGTATGCAAAGCAGAGTTTGGTAAATACCCACTCATAATTCATAAATGACATAAATACATTAACATCTAAATACTTGGCACATCTGGAGAACATACCCATGAAACAAAACTTTCTAGCAGATGCTGTGTAGCAAAACATTAGATATCACAAAAACTGAAACTTGGTACACGTACACTAAATACAATGTTCCGACAAAGCAACATAAATAGCACATCTCTAGATACCAACCATCAACATAGGAAACAACTACAACACACGGTAAAGGGTTCAAAACCTATCTCAAGCACTATCACCTCAAGCTTATGTCATCTGAGAAACCACAATACTATAAATATATTAAAGGACAATTCACCTTTCCAGAGTATCCATCTATCACCTGACATCATATGATGTCATAATCGGCTAAGCGGCGTGTAGTATGATGTCATAATCATTACATGATAAATGATTCTATTTGGCCCATCTTTAACTCTTAATAGTCTGACATGGTGTACGAATTGTATGCCTCTACAATTTAATAAACATGCGGTTGAGTAGTTTGAAACTAATTTGACTGGACGCTGCCATAGGCAGCAACAGCGCCCAGTCAAATTAGTTCCAAAATATTCAATAGCTTACATGTATAGTTTTCTGGCAATTGATAATCAGGGAGTTCAGAGATCGATCGATCCCAACACGAGCGAGGTGTGGGTGGAGCTTAGCTAGAGATGGGCCAGGCATGGCTAAAAATGGAAAGGTCTATTCCGGGATGACAAAAAGTGTGCCTTATTTGAAAGATTATTACATTTTTAATCAAATTACGCCTGAATAATAGACAATAGAAATAGCGCAGCCAAATATCCCATGATAAAGTCAGTAAAATTGACAATATTTCGGACATCGGGGCGCTGCCATTTTATCGTGTCTAGTGACGTCAGCGTCACACTGCCACTCGGGATGACTCGAGGCACGAGGCTAATAGATGCGGGTATATATTTTAAGAAAGTATATAATATGTATATAATAATAGCAACGGAAGTCAACCCCCTTTCTCAGAGATTTGTGTTTAAAGAATTTACAGTATTTGTCCTATTAGAAGCCGATTTAGGATAAGGCCAAAATAAAAAATAGTTTCGTTTCCTGTAAACCTCCCGGGTGAAATTTTTCATATTTTTCACCCGACCGGGAATAAAAAAAAAAATTTTCTACACAACAAATGTTAAAACATGCATCCATTTGTAAAACTATACAAATTACAATGGTTTAACGCCATTTGTATGCAATGTGAATCCATTTTGCTAATTGTGTCATGAAAACCTGACAAATTGGCCAATTACAACAATATTTAATGGACATCTAGTCAAATATCTGAAAAACAAATATTTATGAACTTTTTAAAATAAATTAATAATTGGAAAAAAAAAAGAAATTTCCTCCCTCCCTACTGGTCATTTTTCCTCACCATGTTTGCAGGAAACAAAATCTTTTTTTATGGATGGCCTAGTGGGAAACTGGGCACAGAGAATAACAGAAATGTTGACTTTAGTTCGAAAGAGTCAGTGTCTTAACCCATTAATGGACTAATTGAGTCAATAAAATAATAACTTTCTCATGGAAAATGTAAATTTTCAGACTAAGGAAGATTATTTTTAAAAAATCCCACTGGAATGTCTGTCTCCATTAGCAAGCCAGTCATTACTTTAAAAAAAAAGTCATCTCTTAGCCTGTAACAGGGTTCATACACCTTCAGCAGAATTAAATTCCATACTTTTTCAAGACTTAATTTCAAATTTTCCAGACCTAATTTACGACTTTCAGTCAGACAAAAAACGAACACAGTTACTAAGTTCATCATATTATCATATATAAACTTTATTAAACTTTATAAAACAACATATCAAAATAAATAATCAACTAACTTAACATCAGATAGCACTCATCACAGATAGAAAGATATACAGCACTCTATTTGTTGATATGACAGTTAAAATAACACGATGGCAATTTTAATGTTGATATGGATGGATAGCACTCAGGAAAGACATAAAAAAATGGGTTTTTTTTTTAATTTACCACTGGGATGACTGACATAGTGACCAGGCCAGTTATTACAGCGATAAATCTTCAAAAATTGTATTTTTTTATCTGCAATGGACATTACTCGGGACCACTGCATACATACATCATGACATGATAAAACATGGTTTAAGTGTAAATAGAAAATGTGCATTTGCAGGTCAGAAGACTTTTTTTGAAAATTTACCACTGGAACGACAGACATGGTGACCAAGCCAGTCATTACTGTGATAAATCTTCAAAAATAGGCTTTTCTTGATCTGCAAATGGACATTTCTCAGGAACTGCCTATTGTCTAGGAGTGGCTCAGTGTTTTTCAGGATGCAAGCCAGATATGAATTTCATTACACCAGCACATTTTTTGTTGAATATTTTGAAAATAATTTGACTGGAAACTGTTGCAGCAATAGTTTCCAGTCAAATTATTTTCAAAATATTCAACAGCTACCCTGTAAAGTTGAGCTTGAGACACCAACATTCACTTGTTGAGGGCCACCCCCAACCCACCACTCCCACCTTTAGATGACCAGTTAAAACCTGCGCATATATACTAATTTATTTTTAATTTAATTTACCATAGCTGATCATAATGCCATAATAACAGGAGGAATCCTCATTATTTTCACTCGATGATGCGCCATAAGAGACCTGGCGATACGAGAGAGCTGTTGGACAGTCAGTAATATAACCGTGCCTCAGCGCAAAGTTGGGATCATCTAACATTTGGCGATATAAAATTGCCACGCTTCTAAATGATCGTCATAGCAACAGGAATTCATTATTTTCACTCGATGATGAGCCAACACAAGAGGCCTCGCGATACGAGGGCAAAGTTGGGATCATCTAATGTTGGGCAATATAAAATTGCTACGCTTCTAAATGATTCTGGTACTATAAATGTGAAAATGTAAAATATTCTTACTTTGAACCAAAGAAATCCGTAACTTTTGGCGCTGGCTTTAGATGAACTTCTGTCAATGTCTCATGTTTTTTCCTCAGCATGTGGCTAACAAGAGCCGCTTCGCCCATATTCCCGATGTCAAACGACTTATTACAAACACTACATTTGGCACGCGAGTTTGATGTGTTGTCCGGTAAAATCCAATCCTTATATTTATCATTAGTTTCCCAAACACTAGAATATTTGCACTTTCCCATCTTTACTGTATCACAAAAACCGGCAATCTCGCGAATTATTTGTTTCGGCTTCTAACACTCTGTACTATTTGACAGACGACTGCCAATTCACTCATTTTTATTGCGTTGTACTTGAACATGTTCAGATACGTATTGCTTAACAACCGCGAGATGTTCCTGGTAATAGGCGGTTTTCTATTGCAAGACGAGACCGGGACCCAATCAAATTAGACTCTGGCAAGATTGGCGGAAACGCGAGATTTCGTTCGTAAACAAAAAGATTGCGGTCGGAAAAATTAGGATTGCTGATATTTTAATTTTCCATACATTTTCCATACCAGTTGGCCCAATATTGGAATTTCCATACTTTTTCCAGCCCTGGAAAAGGCTTTCCTAAATTTCCATACTTTTTCCAGACTTCCATACATGCGTACAAACCCTGCTGCAAATTGACAGTTCTCAAGGCCACTTCAGAGACCGGTATTGGCTAATTTGGCATTAATATGTATTAAAAATAAACTAAAAGATCTTCTGGTTGTCCTCTCCCGACCCTGGTGGTTGGAGTATGGTAGTTAGGCGGGGAAATTCTTTTTTTTACCTGCTGAAAGATAACATTAACAAAATTGAATGTAAAGAACAAAACTTGAAGGTTGTTATTGGAACTTGACACAGAAACTATAAAGCAAACAGTTTCTAAAGGCTATTTAAGCCCATTTTGACAAATGGAGCTAATTAAATCTCCCAATGAACTTACATCAGAAAACTAAAACGATTCTTCACATGAAACTACAAAAAAAGATTTTGAGTCAGCAGGTTTTATTTAGGGTAGGTTGGGAGAGGACAATCAAACTATTATCTAATGATGGCTTGAGTAATCAGCACTGGATAAAATGTAATTTTTTTTAAACTCTGTTAACAAAGTGTCATCACATTGAACCGGTTTATGATGTGAGATCGATAAATCGAACTTGGGACCCTAAACAGTAGTGGTAGTGGGTCCCATGGGCCCCCTAAAAATCTTGTATGATCGGTAAATATTAATATTATAAAATTTTTTGGCACAAAATGCACAGACAATCTAGCTAATGACACCAGCCCCCCCCCCCCATACCCCCACCACCCTCTCCCACAATTCTTAGTAGACTCTTAAGGGCATAGAATCATTTATGATGTAATGATTATGACATCATCCTACACGCCACTTAGTTGATTATGACGTCATATGAATTACTATCTTGAGAAACCAGATTTTATGATTTGGGGTCCATGGACCTCTAAAATCTATATGCCATGAGAATCACCAGGGGCATAACCAAGGTAAGGTGAGCAGGCCTGTCCCAATTGAAAACTCAATTTTGGGCTAAGCAAATTTGTTTTCAGTAACCCATGCTGTTTTACATAATGATTTTCATGTATTTATGTATGAGGGCCTGATCTGGGGTTTTAGTTTGGGCACTATTAGCTGTGTAGATGGTGCAAAAGAGGCTCAGAGGTGATATTTTACACAAATTTGTAAAAAAAGAAGATCCCATACAGTGCCCCCTAAGAGCTTTTAATTCGGTGTTTCATAATTTGGGTTCCCAAACTGATGGCCCCTAAACCCTGTATAGCGGTTTCAAAATCAGTCTGGATCAGGCCCTCACAACATGAAAGGAATTGCGGTGCTCAGACAAAATCCCACCCAGACAAAATCCCACCAGAAATAATCCCAGCAAGACAAAATCCCACCTGACAAAATCCTACCGGGCAGTCCCACTTGACAGAATCCCACTGGATTTCATGCTCACTCCATTAGGCACCAATCTGGATCAACTCTTGAAAGATTGTAGAGGAAGCCACAAATATTGGCATTACATTTCTCATAGTTGCCAACTTGTTTGCCATTTTGGAGCTATAATATTCCTGGACTTTTCTTATTTCAATTTGATTCTAGCAAATTTTATTTGTTTATTTATAGTGTTACTTTACAAAATGCATAGGTGGTCCATCAAAGGCAGAGCCTATGAGGTGACGAACCCTTTACATATGATATAACATTTATGCATGACATAAAGACATTAGACAATTACATGTATACAACATTATATGTTCTGATTGATGGTTTTTAATCTTGGGAGTAGATAGGTTTGTAAGGTAGGGTCAATCGGAAGGGGAGGGTTTCGTCCTGTTAATTAATTAATTATTTAATATTATTAATTATTATTCCACAAAATATGGTGTAGGCCTAACCAAATGGATTGTTCCCTTGTTGGATATGTAACTGGAAACTGTTGCTGTCCAACAGATTCGATTCCAGTCAAATTTATTTTCAATTTATTCTAAATTTTATATGTTTCGCTACATATATATGGTGGTCATCTAAGATAGTGATAGATAGATAAGGATGTGCAAAAGATGAGTGTGGCTGCATTATGTGAACCTAGTAGCCTACAACCAAGTTAGTACCAACATAAAACTTTACTGTGCTGGAAAAATAGAATACTACTCTACTCTCTCGACCATTCTTGAAAACGGAATCGGAATTGTTATCTGTGTGCTCTGGCCTGTCTCATAATGATTCAATGGTAGCAATTTTACAAATTCATATTTTGTACGGGTCGGGTGGGACTTTGTCCGGGTGGTATTTTGTCTGGGTGGGATTATGTCCCGTTGGGAATGGATTTTTTCCGGTGGGATTATGTCAGGTGTGATTTTGTCCGGTATGATTATGTCACATGGGATTTTGCCCAGGATTCAGAATTGCGGGAATGGAAAACAGGTTGTGTTAGAAGTATTTGCACAATTACTAAAATTCTCGACAACATCCCCCCCGACTCGTTGACTTATGAATTCATGTGAATCTCATGTATCAACTTAATTTAATATTTGGTATTTGTAACTATTCTATTCATACACATACAGACAGTACAACAGAGCTGCCAAACAATTGGTAGTTTCAGGTGAAAAACCATGATTTTCAGTAGTTTCACACACTCTTTCAGTAGTGGATTTTCAGTAGTTTGAGGACTCTTTCAGTAGTTCAGTAGTGATTGAAAAAGCAGCAAAACGTGACTTTAACCCTTTCGTGACGAAACCGGCCTCTGTAGTGGGTTTGCGTAATGTCCATCTGCAGGCCAAGAGAAGACTATTTTTGAAATTTTACCACTGAAATGACTGGCTCGGCAACCAAGCCAGTCATTACAGTGGTAAATTCTCAAAAATAGTTTCTCTTGGCCTGCAAATGGACATTCAATAAGTAAATGTTTTAATTTTTCGAAAAAATGTAGTCATTAAAGGGTTAAACAAGGCGAGAGAGGAATATCTATGAAATTTTACCACTGGAATGATTGACTGTTATCGAGCCAGTCATTCCGGTGGTAAAATGTAAATATAGTCATCTAGTATTGTGCGAGTTAATTTACCAGGGTTTTTACACCTTTCAGTATTTGAAATTCCATGACTTTTCCATGACTTTCCATGACTAAAATTTAAAAATTGACGAATAAATATTCTGAATGGAAGTTCTAGAGCCTATGATCATACATGTAGCATCCTTTCAGCCTAACTTGGTTGAAATAGGTTAAAATGGTACGAAGCAATAAGTTCACGAATATATTGTGCACTAATAGATAACACGCGGGGGAAAATTTGACAAAATATGAACCAAAAAAAGCCTAATACCGGTATATAACATGCAGTTGTAGTTCAGAAATATTGCAAAACATTTTTCCGAAGAACGAAAATTGGTAACTTTACCGCTAGATTCAAAATAATAATAATCGCTTATCGGCTAAATATCTGGTTATTTTTATTAATATTAACAAGTTTATTTCATACTTTAACCGTAATAGAACGCATTAAACCATCTTTGAGCAAGAAATACATTCAATATACAGGGGAATCCCCATACGCTAACGAGAGCAAGATATCATCGCCATCTAATTATCATAATGTAACCAATTCGGCCGGGATGAAATCGACCAAAAATCCTGCCAATAAATATATTGCTGAATGCATATGCTGAGTAGGAAATAATGAATTTATTGATCAAATTGCTTTAAAAACAATTTCTGTACATATTTACTATTAATTTGGGATATTGGAATTCGCTGCGTTACAAACCTGTTTTTATTTGGGAGGCCTTCTTTCAGTCCAGATATAGTTCAGTGGAATGCCTCCAATCACAAAAGAGTTTAATTTGGCCTTCCAACATAAGAAGCGATCTAACCTCATTTTAATTCTTACACTGTTTTGGGTCATTTTATGTTGGTCGGATATGGGTCATTCCATATAAGGACCAAAATTTTTGAAATCCGTCAAGTCATAGTTTCAGATTTCCTTCAAACTTTGTCAGAGTAAGCATATGTATGTATTAACAGGAAATTCCAAGTATTATAGTGAAAGGTCAAATACTTTTTGAAAACTGGCCTATCCAATACCCCCTGCCTAAAATTGACAAAAATTTGTAACAAAATTTCTATGTTTGAGGTTTCATATCTCACCGACTACAGTGCTCACAATACTAGGTCTTTTTATTTTAACAGTCTGGTCACCATAGTTCGAGAAAATCACAAGCATTTTGTGCTGACCTGTTTTAGGCATGTATTAGGGGTCGTCAAAAATGCCAAAAAAATGCGATTTTTCATATTTTAATCCAAATTTGGTGATGCCGTAAAATGTATTTGTATTTGGTTTACACAAATGATTTCTATCCTGTTAACTAGAGCTACTGCTACTTTAGTGATATTTATTACCTAATGGCAAGATATGCTCCGCAAAAATTTTGTGGGAGCCATACCCCCCCCCCCCTTCGCCAAAATGGGGTGACTTCATAACATCTTTTTTCAAAATAACCCCTTTCAATTTTTTTAATATTTTGGTGAATGTTATATATATGGTCAATGGTTACAGGGCCAAAAGGTTCACTCTTACATTTGTTTCCTTTTAGGGCTATGGCAAATACAAAATCTGATATTTTTTCAAAAACTTGTATGATATTCGATTTTGGGGGGTTAATAATTTTAAAAGTATACACTCTAGAAGTATGAAACAAGTGATGTAGCGCGTTTCCCTGCCTTATTAAAAGAAACAACCAGCATTTCCTTTTTACAAAATAGATAAACATGGATTTTAGAGATGTCAAAACCTTACTTTGTTAAAATTTGACATTTTTGTGGGTAAACTACAAGTCATTATTCAACAACATTTTCAATGGGAATAACATATTGCCTGGAGAATATTTAAAAAACAATTTGACTATAAGTTGTTGCTGACTTAGCCATCAATAATTTTCAGTCAAATCATTTTCAAAATATACACCAGGTACAGAGTTTGTCCTGTAAGCTGGTCGAGCTGCAACAGCTCATCACTCAGTCTTGAGTTATCCAGTGTTAATAAAGACTGAGAGATTTCATATCTAGAGAAAATAACTCAACCTTCAGAGCTTTGTATATAATTAGGTCAATTGCTGTAATAGACATAGGTAGTGAGGTGATATTGATTAGTCACATGGTCTCAGTTTTTCTCAGAGATCTGCATGCAAGTATTGCTATCAACAAGAGTTCAGTCAAACATTTTAAGTGATCAAGATTAGGCAGCATGACCAGTGAAAGTGTTTAATAATTACTGATTTGAAACATTGACATTGTTGCTGATACACAAATGTTTAGATATTTACTTTAGAAATTTAATAATTCACTATACATTTTAATGATAAATTTGAAAAGTGTAAACTTTGACTAGGACACGTTGCACAATGGCTGAATTACCAGAGACATTTTGTTCAGTTGGACGTCTCACTAATGATAAATGTCATAAGTTTACGGATAAATGCTCTGTAAATGATGTTGTACAATTGACGGCTACAGATAAAACACTTGTTGCAATGAGAAGCGGCCAGAGTGAGGATAGTTTAGAAACAGTGTGCTGTTGCCACAAGAAACACTATCTGCATATATTCCCGATGATGAAGCAGAACACTTCATGTTGTGATCCCCTAAAAGTTCACAAAAAGCTTATTAAAAAAGGACTAGTTAATATAGATCAAAAATTGTGGCATTAATACAGTCGAAAACTAGAGAGAGAAAACAACCTGGCCAAAAGATTTGCCATCATTGTTTGCAGAAAATTAATAACCTGACAGATTGTAGTGACAGTGAACCGGAATCACTATCTCTTAACACTTTTATATTATATCATGTGTATTAACCAATGCCTGTCTCAGTTTATTAAATAATTCCATGAAATGGGTGACATTTAGGCATACTTTAGTATGAGAGATTACACATATTGGCCTGGTCGCAGTGTGTCAAAATTGTCTATAAATGGCCATAGAAGTCCATGTAGCTGTACTAATATGACCATAATATACCATTCAATGTCCACCTATGATGAAAAAGTATCTAAAATGCTAAAGTGGAGATATTTTAAACTTTTTAAAACAAATTAGATTGTCGCGAAAAATGTCAAATTTTAACAGAGTCAGGTCTTTGGGTCTAGAAAATCGATGTTTATGTATTATATAACCAGGGAATGCTGATTGGTTCTTCTAATATAGCAGGAGAACTCGTTGTATCGCTTGTTTCATGCCTCTAGGCCCTATCATTTTAAAATTATTAACCCCCAAAAATGGAATATCGTACAAGTTTTACAAAAATATCACATTTCTAAATTCCATAGCTCCAAATGGGAACAAATGTAAGAGTGCAAGTTTTAACCATGTAACTTATTGACCATATATCTACCATTCACCAAAATAAAATAAAAATTGAAAGGGGTTATTTTGACTTAATAGGCGATGAAGTTGGCCCTCTTTTGTGAACAGGGGTGGTGCATTGGGCCCCCCCCAATTTTTTGATGAGCAAACCTTGCTGTTAGTCAGTAAATAATACTAAGCTAATATTAGCTCTAGTGAACTGGGTAGAAATCATTTAGTTACAGCAACTATAATATACATTTTACTGTATCACCAAATTTTGTTGAAACAGGAAAATTAGCTGTTTTTAACGTTTTTGGTGACCCCTAAAACACACCCAAAACAAGTCAACACATATTGCTTGTTATTTTCCTCAAGTATGCTGACCAGAGCATTAGAATGAAAAGATCTAGTATTGTAAACAGTATATTGGATGAGATATGATGTCTCAAACATTGGATTTGTACTTGAAACTTTTGTCAATTTTAGCATAGGGGTCTTTGAGAGGGCATTTTTCAAAAAGTATTTCACATATCAGTTAAAAAATTGTCATGCTCAACTAAAACATCCATATGCTCACACTGAGAAAGTTTGAAGGAAATCCGTGACTATGAGTTGACGGGCATTGGTCCATCTTATACGGAATGACCCATATATGACTTTGATAGTGAATGAAATCATGTGATCGCTGCGATATAGAAATGAAATGTGTATTTCCAAGCTTTATTTCCTCATTTTACATTTGTATGCCATCAGATTTTATTTTTATTTAGGGAGATTATCATTTTCCATGACTTTTCCATGATTTTTATCAAAATGACAAATTTCTATGATTTTTCCAGGCCTGGAATTTAGATTTTCAAATTCCATGACTTTCCAGGATTTCCATGACCCGTGTGAACCCTGATTTACCATTACCTTTTTTGATAGATTTATTTTTATTTTTTGGCAATGTGCATATGTACATGTATCACCTTTTTCTGTTCTTTAAAACCGGTCATCTTTCTGTATATTCTCGCGTATGTCTTTTGATATTTTTTTATTGGTATTGCAGCATTATCAGGTTGCGCTGAGCGCTTCCACAAAGTTTGGTGATTATTTTTCATATTTAGACACCAAAATCGGAAAACAATGACTGAAATCCACTGCACAAAATCTCATACCGCGCTCATGGAAATATATATTACCAGGAAATTCATGTTACAATATTTTGGTAAAGACTTATTATATTAAAATATAAAGATTACTTTGATTTTCTCACGCTTTGAATGGATGATTTTCCGATTACATCGGTATATTCATATAATTGAATTGCATATCTGTAGCCATCATAAACAAACAAACTTCTGGGATTCTTGCATAGTGCTAACTTTCGCATTCTATTAATCCAACGATGTAATAAGGTGAAAAATGCCAATTAATGAGATTAGAGAATCTTGGCAGGCTGTTTCATAGATATAGAATAGACGTACAGCGTGTATGCTAATTCTATTACGTAGTTGTAATTAATATAGCCAGCCAATATGTAGTGTGAGATTAATATAGCCAATACCATTTCATTTCTCATAAAAATATATAAATTTGCCTCTATTCAAATGCTCTTCCAATTATCAAGAGAATTGAGTCCGTTTTGGAGACTACATGTATATAATATGCCGAAATATAGGTATGAGCATAAGCACGCTACTGCCATTTTAACTCTATGGGCTGTTCTCAAATGTCGGCTAAGATTGAGCAATTAAAACATCTTGACATAATGGAAGCCGACGTGTTTTGATAAGCGGTCACCGTTTTTATAGCCTCACAAACAGAAATTGTAACTTTGCACAATTTTTTATTTCTGTATTTTCACTCGCAACCTGTACATGCGTAGTTTGGATGCTATTTCCGTACAAACTACGGACAATCTGTAGGGGTTGGCAGGTCTGGTACACCCTCTGGTAGTGCCAGTGGGGTATGTGAGTGGGCAAAAATTCAAAGTTATACCCATCTCGTTTTCTTCTTTGCAGGCGAGACAAACTGTGTAAATTCGAATAGATGCGGCCTGCTGATATATGTGTACACGTACACATATATGTACGTACACGCCTGCATAAGTACTGCATGTGTGTGTCGTGTATGTATATCTGTACGTACGTGTGTATGTGTGTATGTATGTATGTATATATGTATGTACATATGTTACGTATGTATGTTTCGTGTATATAATATATTATATGTACCGGTATATAATATATATGTAAATGTCTTTCTATTTACTGTTCCACGTCATTTACTCATTACTGTTTATTTGTATTTCATATCTATGGCTACATCTATATGTACATGGATTTTGTGCCAATAAAGATTCTGATATATACAAGATCACTGAGCAGTAAAGATCTGACTGGCAGGTTCTCCTATAAAAGGAGTGACCTACATAAATACAAACCAATGACAATTATCGAAAACCGGTTTCAGGACCAAAATGTATGTGTAATTAGTGTGACAGACTATCTATAGGACAACAATCTAATTTAACACGTTTTCCAACACTAAAACATTAATTAAATGTTACAAATAAGTAATTAAGAGACGATAATTTTGAGAAAATTAAACAAACATTAAACAATTTTCTCCTTCTGTGTGGATAATCCTCTACTTCATTGAGCACCGACACCACTCTTGAATCTTGTGTGGTAAATATAATTAAACGTTGAAAGCGCTACTAAATTGTAATTTCTTAGACGTAGGAACGTGGATTGCCACACACCTCAACTAGGCTTTTCCTCTCCCATAGTGTATCACCATAGGTTGGTTGGTGGCAGCTAGGTCCATCCAGTATAATTCGGAGCACCCTCTTCCGAGGTTTTCTGATAAATATTAACAAAATAAGTGATGTGAGAAGGAAGGGCCATAATCGATGTATTTTATGAATATATCGTCTTGATGTTGCTTATATTGCAGCTAATAGCATTTCGTTATCTTGTTATCTAGCAGGAACGTTGCATCCAACAGGATTTGCAGAAAAACTTTGTTCGTAATTTGAATCTTGTGCACTAGGACACCTTCATTAGGATGTCTGAGGATCTCTATCATTTTCTATTTACATACCTCCCTATCTGATGCAAATTTACTGCAGTTGCAGAGAAAATACTCACGATCTTCGGTGGGGGGGGGGGGGCATTAGTACACAGGATGCACGTTGGATCCACTTCATTCCGGTCGAAGTGTGCTCTATTGGTTTGCAGCATGTACGATCCAGTGAACAGTTTAGCTTTCACACATGCATGTTCAACATCTTGGAAATCTGAAATGACTGTGGTTCATACATGGTGTGCCTTATTGATATTGCATGATTGAAGATTCAAGAACATACTGGACGTTTTTTTGGCTGCTTCTGCTAGCATGATAATGTGCCAGTAATTGTCAACATGTTTCTTGATCAAGTTTTTTGCTATGTATGGAGATTGTCGGTTTTGAAGTAGGTCTGTTGCAGATGGCATACTTGTTGAGTAGGTGTCTCGATCACGTGTGAAAACCCGCTCTTATTGTTGAGGTGTTTGGTCGCTAGCTGTCTTAGCGCTAATTGATGTTAGCCCCTCTAGTGCCCCTATAGGTTTTGGCCAACCCATAATTTATCCCCACCCCTAGGTCAAAGTACGTTCTTACACACATGAAATTATAAAATAATTGTCACCAGAAAACTTCACCTTCAACTTCAACGGATAATAGGCCATACTCCTGAAGTATACATCATCATTATCATCATCATCATCATCATAATCAGTTTACAAGTCATAAGCCATTGCCTTGTTACTGCCTCAGAGTTCTTTGTTGTAGTATGACATGTTCAGTCTAATTCAAAAGTTCTTTCCTTGAAGTCAATTTCCAATTTGTTCTTGAATGATTTAACTGGTGTTGCTTAATTAAGTCTCCTTGAAACCATTAGATTTTAGACTTTGACCCTTATCACTCTGATGTCAATATTCTATCTTTTACTGTGTCAATAACAAAGAAACTGGTGTACACTGTCTATGTAAGGCAACAGCATCCACCAAATTTGCTGAAAAATGGACACATTTCATCTCTTAATTTAACTTGAAGTTTAAATTTCTGACATCAGAGTGGCAAGGGTTAACTTTGATTTGTGGACATACTGTGGTGCAGATGGGAGTACCCCACATTAGTTGCGGTGTGCCGCCTATGCTCATGGTTACATCCTGCTGCGCCTAGCATTTGTTTGCATGCTGGCTGTGGAGGCCATGGTTTATCTTATTGTTGTTGTTTTCATTATATGTCGAAGCTGGGCATCGCGCATTCTACGTAATGCCTACACGTTAAAGTTTCACGTGAGTGTGTGTGTGTGTGTGTGTGTGTGTGTGTGTGTGTGTGTGTGTGTGTGTGTGTGTGTGTGTGTGTGTGTGTGTGTGCGTGCGTGCGTGCGTGCGTGCGTGCGTGCGTGCGTATGTGTGTCCATGTGCATGCGTGCATGCATGCATGCATAAATGCATGTCTGTCCATGGTGTGCATGCATTTGTGTGTGCATGCATAAATATGTGTCTGTGCATGCGTGCATGCATTTGTGTGTGCATAAATGCGTGCATGCGAGCGTGCGTGCGTGCGTGTGTGTGTGCGTGTGTGTATGTGTGCGTGCACACGCCTGCATATATGTGTGTGTGTGTGTGTGTGTGTGTGTGTGTGTGTGTGTGTGTGTGTGTGTGTGTGTGTGTGTGTGTGTGTGCATATGTGAGTATGTGCATGCATGTGCGTGGGCATGCATGCGTTCATGGCTGTGTGACCGTATGCGCATGCATTTGTGTGCATGTGAGGGTGTGTGTACGTGCGTGCGTGCGTGCGTGCGTGCGTGCGTGCGTGCACATGTGTGTGTGTGTGTTTGTGTGCGTGCGTGCATGCGTGTGTGTTTGTGCGTGCATGCGTGTGTGCATGCGTGTGTGCGTGCGTGTGTAAAATGGTCTATCTAGATGGTAGTTTTCAGCAGATTTGAATGCATCCTGGTTGGGCACTGTTACTGCTGCTTGTGGTCACCGGTTCCATGAAGGTATTATTCTTGAGATCAATGAATGTTTATAAGCATTTCTTGATGCTTGGTTTGTACTGAACTTTTCCATGCTGCCATACTGCATCTATATTCTTTTTGCTAGTGTTGGGTGGTACAATTGTGGTATCGCTAGTAGACCATTAATTATCTTATATACCTACATTAATATTGTGCTGTCATGCCATGATCGAGTACTGTTGTTGTAGCAAGCCCCACATCAATGATTTTAATTAATTTAACATGCATACAGTGAATGTCTGCCGGTAATGCTTGCTGTTCAGATAATTGGTTATATGTTCTACCCAGGGCTCATTAGTGAGGATGCATGGTGTCAAAGCACTGGGGACTGGGTGCAAGTCATGTGAACAAAGATGTAGAGAGAGGGAGAGTGAGAGTGAGTGAGTGAGTGAGAGAGAGAGAGAGAGAGAGAGAGAGAGAGAGAGAGAGAGAGAGAGAGAGAGAGAGAGAGAGAGAGAGAGAGAGAGTGGAAGAGCGAGCGAGCGAGGGGGGAGGGGGGTGTGGAGAGAAAGAGAGAGAGAGAGAGAGAGAGAGAGAGAGAGAGAGAGAGAGAGAGAGAGAGAGAGAGAGAGAGAGAGAGAGAGAGAGAGACATTGCCAGAGCAAAATAAAAATGGACAAGTCCTAAACTAATTTTCAATTTGGTTTTACTAGGGCTACCAAACTGTCCACACGTCCAGATCTTCATGTAGGTTTCACAGACTCACAGGTCTCACAGACTTGATATTCCTTGGTATTGACTCTCAACTTGCAAAACAAATTGCCTTTGATGATGTAATTGAAATATTTGCAACAAAAATAAGTATGCAAGTTTTCTTGTGAATATTTTAAAACATTTTGTCTTACAATGATCTATTGTGTTGTGTATACTTGTGTTGTAGCAGCTTAATACTGAGCCTTCTCCAGTAGACAAGAACACTAAAACAACTAGCTTTCTTTTTTTGCTTACTCCATAATCTATTAATAGTATGGATGGTGTGCAGTAGGATCAACAGCGTGAGAATATTGACACACATTCAGTCAATAGGTAGGAGTCCACCCTGGACAATGAATCTGGATCCAACAGAAAACTCCAGTATGTAGCTAAATGTCAAAGCAATCATACAAGCTGCTGGATATTTAATCATATTTTACAACAAGAAGCTGTTGTTGGCCTTGTTACTTAATAAAAAAAACCCATTATTATTGTCAATATCATACACACAATATTTCTTCAAGTCAAATTATTTTCAAAATATGTTAGAGCATATTGTATTTCTTATATCATCAAAAATCTGTAGTATACAATGTGCTAAAAGATTTTGGAATTCTTTTTAGGAATTTGTAGTTGTCTTGGTTAAAGTCCAGTTATTTTGAAAGTATTCAACAGAATACTTTCTCCATTCAAGTGCAGAAGTGCCTCAATCGTATGGAAAACCCATGGATAATAACGTGTATATTGACCACACGGTATGTGTAGATTTTGGAATTCTTTTTAGGAATTTGTAGTTGTCTTAGTTAAAGTCCAGTTATTTTGAAAGTATTCAACAGAATACTTTCTCCATTCAAGTGCAAAAGTGCCTCAATCGTATGGAAAACCCATGGATAATAACATGTATATTGACTACACGGTATGTGCTTGTTGACTCCTCCCACCTGTATACACTCACTGCATGTTCCGGGTAAAAAATTATGGCAAAATTGTAGTAATTTACCAGCCAACTGATGGTCCATATTTGCAATCTGAAATAATACAAAGGGATAAAAACAGGACATCCCATCACTGTCAGTTGTCAGGGTGTTCAGGCAGTAGCTGATTATAATAAGGGCAGCAGGGGCATTTGCACCCGGCTCCAGTTCTTGGCCAGCCCCCAATTTTTTCTATCAAAATTTTTTTAGTGAATAATGTGCTTTATGCAGTTTTTCTTTTTACAAAACGAGAATAGCTGTCTGGACGTCATGTCCAGAGAGATATTTTGGTTTGTAAAGAGAGAAACTGCTTAACTGGATTTGGTACAAACGTGGTGATTTGTTATGTTCTGCAGTATAAAATAAAAAGATAGTCATGCATGCCCCACTATATACTAGTTTGTATACTATACTATAGCACATAGTGGAGCATACATCCCCACACAATTGTATATTCCATAAATTTTAATGGACAATAAGACTCAGTGGCAGATCCAATGGGGTGGCCCAAGTGGCCCTGGCCACCTCCCCTTCCCCTCCCCCACCACTCCCCCAAGCTAAAGTCGTGAAGATGTCATGGAAAATTATGGTCCTTTGAACCTTGAAGCCATCAAATCTTAATTTCAAGACAATCATACGGGTCTGTAATCTGTTGAATATTTAAAAACTAATTTGACTGGAAGCTGTTGCATCCTTTATGCCTTATTATAAGTAACGCATTACGTTAAGTAATGCAAAATTCCAATAAATGTATGAAATGCACATTGAGGAATTACACTTATTCTCTAAAGTTGTGAAGACAACAAGTTCAAGTTCAAAGTTGCTTTATTTCATGGTTTTTTCTATACAATCAATACAATCTAAACAGGCAGTCCATCAAAGGCATGGCCTATTGAGTGATGGACTCCTTACACACATTACAACATTTATACATTGACATATATATATACGACACACAAGACAGTGGCACAGTGACAAAATGGTGAAAAGCTACCTTGATATGAAAGTCCAGGACTATTTTGGTTTGTTTTGTGGAGTTCGGACATAAACTTTGATATATATATCATATACAAGTATTTAATACATATATGTCTTCCATTAGGCAGTGGGTGGGTAGGACTGTCCCTTCTTTGATGTTTACATAGATATATGCCACTATGTGCACAAACATAAAACACACGGCATTCAAACACATATTTATGGCATTAGTATTTAAATACACTCATACATATTTGCTTAACTTGACTTAATTAAACATATATTATACATATACTCCCTAATTACATCATTATCTCATTTTATTTAAATTTAGTTTGGAGTGGTTTATTATTATATAGGACTTTTGTATGCTACTGAGGGTGGGGGGGGGGGGGGCAGGGAAGAGCTCATCACTGTAATATAAAGTTGAGATGGTTAGAGTTTGTTAAGAATCAATAGATGCGTTGATCGTTTGTGGGTTATTTAGGTGTAGTAGTAGTGAAAGTAAACTGTGAAGTATGTTTGTGTTTAGACTTCTTACTTCAATTATTAGGTTAGGTTAGTTTATCTATAGTGGTTATGGTGGTGGTGGAATGTCATTAGGCTTGTATTATTATTAATTAGCAGAGAGTCTGTGACCATCAGGTATAAATATATTAATTTAGTATTTGTCGATCATAGATTCCCTGGCAATCTTCTTAAAGGATTTCAGGTTTAATATGCTATCGCGTATTTTTGTACTGGTGCTGTTCCATAGTTTTGTGGCTGCTATTGTAATTCGTCGTTTTCCTATTTCTGTTCGTGTAAATTGAGTGTGTAAATTGTGTTTTGTCCTAGTGTTGTGTTTGTGGATGTCTGTGCTTAGTGTGAAATTGGAGGCTATGGATTGTGGTAATGTATTGTGGTGAAACTCCTTTACAATGGTATACATCTGTAGTTTGCCTATGTCCTTTAGTTTTAATAGCTTTTCTGACTTGAATATACTGGCCCTTTGCTGGTTTAGAAAAGAGTTTTAGTGCCTTTTTCTGTAGACTTTGTAGTTTTGTTAGGTTGCTTTTTTGTGTATTTGTCCAGATAGCGTTACAGTAGGTGAGATGCGGAAGAACAAGGGTGCAGTATAGAGTTTTAATTGTAGCTGGTGTCATGTAAGGTTTTAGTCTTTGTATTGACACCTATGCCTCTTGCCACCTTTGCTGTTACCATCTCGATTTGTTTAGCCCAGGTCAAATGTTTATCCAAATATACTCCCAAGAATTTGGCAAATAGGGCCTCCTCAATTTCTTTTTTGTTTATGTAGATTTTTGGAATTTCATCTTTTTTTAGTTTGAGGTTTGTAAATAACATATAATTTGTTTTGTCAACATTCAGCGATAATTTGTTTATTGAAAACCAGTCAGTAATTTCTTCCATTTCCTTATTTGTTTTTCTGTATAAGGTGTCTATGTTGTCATCGCAGCAAAAAGCATTTGTGTCATCATCGAACAGTATTAGTGACATGTGCTTGCATATGTTAGGTAGATCATTCATGTAAAGAAGAAACAGCAATGGGCCAAGAATAGATCCCTGAGGAACACCACAAGTTAATTGCCTGTTTTCAGAGCATATTTCATTATATTGTACGCATTGTGTTCTTTTACTTAGGTAGTTCTGGAACCAGGTGAGTGCACTGCCTCTTATACCATAATAGGCAAGTTTTTCTAGTAAGATCTGGTGGTTGATAGTGTCGAAAGCTTTTGAAAGGTCCAAGAAGATGCTTATTATACTTTGGGTTTTTTCCAGTTATTCAATAATTTTTTCTGTCATTTCGGCTATTGCATGCATTGTTGAATGTTTCTCACGAAATCCATATTGCGATTTGTATAAAATTGACTTTTTGTCCAGGTAATTTGTCAGTCGATTGTACATAAGGTGCTCTAGTAACTTGGAGAAAAGTGGAAGTATGGAGACTGGTCTATAGTTTGAGAAGTTAGTAGAATCCCTGGCTTTATAAATTGGTGTAACACGTGCTATTTTTAGTTTTGATGGGAAAATGCCTTGTGCTAGGGATAAGTTGCAAATGTGACTAAGTGGGATAAGGATATCCATAACACAGGTTTTATAAATGCGCCACTTAAAACCATCGATTCCGGCACTTTTGGCTGGGTTGAGTTTGTTTAGAACCTTAACTGATGCAATTTTAAAACTCTAAAAGTTGCATCGTATTATGATTCCTCAATGGACACATCACATCTGTAGTGGCATGTATCCTTACTAAGTTATGAATATGAATAGGTGATAGAATGATAGGTTATTGCATGTTCACAATCTTATTAGCTGTCTTACCATAGACGCCATTACTCCTTTTTTGATTTGACTGCTTGATTATCTCCAAGAATGTTCTAAATTACAGGTAAAATAAAACTCAACATTTCTAGTCAGAAGGCTGGAAATCGCATCTCAGCAGTTTTAAATTAAAAACATTTCTCTTGGGGAGCAACCCCACCCCCAAAACACACCACCCCTCTTTTTGGGAGGGGCCCCCTCCAAGAGTCCCTCCCAGACCTACCAAAGGGCCACCCTTTCAATAATTTCTGGATCCGCCTCAGAAGATAAATGGTGTAATTGAATGGAAATTCCATTACAGACTTACAATGTTCGTCTTATTGTCTATAATGTATTGTTACTGTATTATTCTTTAGCAATGGGTTCCCTTTTTATTTGAGTTTTCTGATGATGAATGATGGCAAACTATAGTGGAGAGTGTTCATTCAGCGTCCCTCAAGCCTACATGAAAAACTGATCATTTCAAGTTATTCATTGTATGGAATGTGTACGATATCACCTTATGATGGTGTAGCGTGGATCGGCCAGATGGGTACGGACCATCCCAGCTCAGCTGGGTAGGGGACGACCGCTCCGGGTATGTTCCGAGCACACCCGCACACCCCCACTGAGTAGGATAGTACGTGGGTATAAAGCAATATGAGAGAAGTTTCTGTGAAATGTCTACGTCCGTGAGATCACGTAGCGCGCATGCGCACACATCAGAGCTTCCCAGAAAACATGTGTCAGTGTTGCGAGAGAATGCATATTAAAGTGTACTGGGTCAGCAGGCAATTTCTTTAAATTCTACTATTCTCGTCATTATTGATAAGTATCATGACCGGAATGAGTCGAGGATTCTAAAACTATTTACCTTTTTAAAATCGGACCAATGGCTGAGTTATCCTAAACTAGCTCATTAAAATTATTTTCAAAATATTACAAGGACGTCGTAAACATCGGTATGTACTAAATGAATGGGGAAGAAGTCTAACACGTGATAGCATCCTCACCCTTCCTATCTACACACTGATTGGCTACAGATCGGCCGCTGATTGGCTGGGCGTCCTGCCTATGACGTCACGAGTAGTATAAAAGGAGCGCAAAACCAAGAATCGAGACCACACTTCGTCGAGGGAGAACTAGTGGCAGGTTGTGTGGCCAGAGCAGTGCAAGACGTGGGCAACTGCTTACTGACTGTGGTTCCCTATAACTGCAGCAGTGCCTCGCGGATTTCAATTCTTAGTCTCTGGCTCGCAATCATAGCATCCGCATCTCAGTTTTTGTAAGCACTCGGACGGCCATCCGGGGGCAACTAATTGAATAGAAGAAGCGTCCCTTACTTCCAACACTTCAGAGGAGCTTTCCTGTGAATGGACCTCGCAGCCCCGATGTAACTTCTCCAGTATGTAGAACGAGTAGTGAATCTTGGTGGACAACTCATCAAATCTTCTGAACCACGCTGAAACGTGGCGATCAAGCTTCCGTGCAGCATATCGTGTGTTAATTAAGTTTTAGGCCGCAGTCTGGTGGGACTCTGTCTGGTATTCTGCAAGAGCTATGCAGTGTACCATGTATGGTGTACCCAGGAATGTACATTCATTGTATAATTATAACTTTCAACTGTAACCCTTCATGTTAAGGGCAACTTTCAAACTTCCGCTACAGTACAGAACTTTCCAACATCTGCTGAAATTATTGGTATAAGCTATTATGACTACCTAGTGAACATCTGCAATTACAGTCGTTCTTCTTCACTATCTTTGAGAATGAGCTGCATCAACAGTTCGCCTGCGGAGGTTGCCCAGCAACTTCAGAATCGTGCCATCTTGCGTTTGTCATCTGTGACACAGCAGCTACAGTGACTTATGAACTTTTCCGTACCGATGACTAATAGGTACTCATTTAGCTATATTTTTATAATATTGTATTTATTCATTTCTTTACAGGTACTGATGACTAATAGGTACCAACCGGTTGTCTGAGACCGCATTTTTATCATTTATATCTTTGAAGTAAATATTATCCTTATTTTTGTGCTTATGTCTAATGAACACCGCAAGGTCTTATGACCTGATTTACTGTGACTACTGTAATAGTTAGTTTATATATACACCTGTGCAAAAGTTAAGTACCACCCTATTTTTACGCACATGCGAGGGTATATTCATGTGCTATGAAGAAAGCAATAGCATAAACATTTATGTACCCATCCATCTTAGTGCAAGAGGTAATAATGCAACTAGAGGAATGCTGATTATGATGGTGGGGAAACACTGTATGTTTTTGTTTGAACTTGAAAACGAGGCCTGAATATGGTTACGTTGACACAACTGACAACTATTGCCCTACAGTTGACACACGTCGCTAGATTGTCATTAATGGTGTCTGAAAACGAAGTTTAACATCTGTGCACGAGTTTGAGACTGTCATTATTAATACCGGGTATATCCACCTTGTGCCTGGATGACGGCCTGGACACGACGTCTCATGCTGGTCACCAACCGACTGATACGCCATTGTGGTATTCGTTGCCATTCAAGATGGAGTGCGTCTGTTAATTCCTGTAGGTTCTGCACAGGAGGATCCCTCCTTCTCACCATGTTTCCCAGAATGTCCCAGATATGCTCAATAGGGTTCATGTCAGGGCTCCTTGCTGGCCATGGTAGGGTTTCGATGGCATTCTGGCAGAGGTATTCATGCACAGCTCTAGCACGATGTGGTCGGGCGTTGTCATCCATGAATATAGGGTGGGTTCCAGGTGCATGATTTACAAAATGAGGGACCACAACTCTATCCAGTATGGAATCTTGATATCTTTGTCCATTTAGTGTTCCAGGTACAGTCAACAGATCCAGCTTACAATCAAATGAGATGCACCCCCATATCATAATGGAATCTCCACCAAATGGAACTTCTTCCATGATGTTACGTTGGTCGTACGCCGTGCGTCTGGACCTCCATACACGAGTTCGACCATCTGTGGCATGAAGCAGGAAGCGACTTTTATCGGACCAGTGTACCCGTCTCCAGGATCTCATGTTCCAGTGTCTTCTTTCGTATATATATATATATATATATATATATATATATATATACACCTGTGCAAAAGTTAAGCACCAGCAAAAACAATAGAACGTAGAAACATGATGGTACAACTAGGCTGCCATACTTTTTGTCCCCGCGTTAGCTGACATAATTCCAAGTACGAAATGCACATGCATGCATGACTTACGCCGCTTGATGTCCGTGCGTGGCGGGAAACAGCACACGTGTTCAGTTATGTAAAAGTCCAGTTTGAGGTGTAGAACATTACATACAGATTTAGGCGACAAGATTAGGAATTTTGTGTTCATGACCGTGGTTTATTTGTACAGAGAGAATTAGCTCTTGATTGTGAACCACTATGGCAAGACGAAGGTTAAGTGATCGTGTGAAATGGCAAATCATAGGCATGCATACCACTGGTATGTCATGCAGAGAGATTGGCAGACAGCTGAACATTAACCATACTGTAATCAGTCATTTCATTGCAAAACATGGGCAAACTAACGAGGTGAAGGACAGGCCTAGATCTGGAAGACCGAAGAAGACTACTGCCCATGATGATCGAGCCCTAGTACGCCTTGTTAGGAGATCTCCATTCACCAACAGCAGAGTGCTCAGCCAGCAATGGGAAACGCGCAATAGAGTGTCAATGTCTACCGTCAAAAGGAGACTGTATGCTGCTGGCATGAAAGCTAGGAGACCTGTCAGACGTCCTCTCCTCACTGCACACCACAAAGAGGAGCGTCTGAGGTGGTGCAACGAAAGAAGACACTGGAACATGAGATCCTGGAGACGGATACACTGGTCCGATGAAAGTCGGTTCCTGCTTCATGCCACAGATGGTCGAACTCGTGTATGGAGGTCCAGACGCACGGCGTACGACCAACGTAACATCATGGAAGAAGTTCCATTTGGTGGAGGTTCCGTTATGATATGGGGGTGCATCTCATTTGATTGTAAGCTGGATCTGTTGACTGTACCTGGAACACTAAATGGACAAAGATATCAAGATTCCATACTGGATAGAGTTGTGGTCCCTCATTTTGTAAATCATGCACCTGGAACCCACCCTATATTCATGGATGAAAACGCCCGACCACATCGTGCTAGAGCTGTGCATGAATACCTCCGCCAGAATGCCATCGAAACCCTACCATGGCCAGCAAGGAGCCCTGACATGAACCCTATTGAGCATATCTGGGACATTCTGGGAAACATGGTGAGAAGGAGGGATCCTCCTGTGCAGAACCTACAGGAATTAACAGACGCACTCCATCTTGAATGGCAACGAATACCACAATGGCGTATCAGTCGGTTGGTGACCAGCATGAGACGTCGTGTCCAGGTCGTCATCCAGGCACAAGGTGGATATACCCGGTATTAATAATGACAGTCTCAAACTCGTGCACAGATGTTAAACTTCGTTTTCAGACACCATTAATGACAATCTAGCCACGTGTGTCAACTGTAGGGCAATAGTTGTCAGTTGTGTCAACGTAACCATATTCAGGCCTCGTTTTCAAGTTCAAACAAAAACATACAGTGTTTCCCCACCATCATAATCAGCATTCCTCTAGTCGCATTATTACCTCTTGCACTAAGATGGATGGGTACATAAATGTTCATGCTATTGCTTTCTTCATAGCACATGAATATACCCTCGCATGTGCGTAAAAATAGGGTGGTGCTTAACTTTTGCACAGGTGTATATATATATATATATATATATATATATATATATATATATATATATATATATATATATATATATATATATATATATATATATATATATATATATATATATATATATATATATATATATATATATATATATATATATATTGATGATGGGGGGAAAGCGATGCATCACTACCCCCCCCCCCCCCACCCCCATCATCAATTTTACACTGGGGTCACTGTTCATGTGATTGACTAAACCTGGCTATTCTAGCTCGATAGGATAGGTTTAAAAGTAGTTAGGGACAACCGCTCCTTAGGAGACATTTGTGTACGCCTCTTTTACGGATGTAGCAGATATGGAACACGGCACACCGACTAGATTGTATAAAATTGGCCAGATAACTTAGGGCCTCTTATTATATTGAATGATTGTCTCTTCCTATGCTCCTCCGGCCGCAAGGCTTATTAATTGTCTGGAACTCCCATCGCCACATTGACATGATCCGACTTGGAAAACTATTGGGGTTTCCAAGCAGTGAAGACCAAAGTGTAGATTTTGCAAACACCTCCTCTGTATCTTCGGATACCAGTTAGCATAGATAACCCCTCCAATGTAGGAAGCACTGCAAAATTATATATTTATTTTAATCGGCCAACAGTGCATCTCTGGGCATCTTGAAACTTAACCCTAACAACAGGCAAATGTTTGTCACCGGAGCCAGATCTTAGATGGTTCGCCCCCGACACACTGGGTGACGAATAGGACGCAGATCTCAATCTAACTCCGTACAGTGACTGGGTGTGGTCTTGGAACCCACCACGCCCTCACGGGAAGTCACTAGAGATGGATATTTTCCTTTCACTCCCCACCCCAAACTTTTATGCGCTTTTCAAATTGCTTGTGTAATATTGACATGTCCTAGTGATGTTGTATATGGTTGCGGTGTGATATGTAGCCGGATCATTATGTGATTCTGAAGCTGTCACTCAGTACCATGTCTGCTCACTGCCTTTCTGAGGAAGATGCTCCAGAGGGTGACCTTAGGGAAACCGAGCATCTTCGCCCATCAGGCTCATGTATCAAAGATAGGTAGAAATTCCTAGCCACTTGCGACCAAAGCTTGGATATAAATCTAACAACTAACTGGTAGTTTAAGATTTAGCAGAAGGACTGCATAAATAAAAGCGGTAACTACCAATACAGTATATTGGACTTACATAAGATGATGGTGCTGACTTCTATGGAAATCATCCAGCCCATCTTCACGTAATACAGCGTGCATCACATTAATTATAATTTCACTAGGTTGACTCACACTACACTTAGCATAGGTTTGAACAAGAGAGGCGCCCATTTTGCCAACTCTCTTCCTCCGCTTCAGCGTTGAAGGCATTTTCCTGTGACGGAGGCCCACATGACAATAATATTTTTGTCAGTGGGACAATGGTTTATATTCAACTATATAAGTGGCCTCGCTAGGACGCTCCCTTGCAGGGATACCTAATGGATATATAAGGATCAGTGAAATACCTCTGATGAATCCATGTTAACAAGACACCAACTAGAAACAGAGACTTGCTAATGAAATTCCACCCCCAGAAATGTCAAGTCCTGAGACTAGGAACTGGTCATCCAGAATTCACCTATAGAATGACAGGGTCAGATGAGCAAAGTATCGCACTGGAGGAGATCAGTATTATAAAGGACTTGGGTGTCTATATGGACAGCAATCTCAACTTCCAAAAGCATATCAATCTCTCTGTGAATAAGGCAAACCAAATGGTTGGTCTAATCAGGCGCTCTTTTCGTTATTTAGACA
Organism: Chaetoderma sp. LZ-2023a; assembly: GCA_034401795.1. NCBI lineage: Eukaryota > Metazoa > Mollusca > Caudofoveata > Chaetodermatida > Chaetodermatidae > Chaetoderma > Chaetoderma sp. LZ-2023a. The sequence continues at coordinate 154,596,941 of CM067370.1, read as the reverse complement.
ATGAGATTTTCTCATTACTGTTCAAGTCGCGTGTACGACCGCTACTGGAATATGCAAACTCCGTCTGGTGCTCACATCAAATTAAAGACGTAAATCTTATTGAAAATGTGCAAAGATGTGCCACTAAACTGTTGCCTGGTATGAGGGACTTGATGTACAAAGAAAGACTGCACACCCTTAGACTACCATCACTCTCCTACAGAAGGCTACACAGTGATATGATAGAGACCTTCAAGTATCTACATTCGAAATACAATACAGACCTTCCAGGGCTGGAGCCAGAAACCTCCCAGATAACCAGAGGTCATGGGCTCAAACTACACAATTCCAATGCAACACATCACTGCGACAACACTTCTGTAACAGAGTGATACATTACTGGAACTCCCTAAATGAAGACGTTGTATGTGCCCCTTCCTTGGACTGTTTGAAAAATCACCATGACAAACGGTGGTCACACCTGCTGTACAGCACTGATCTCCATAAATCCTACTAGCCATTATTTTGCCCCCACACTCCTCATTCTCAGCAACTGTTTACTGAATGGCAGACTGGTAGGGATTGTCCTGTCAGTCTGTGCTAAGATCCCAGAAAGACCTGGCAAGCCAATTATTGCATTGTATTCCAATTATTATTGTAAATAAGCTTCATATCCCTCTGACTGGATTTGGTAGGGACTGTCCTATCGTTCCACACACATATAGTGCTCCCAAGAACTTTTGTCAGTGCAACATATTTGTAAAGAACCTTGCACTATGTCCAAAATCACTTTGTATATAGAGAATCAAATTACATTATGTCATTCAATTACTAGCCACAGAAAAAATCCTTTTCAACCAGTTCCGTCTTCCACCTCTATCTCTCCACAATGTAGATAGTATGGATCCCTCGATACAACATTTAAAGAAATAATAATGAAAGAGAGAAAACAGAACTGAAGCTGTTATTTTATACTGGCTTGGCGGCATTTTATAATCGATGCATTGTTATTAGTCCTACATGAACACTTAGGTGAATATGTCAATCATGAAATGAGCCCGGTGGGGATTGTCCTGCCAGCCTGCTTTATTTCCTTCTAGTGTATATCAGCTTAACTTTCCACGCTACACCAGTGTAAATTATGAAAATACCCGTGAAAATATCTATAAATAACTGTAAATAATGGTTTATGACTTGGTAGGTCTTGTCCTATCGAACACTAACGTCTGTGAGGCCCTAGTTACCACTGATGATATAAATTTCAAGAATTGTTTTCTATTTTCTGGTGGGCAAAACACTTATGTTCATTTTCAATACCACATTACCAATTTCCAAAAGAAAAACTGAGATTTTAACTTTTTAAATGTATTGGCTGAAATTTGCTACTACCCGGTTATAACGAAAAATGGAATATAACCTGATCTGGCTTTACAACTATAAATTATGTCTGTGTTTGTGTCAGACCCGGTTATGGCATTATTGTTGGTGGCGGACTCTTCTTTGCTCAAATCATGAAAATGACATCAATTCACCGCCTCATTGGAGTTGAAATTACACGATTACATCACCCTAAAAACACATGACGCAATTCTGAGATTACATCTGTAGACTAGGTAGGGGATATTTATAAGGAGTAGGTTTATTTTAGGTTTTATTTTTATGCCTGTTTTATTTCGCTGAATGTTTGCTAGTTACGAAATTGAAAAAATTTCTTGATAAAATTCCGACTCTTATATGAAATCGGCGAAAATGTGCTTACGATTTAATATTCAAGATTCAAAGTTGCTTTATTTCATGGTTTTTCTATACATATAAATACACTCTGAACAGGCAGTCCATCAAAGGCATGGCCTAACACCCTCTTCTTCTTCTTCTTCTTCCTCCAATTACTGGCCGCCTTCAACTTGCTGAATATTATGCCAGGTGTGTGCATGCATCAAGTTTAAAAACAGGGTGCCAAAAAGTATGTACAGGTGCGGATTAAAAACAGTGCATCCACGCTAGTCTCCGGTCACTAGGGCCTTGAAGGCATCTAGTGACACGCTGGTGACCGTCTCTTCTGGCAGGGCATTCCTGTCAACGGCTGTTCTTGGGAAGAAGGTTGCGTGTCGATATGCTGTTCTGGTATGTGGGATTTGATATGCCATACAGTGAGTGTGTCTTGTGTGACGGAGTGTGACGGACCCTCGAATACCCCTTATCCCATGATATGACTTCCGTGTCAGATTTAGGGTGGATTGATCCAGCATATGCATGCTCGCTACCCTGTTGATATTGTATGCCAAACATTTGTATTCTTCAAAGAAAACCTTTCAGATCCAGATTCAGATGTAAGTGGTAGTTACCAGCCACGGTGCTCCTACAACAGGTGGAATATACAGAAAAAGAGAGATGAAAGAGAAAAAGATCTCTTTTTTTTTAAAGTTTTTGCCTGTTAATTAATTAAAAGTAAACATTTCACATTATAACTATTGATCCATATATCCATTCGTACATTTGTTCTGTGTGCTGACGGTGTTGGAGTAGTATCGACAGCTAATTGTCCTTTAAGACCAGTTTTCGCATTATTTCCAATTTGTGGCTTCCAAAATAATGAGAAGGCCTCTTAAGAGAGGGTAAATTACTCATCTGTGTATAATCGGATAATGAGTTTTCTAGGGCGTAAGCACATTTTCACTGATTTAATATAAGACTCAAGAGTAGGAATTTTATCAACAAATTGGTAAATTTCGTAACTAGAAAACATTCACTGAAAATGAAATAGAAACACGATTAATATATTAAAGAGCCATTCCCGACGAAAAGAAATTAAATTACGTTTTCGCAATTAGTATATATAACATACTTAATATAATAAGGCACACACGTAATAACATTGTTAAAACGCGTATTTTAGTGGTACAATTAAAAAATATATATCACAATAGTGGAGAGAAACACGATTAGTATGTATAATATAATTTCTTAATAACATTGTTAAAACGCTTAGATTGCCTGGGAAGGGGTTTCCTTGTGATGGGGGGGGGGGGTTGCAAGAGATAGAGAAAGGGGACTAGGAATTATTTTGTGGGTACGATTTTACGAATATATCACTATACTGACGGGGGAGAAACACGATTACTATATATAACATACTTTCTTAATAACATTGTTAAAATGCTTAGATAGTCTGGGAAGGGGTTTTCCTTGGGGGCAAGAGATAGAAAAAAGGGGTTAGGAATTATTTTGGGGGTACGATTTTAAAAATATATCACTATACTGATAGGGGAGAAACACGATTAGTATATATAACATACTTTCTTAATAACATTGTTAAAACGCTTAGATTGTCTGGGAAGGGGTTTTCCTTGGGGGCAAAAGATAGAAAAAGTGGGCTAGGAATTATTTTGGGGATAAGATTTAAAATATATATCAATATATTGACGGGGGAGAAACACGATTAGTATATATATATATATATATATATATATATATATATATATATATATATATATATATATATATATATATATAAAAATATATATAATAGTGATTGACATTCACAACTATGATCAGATACGCCATACGAAAAAAGCTGCATTTTAAATATTAAACATTTAGTAAAGTGTCAATTTTATTGATTGGTATATACTCCGCAGTGATTGTTAGCGTATTTTAATCCGCTTGTATTGTGAACTGATTTCTTGACCAGTTTCTATGCGCCATACGAAAAAAGCTGCATACTAAGATGAGCTTTTTCTGTATGGAGTATCTATATGGACATAATGCTTGATTCAAACGAAACACGATTAATATAAAGATTGCTAATTCAGTAGAGACATTCTCATTATGATCGTCATTCTTCCCAGTCAATAATTAAGATTATAATAGGAATAAGATGATAAAATACTAAAATGCAGCTTTTTTCGTATGGTGTCCCTATATTAAGAAAATGATAAAAAAATGTATTGTTTGGCATGTTTGAAAATTTGCATTTTGTATGTGATATTCCGACTTTCATAGTACACCAGCATATTGTTCCGTACTACGTTTATATAGATGTATGCATATAAAATGACAAGGGAGAAACACGATCAGTATATAGCTTGACGCATGAAACATTCGGATAATGATCCTCATTATTACCTACAAATTAGTTATAAAATCGACCATAAAGTCAGTATTAAGATAGGTATAAACATAATTCAACGATAACATCAATAACGATTATAACAAATTGTGTTTTTAATGACAAAATAATGATAAAAATACATTTCCATAAAGGTGTGCAATCTTCCCCGTACGGGGGAGAAACACAATAATGCCTAACTGTCCACTACCTGGTCTACGGATGCAATCTCAGTATTGCGTCATGTGTTTTTTAGGGTGATGTAATCGCGTAATTTCAATTCTAGTGAGGTGGTGAATTGATGTCATTTTTATGATTTGAGCAGAGGAGAGTCTGTCACCCACAATAATGCCATAAGCGGGTCTGACACAAACACAGAACTTAATTTATAGTTGTAAATCCAGATCCGGTTATATTCCGCTTTTCGTGATAACCGGGTAATAGCAAATTTCAGCCAAAACATAAAAGGGTTAAAATCTTTCAGTTTTTCATTGGAAATTGGTAAATGTGGTATTGAAAATGAACATAAGTATTTTGCCTACCGGAAAATAAAAAAACTATTGAAATGCATATCGTATGTGGTAACTAGGGCCTGTTTGAATTGCCATTGCGGGTAGAGAAAAATCAATCTAGATCTAAAAACTACATAAGCACCCCATGCCAGTTCCACGCTTCGGGAGAAATAAATTATTGCTATTGCAACGGGTCTGCTATGCTACTCAGGACTAACTGGCAGATGTCGTTGGATGCAAAAACTGGAATGATTTGTATAATTTCCTTACGAGTTATCAGTATTTTTATCATGGGCCAAAAAAGTATTAGTGAAAATACATGTTTTTCACTACCGTTAAATTCCGTGTATATTGCGCACTTTTTTGCTCAAATTACATGTTATAAAAAGCTCCTGCGCACTATATACAAGGATAAATATTTGTCCCATTTTTTTCCTCAGAATTTTTCGTCAGAATCACAAAATTCAGAGCTCAAAATGTGATTTTATGGATCGGGAATCGGTCGGGAATAACGATCGCATTCTAACATGTCTATAATGGTACTAATAGATCGTTGAAATGCCTTACTACTGTCTAAATACTGTGTTATACCTTTATTAAATATCATAGTGTTGTAAAATTATCAAATAAACCATCATTCAACTTTTTTACAACGCCATTGTTTCCTGTAATTTGTTCTAAGTTATATATATAAGGGGAGGTTACTCTTGTCTTCCCAAGTTGAACATAGAGATGTTTAAAATCCATAGATGGCTACACAGATACGGACATAAATGTGTTAAAAAAATAATGATAGGGCCGATGTTTTTCAAGGCGATCTAGCATTTACATAGATATAGAAAGGAACCGAGTATTGAAACCACTCATCTACTGCGTCGCCATATGTGATTGATCAAAATCTCATGGGCTCGCCTTTGATATAATTATCAAAATAATTACCGGCACTGTTAGTGAGCCAAAATGGATTTGAGTAGGTTTTTTTTTATTAAAATAGATTTTATTCTCTCAAGTATCAGCGCACAACTCATATTTTATGAATTGAAACAAAATAAATATGCAATTTTTATGTTCTAACGACCATTTATGTTAATGAGCACTGCTCAAATCAAATTCGGATTCTAACCTGTTCTGATGGAAATTATATTTGTATTTTTATATCGTTTTATATCGTTCAATAAAGTTTAATACAAAATTTTTGCTAAAAGTGTATGTAAATGATATTCCCGTGATTAAACAACAGAGTAACGCACGCCACAAATGGGATTTTATAAGGAAAGCGCATTCGACACGCAGTAAGTCATTGATTCTTTTGTTACCAGTTTTCGTTCACATGTCTCTCAATCTTACTGCGCACTATACACGGAAAGAAGTTTTTTTCAGGCCGATTTTGGTCAAATTTAGGGGTGCGCACTATCCACGATAGCGCAATATACACGGAAATTAACGGTACTTAAACAGCAAAATGCATAAAATAATCACTCCTACTACGCACATCTTTTGTGTAAAAGTACTGTATCTATTTAATGACACATGATTTGTTGACATCACCTAAGTGTCACGCGCGTGGGAACATCAAAAGTACGTACCCTCGAAATCACATGACCCTCGAAAACACCTTACTGGACAACATCCATAGAAATTAATTATTATTATGTTGGTGAACTTAACATGCCCGGTTTGACAGCAACTGGCATATGTCATTTGATGTGAAGGCTGCATTTTTATGGACCCTGAAAAAAGTAATAGTGAAAACACATGTTTTTCACACGTCAAACAAAAAGTTAGGTAAAATAATTACTTATTTCTGCTGCATTTTGATAAAATCTTCAAATGTTGTGTTAAACTGATGTATCCATTGAAATAAACTTGTTTTGACGATGTCACGAAAACAACGAGTGCGGGAGAATGCAAAAATGAGCAATTGTTAGAAATAGAACCGTGTTAGAAATAGGTACCTTGATCATACATGCAGAGACAGGTGGCCATTTCAAGTTAAAACTATGTACAGTGCATCTGCGCTCCTTACGCAGGTGTTGGTGAGGAGCATGAAGAGAGACACTAGCGTAGAGAAGGATATTCGGATAATGACAAAGACAGAAAATGAAAACAACAGAAATAAGACCAATTACAGCCTCCACAGTGTCAACTACAAGTAACCAAATGCCAGACGCAGCAGCGTGTAACCATGAGCGTAGGCGTCATACCGCAGCTCACGCGGGGAGCACCCATCTGCACCACAGCATTTCCACAAATCAGTGTTAATCCTTGCCACTCCGATGTCGGAATTTTACATTTTCATATTAAATTAAAAGATGATCTGGTGTTCCTTTTTCAGCAAATTTGACGGAGGATGTTGCTGTCGTAGCAACATCAGCAACCAAACTGTTGAAAAGTTTACACCAGTTTCTTTGTACACAACAGAAGATAGAATGGTGACATCAGTGTGCTAAGGGTTAGACTCTTAAATCTCATGGTTTCGAGGAGATTTAATTAATCAACAACAGTCAAATCATTTAAGAACAAACTAGATATTAAAGAAAGAACTTTTGAATTGGAATGAGCAAGCCATATTACAACAAAAACACTGAGGCAATAATAAGCCAATGGCTTATGCCTCGTAAAATGATGATGATGATGGTCAGCTGGTATGTCAATCAGCTTGTTGACTGTTCTGTACATCATTGTGAGGCGACTTCGATGTTGAAGCGACTCCCACTTTTGGTCAGTAAGCATCTTGGTAACGCAGCCTGGTGTGTTGTCGTAGAGTTTCTTATCTACGAATCGGACTGCTCTCCATTGGACCCGTTCAAGGGCTGTTATGTGATTCTTGTTGTCAGCGTCCCAAACAGAGGAGGCATATTCTAGTGGATGGGCTCGCAGTAACTTGGTAGGCTGCTATTTTGATGTTGAGCTTGCAATCTCGTAGATTCCGCTTGATGAATCCAAGCGATCTGCTAGCTTTGCCCGTGATGTTATTTATTTGCTCATTCCAGCTTAAGTCCGTACTGATCGTGACACCTAGGTACTTGCTGTTTATCTCTTTTTGGAATATGTGTCCGTGTAATTGGTAATTAAAGTTGTTTTTTTGATGACGGTTCGTTATATACAGGACAGTACATTTGTCAGGGTTGAACACCATTTGCCAGTCTGTCTCCCATTGCTCTAGAGCTGAAAGGTCTTGCTGTAGCTTAACTGAATCTGCTGTGTTTGTGATGGTCTGAAAAAGTAATGAATTGTCTGCGAATAACCGAACTTGCGACTGTGTTACTTCAGGCATGTCATTTATGAATGTGAGGAAAAGGAGTGGACCAAGTACTGTTCCCTGTGGGACTTTGGAGATGACATTGACAGTACTGGATTGCTTGTTCTCTAGGACACATTGTGACACAGGAAGTCTTGAATCATTTCCATGTGTTTCCTTTTACACCATAGTAGTCCAGTTTATGCAACAGCCGTTTATGAGGCACTTTGTCGAATGCCTTTGAAAAGTCTAATAAAATGGCATCGACTTGTTGTCCTTTAGAGAGACTCTTGCTGATGGTAATTATGAGCTGGGTCTCACAGGATCGTTTTGAACGCTAGTCGGCTAAGATGTTGTGTTGATCGAAGTGGTCCATGATGTTATTATGGATGATGTGTTCAAGTAGCTTGCTGATGATTGAAGTTAGAGATACTGGTCTATAGTTTGATGCCTGGTGTCGGTCTCCCTTCTTAAAGATTGGCCCAATGTTGGCTTTTCTCCAATCATCTGGGATCGTACCACTGTCTATGGAGTACTGGAATATTTTGCTTAATGCAGGAGCATTATCTATGGACTAGGCCCTTTGGTCGGTGTGTTTGTTCGGTCCTCTTGAATATAAGCAGAGTGGAACTGGTTATTCAACATCTCTGCTTTGGTGGTGGAATCACTATATGTGAAGCTGTCTTGATGTTTGACGTTTGAGAGGTGCCACTCCACTTGAGTCATCATTGACGTAGGAGTCGTGCAACTTTCTTATTTCTCGCTGCATTCACTATCGCCGTAAGCAGGGTTCGCACGGGTCATGGAAATCCTGGAAAGTCATGGAATTTGAAAATCTAAATTCCAGGCCTGGAAAAGTCATGGAAAATCATAATTTTTCAGTCTTGGAAAATCTTGCTTAGAGAAAATCTGATGGCATAAAATTCTGCTGTATATATTAGGTATATTTAAAGGAAAAATTGAAAAAAATGATGCAAAGATAGCACAAAAATAGAACACGTTTTTAATTCTTCACGCAAGAAATTCTTACCAACCATCTTACGCCTATGCTTACTCAGAGAGCATGTAGATGTTGGGCCAACGTTGGCAGATGACAGTTGGCATTACAACATTGGCCCAACGTTGGCTATATCATTTGTTTGCTAACATTGGGCCAGCATTGGAAATTTCACAGAAAATCAAACAAATTCAACATAATATTCACCTTTTAATTTTTTAATTGTTAGCGTGGAGTATCCAGTTTCGGGGCGCCTAAGCAGAAACTGGATACTCCATGATAAATTATACTTTCTGGTGTGTTACTTTAAAAATCTTCCTAGATTTATGCACGTTGGCTCAACGTTGGCCCCATAACGTATTGCTAATGTTGGGCCGATGAGCAAAACTACGTTGGCCCAAATGTAGAGGTAAAGGTTGGGCCGACATTTTCTTGCTATCATGGTAATGTATACGTTATGTCCATTATCACAGGAGTAAAATTATTAATTGGGACCGCCTAAATATTGCGTATGCTTTAATAAATATTGTTTATTTCATCAAAATTAATCCAAATTTTGACCTAAAATGTAGTCTCGTAAAAATAGAATCATGTGATGTATTAGCCTCCGCTATAGGACGAGTTTAGGTCATTACGTGTGTAGCGCGAAGATGCTAATATTACTACCTGGGTAGAGACTTGCACAATCCACATAAATAGGAGGGGAGCTTCGAGTAGCTACAAGTGTGATGGCGTCGTAAACTCGCCCTATAGCGGAGACTTATTAATACTCAGAAGAATGTAATTTAACCAAGTCGGCCAGGATGAAATCACCCAAGTAAACAAAAATCTCACCAGTAAATATGCTGCCGAATTCAACTTGTTGTAAAAACATCTTCTGTACATATTTAATATTAATTTGCGATATTGGCATTTGCGAGGTTGCAAAATCAGTTTTTATTTGGGACGTCTCCTTCCAGTCAGAGATAAAGGTCAAAGGAATGCCTCCAATCACAAAAGAGCTTTAATTTGGCCATCTAACTTAAGAAGAGATCTAGCCTCATTTTATTTCTTACATTGTTTTGTGTCATTTTATGTTGGTTGGACATAGTCATACAACAATACAATGAGTTGTCAGTTTGAATTTTATATCATCATTTAAGAATGATGCACGTAAGATTTACAAATATTACATAGAATACAATTATTAGAGACAATATAGCCCACAATATGGAACAGCCTCCCTCACAAAGTAGTAGCTGCAGAAACTATTCTTTCATTCGAATGCATACTGGACAAATTGTGGGCGAACCAACCCCTGTGTTACTACTACCAAGCCATGGATATAAACCCAAAACTATATCCCACAACCATAAAGTAACCACGCTTATGTAAATAACACTATATAATTGCAATTGTATAGTAATCTTTCGTTACAGCATTTACAGGCCAGCATAGCCTTCTCACAGGAAATAGAATCTGATTGATTGATTGATTGACTATTGCTTATTGCAATATGGAAAAAAAATTTGAATTGATTTGATAGGTACAGTTGTACATATCATGCCATGATGATGATGATAGCTAGTGCTCTTAACCTTTTCACCGTTGAATTCCTGATGTCATTTTCATTTTCCTATTAATTTCAAAATATTCAACAGAATAAGTATTACAAAATTTAGTTCTTCAGGGATTTGTCTGTGAAAGGGTTAATCTTTAAATGGTTCCTATATATTGTTGGATCTCTTTATTCATATATTAATGCACCCAGTGAAATTAGTTTCAACATAATTTAAATCAATTTACTGGGAGGTTCTTGCTGCATTAGGCTGCAGTAATTTCCAGTCTAATTGTTTTTAAAAATAATTTCATAGGTACACACATGTATATTATAGGGATAATAGCCCTACATACATGTTTATACCATTCCAGTAATATTTTAAAAAGTCTTCTGGTTCTGAGATATAGATTCTTGTAACATTGCGGGTGCTGGAGGTTTAATCTTATAATTTATTGTCAAACTATTTGAAACTTATATGTCTGCCTTCCGTTCTGTTTCGTTCCGCTTGCTTATTGAGGCCTTGTGCTTGTTTTCAGGCCAAGCCATCATGCCCGGGTTGCCACAAATTCGTAAAGCAAATGTTCAAGGACCATGTCTGTTATGGATGGCCAAAGCGTAATGTAATGACTGTTGTGATAACTGTGCAGTGTGGCTCGTCGAATTGCTGGTCAAGTTCCTTGCTCAGAAGGACTTGGCGGGGTCTGATGTGGGGGGGGGGGTCAGGCGGCTTGTAAAGAAAACAAGGACCATCCGTTTCGGCCCCTGTGGGCGCTTCTCGTCCACAGTTGGGGGGATCAGAGATGGCACCCCCTGCATGGTTTGGACCCGCTGTGCAAGGCTTCTTGCATAGCGTCCTACCCACGCTGGTGTCCTCTTTGATTCCAAAGGCTGTGGCCCAGCTTCTCTCCGTGTCAGGTTCTAGACTGGCTCGCGGGAGTGCCATCTTGTATGGCCCCCTGGTGGTCCTGTCGGGCTCCGGCCTGATTGGTACTGCTTCTCTGCGGCAACCTCCGGGTGGTCCAGTAGCGGTAGCCGGTCTGTCAGACATGGGAGCCGTCCACCAAGATGCCTCCAATGTCTCCTCTTCCGGTGATGACTCTTCGGGGTTTGAGGATGAGGAGGCCGAAGAGAAGAGGTTGCGGCCTGAGATGCCACTAGTGGAGCATATGGAGGTCGATTCCGTCCTGGACGGAACCATCCTCCATTTGTCTGGCTTGGCGCAAGCCATGGCAGCCGCTCCGACACTGTGACGGGTGTTGCAGGCCAGGCGTGGTAATCGCCTATCTCGCCTGGTCCAGCGGCCATACACAGGGTGTCGTTGGCGCCCGTGTATGGCCACGGTTCTGGAACCGCCACGGGTCCGCATGGTTTTCCGTGCGGACCTACTCCATGGAACAGCCTGTTTCATGGGGTGGCGGCCGAACTGCACGATACCGGTGTTGTTGGCTATCCAGCAGTGGCTCCTTGCCGGAAGGCCGATGCTGGTAGACCCATAAACACATCAATGGGTGATGTGTTTACGGGGGTGTCTTCATAAAAATGGACTGCTCCGATGCTCTGGTTGGCCAGCCAGGGCGGACCCGTCAGTGGTCTCAGCCACAGCCGAGGAAGACATGCCCCATCTATCGGTGGCATCCATTCAGACAGGGGTCTTGCCCGCGGTTCAGATCCAGTCTATTGGACTGGGTCCCAAGTTCAAGGAGTTGGAGGCGATTTATGCCAAACAACTCTCTACGAAGAGCCAGCTCCCTGTGGCCTCTAGGGAGGTGCGGGCAAGATGCTGTATCCCCAGCCCGAGCAGAGTTTCACAAGCGTAAGAGTGTCTTGACAAAAATTTCAACATGCCGATTACACGATTATTTCATTTTATAATCGTCCACGATCATTTTGAATTATATAATCGCGATTAATCGAAAAATCGTGCAACCCTATCCCCAGGGGGGAGTACGAGCAATATGGTGTGGTCCCAACAGTTACTGAGGATGACCGTTGGGTTCTTGACGGTGGCCCCGCTCAGGCACTTGTGGGCAAGAGCCAGGCACACTGAAGAAGTCCTGTCCCTCTGCGATGAGGGTGTGAGGGCAGCTGTGAATGCTGTCAATCACTCCTATCGCTTGCTTCAGTCGATGTCGGCTGAAGCTGGGGCAGGCCACCCTGTGCCACCTGCAGTGCTTGCGTGCATCAGTGATGGCCCTAGCATCTTCAGTGGCCAAGCGCGGGCCATCCTTGAGGACACGGCCAACATCGCGCAAAGTCGACTAGCGGTGAACATGCAGCTAGAGCTAGTGTGTCAAGTGCACGCACTAGGGGGGGCGGGGTGGGGTGGTGGTGTCTGCATCGAAACCGCTAGCCGCTCAGCCTGCCTCCAAGAAGCAGAAGAAGCATAAGAGCAAGGCGAAAGCCAAGCCAGCTTCTAATGCTCTTGCTGGGCCTTCTCAGCCGCCTGTGGTTAGGAAGGTGAGGAAGGCTGTGGAAGCCCCTGCCAACCCTAGTGGTGGCCCTGGTCGCCCGAGAGGCGGTATGGGCAAGGGGAAATCATCCAAGGGTGGAAAGAAGGGAGCGGATCGTACTTGAGGGTATGGTGACTCCCTTCGCATCCGTCTTGACCGCGCCTGTGCGACAGGAACAGTGGTGCCAGTCAAGCCAAGATAATAATAATAATAATAATAATAATAATAATACAGCATTTATATAGTGCCATATCTCGATAAACTAATTTTCATAAGCGCTTGTGACTAGGTGAGACTTTAGTGTTTTCTTGAAATTTTCTATTGATTTGCATGTTCTTATAGCAAGTGGCAGTTTATTCCATAGTTTAGGGGCAACAACACTGAAGGCTCTATCCCTCTATAGCTCTATAGCGCAAGTTTGATCAAAATGGTTCTCTCACTCTCGTTAAGAGGGGGTTGGAAGTGGACAAACGTCTTAGGCGTCAGTGCGCCTATAGTGGGTGGAAGGCTCATGCGTTTCGTCAAAGCTCGACGAGGTGTGACGTCAGACAGTCTGGTCATGGGATGGATATCCCAGGGGTACATGCCAGAGTGGTGGGATTTCCCACCACAAAATCTGTCTTTGGCACCTGTCTGGACTCCCGTACCAAGGGAGCCAGACAAATTACAAGTCATTCAAAATTAAGTGTCAGGTTTGCTTCTGAAGGGAGCAATAAAACCAGCAAACCAGAACATTCCAGGCTTCTATTCATATATTTTCCTTGTCCCCAAGAGCACAGGGTGTTGGGTGGTGGTGACCCGTACTCAATGTCAGGCCATTGAATTGGTTTATCCATATGCCTCGGTTCAAGATGGAAACTCTAACACTAGTGCTAACACTCTAGCAATGGTAATGGCAGGATTGGGGAAAGAAGGTGGTGTGTCTGTCAATCGATCTGAAAGATGCATATTTCCACATCCCAATGAACAGGGGTTGTCACAGGTTTTTGAGATTCGTATTTCAGAACCGTGTTTTGGAGTTTATGGTCCTCCCATTCGGCTTGTCAACAGCCCCAATGGTTTTCACCAGAGTGGTCCTAGCAGTGACAGCGTTTCTCAGAAGAGAGAACATGCCGCTTCACACCTACGTAGGCGATTGGCTTATCAGGGCAGATACGCCAGCCAAGTGGATACTGCTCTGACTGAAGTTCCATTCAGATTTAGGCTGGATAGTCAACAAGGAGAAATCTGAGTTAACACCCAGTCAACACTTCGTTTATTTGGGGATGCGATTCGGTCTCAAGGATGGCAGGGTTTACCCATCAGAGCCCAGAGTGGTGTCTCTGTTAGCCATCCGCAAGAGTTTTCGATTGGGAAACCACATTCAGGCGAGAAGGTTTCTTCAGATGCTTGGCATGATGGTCTCCATGGAGCAGGTAATACCGTATGCTGCTCTAATGCGAAGACCTATCCAGTTGTATCTGATGTCTCTGTGGAAACAGAGAACAGAACCCCTGTCAAAGCTGGTACCAGTTTTGGAGCCAATAATGTTGCATCTTATATGGTGGAAGAAGTGTCAGAATCTCCTAGTAGGAGTTTCGCTTCACCTACCCCAGCCCCAGCTGTCCGTGTACATGCATGTATCGCTGGAGGGGTGGGGGGCCTGCCTTGGAGAACACCAAATTTCAGGCACATGGACTCTCCAAGAGAGTCAGCTGCATATCAATCTGTTAGAAATGATGGCAGTGGAACTGGCACTGGAGAAATTTATTCAGGAAGTCAGGGGCAAGGTGATATTGATACGGTCGGATAATTCGCCCGTAGTATCTTACATAAATCTCCAAGGAGGGACCAAGGCACCCACACTGTGTGAAAGTGTGGCACTTGATTCAATGGTGCAGGAATTACTCGGTTGTTTCGAAAGCAGCTCACATTCCTGGGCAATTGAACATTCTGGTGGATGCTTTGTCTCGCAGACAGAGAATTCTGCCAACAGAATGGTCTCTCAACCCTCCAGCTCTACGGAGGATCTTCGAGCATTGGGGCAAACCGAACGTGGACTTGTTCGCCACAAAGGAAAATGCTCAAATCATGACTTATGTCTCGCCGATTCCAGATCCAAATGCCGTCGATACAGATGCTCTGGCGATAAGCTGGAGAGGGATGCACGCGTACGTGTACCCACCCACCATCCTTCTACTGAAGGTCTTGGTGAAGATTGGTGAGGAGCCGTGCCTCGTCCTGCTAATAGCGCCATATTGGCCTGGCAGGGCATGTTCGTGGATCTGCTGGTGGACAATCCAGTGCAGCTGCCCGAGATTCCGAACATGGTCTCCCAGGCCAAGGGCTGCTTCCTACACGAGCGGTCTGAGATGTTCAAATTGACTACATGGATGTTATCAAACAACGTTTCCCCTCGGAAGCTTTTTCTCAACAGGCTGCGAGTTTCATCGCAACCGCGAGAAGGAGGTCAACCTTCAAGTCATATAATCACAAGGGTAACAAATTTGCAGAATGGTGTGAAGGAAAGGCTATTGATCCCTTTCAATCCACTATTCCACAAATAGTAGACTTTCTCTGTGAGCTATTCTTTATAGGATTAGCTCCTGTCATGATTGCTGGATACAAGTCATCAGTTATCCAGTGTCTAGCCTACAGGGATTGTCCAGAGGTGGCCCGGTTGAACATGATGGTGAAGGGAATGAGCAATCTCCGACCGAGACAACCGGTAGTCATTCCAGCCTGGAGTCTATCTTTGGTGCTTAATGTGCTAGCAAAGCACCCTTTCGAACCTTTGGGTGTGGCTAGTTTAAAGCATCTGACTCTAAAGGCAGTCTTTCTATTGGCGGCTTCCTCAGCAAGAAGGCACAGTGGGATCCATGCGCTTTCAGCCGAGAGGGACTGATTTATTGTCTCTGGAGAGGGTCTGCGTCTCTGCGACTGCTGCCAAGAGAAGAATTTATGTCAAAGAATCAATCTTTGAAATATCCCAGCAAACCGATTATTATACCAAAGTTAACTAGGTTTGATCATGATGCCAGTGCCTGGTGTCCAGTCCGTGCTTTGACCAAGTACAAAAGACAGATGGACTCTCTTCGGCCAAATGATAGGCATCTGTGGATCTGCCATAAGAAGCCATATGGCGCCGCATCCATGGATACTATCTCTCATTGGGTAGTAGAATGCATTCAGACTACCCACGAGATTGCGACTGGGCACCAGGTGCAATGTGCTAGGGCTCACAATGTTAGAGGAATAGCGGCCTCGACCACCCTATTCAATGGTGTCCCGTTAGAAGACATCATGGCCATTGCACAATGGCACTGTGAGTCCTCTTTCACAGATTACTATATGAGGGATATGTCAGACTCCCCCCAATTCACTCGCTTTAGCTTTTTTTATAATGATAGTCTAGTGGCCACACTGTTCATCTCCTTTTGGTAACTTTGAAAAATCAGAAGTAGTAAGAACAGACATGGTCAAGCGAGAGGATTTCAATCTGCTGTCACGTTTGGTCGAAAGTGTGATGGTTGGTGGCGTTTCGTCTGGAATCCAAAATTCATGAGGTAATTCAAGTTTGAGTGTTTTTTGTATTATGTTTATATATCATGATCATTCATCTTATATAGTCATGCTCATTCCCAGGCTTATGTGTGTCAAGAGCTGTTAACCCTCTTGGCACTCTTGTGTTTCAGATGAGATGCATGTTCATTAGTTCTCTTCCATTTTTGGAGAAAGCGGGTGGGGGCGGTGATGCGAATGTGATTTGGTCCCAAACTTGTCGGTCCTTCTAGGTCTCTGTGTGATAAGTTTACGTCTAAGTTCTTTCTCTAGGGGCAAAAGAGGCTTTGTATGGCTTGCCTCTTCCTACCAGGTTATTGACTAAATCATGTGTTATCAATAAGTAATGTAATGGTAAGTATTGATCGAATGAGAGTGAAGGAAATTTCAATTTCCCTTTCTCCGAGATCTAACAATACTTACCATTATGGACTCTGCCTCCCAGCCCCAGAGAGGCAAGCCATGAGTTGTCCCTTGTTTGGTAGCTATGCAAACAATATGTCGGCTTGTGGTGGCAGGTACCTGTTTGTTGGGTGCAGGTACCCGGTTCCAGGAGATGTTAGAGCTTTCTAAATCTGAAGATTCTTAGGGCACAACTTCTGTTGAGCTGTTATTCAATAAGTAATGTAATGGTAAGTATTGTTAGATCTCGGAGAAAGGGAAATTGAAATTTCCTTCAATCTTTTGCTGTATACAGGACAAAACACAAGGGGGCAAAAGCGAAGAAGGACTGATTGCAGCTGTAGGATGTTTCTACTACTACAGCCGAAGAATACAGTAATCATACATACATAACAAAGAAAGATAAAACTGGTGTACATTTTTCAACAGTTTGGTTGATGATGTTACTGTCTACGACCGCAACATCCTCCACCAAATTTGCCAAAACATTATCGTATTTCGCTTAATAGTAGCCTAGGCTTTTATTAGGACAAGAGGTGTTCAATTTCCAACCAAACATCTCTGAGAAAAGGGGTGGGCTTATATTACAGAGTTTTCCCAAAATGTTCTAAAATTGATACCACGGAAGTTCAACAACCTATTTTCTCCCGTAAAAATTCTCACCGCCTACGCCTATGTTTAATGTATACCTCAAAACATCAGCGGGGAAGTGAAATTATTTGATTTGAGTGCCTAAATATTGCGTATCCTTTAATAAAGCTCGTTTATTACATCAAAATTAATCCACAATTTGATATAAAATGGTGTCGCGAAAAAATACAAATCGCGTGATTCGCCTCCAATTGAAGAGTTTATTTTAGAGCGAGTACTCGGATATAAATATTCTGGAATCGGGGACTCGGATCTCGGGAATATCTATATATTATTATTGCGCAATAGGAACTGAGTATTATACTGATCTTAAAAAATGGATACCCATTTGATAAACTCCTGTTAGCGTATCATATCTCGTGAGAACATGATGCCTCCCATCTCAAGAACCGCTGGCTCGCCAACTTAAGAAGCCGGCTATTTTGTCATTCGTAATAATTCAATTTGGATCATTTAATGTTGATCGGCGTTACAAAATTGATGCACATTTTCTCTCATGCTTGTTGTTTGGTACATGAATTTGGTCTTAACATATATTTATAAGGAACGTATTTACTCACGCCAAGACTGTTTTACGCACATTTTGACTACAAAAGTGTGTAATAAACTTTATTATATCTTGAACATACGTGGCATACTATTATTATTAATCTAATTGGCGGTCGAGATTTACAAATCCGAGGCCTGTATTTACTTCTAGAGGGACCGGGAATGAATCATGGCAGAGATCGGTCTGAAGTAGACGTGACACGATTGTTATTGTTATACACGCTATTCTTACAAATTTGCTCTTAAGAAAAATTTTCCTATACAGTCTGCTGAGATAAGGGGTGGGCTTCTAATACAGAGTTTTGCCATATTGAAACAGCTAAGAAATCATTGGAGCTCATATGTCAAAGTTAGGGGGTGGGCTTCTATTAGAGCATAGGCTACTATTAAGCGGAATACGGTAACACCAGATCATCTTTTAATTTAATACGAAAATTAAAAATTCCGACATCAGTATGGCAAGGATTAACACTGATTTGTGGAAATGCTGTGGTGCAGATGGGTGTTCCCCACATCAGCTGCGGTGTGCCACTTATGCTCATGGTTACACCCTGCTGCGCCAGCATTTGGTTACTTGTTGTTGTCTTGTGGAGGCCATAGTTGGTCTTATTGCTGTTGTTTTTTATTTTCTGTGTTTGTCGCTATCCGAATCTCCTCTACGCTACCACAAAATGCGGACGTGGAAAGCAGAGACCTATCTACTGATAATTAAAATCGTTACAGAGCATGTTTTTGTCGATACACAGGCTACTCTAAGATCTGTCCACAGTATTGGAAGAATTGCAGTATGACTTCGTGATGGGCTGGTATACGTATGCCTGTTCAGTCGAATTCAAAAGTTCTTTCTTTGAAGTAGATATCTAGTTTGCTCTTCAATAATTCAACTGTTGTTGCTTTGACTATTGTAGCTGGCAGTGAATTCCCCTGTGGTACCACTGTATTAGCGAAAAAGTGCTTGCGAATGTCTTTGTTGCTCCATTTTATGTTGAGCTTGAGCCGATGACCTCTGGTCTGTATAATACTGGATCGTTCGAAAAAGTAGTCCTTATCAACGGATGCAATTCTATCAGGCAGAGATTTATCATTCTTAACGCAAACACATTTTTTCGTAGCCCGGTTTTCACTCTTTGTGGGAAGAGTTTGTTAGCTCACCTGGCCAGCATGGCCAAGTGAGCTTATGCCATGGCGACCGTCCGTCGTCAGTTCGGCGCCTGTCCGTCTGTCCGTCCGTCAACTTTTTCCTTTAAACGACTTCTTCTCAAGAACCACTAGGCCGATATAAGCTATCTTTGGCAGGAAGTATCCTTAGGGCATAGGGATCCAAGTTTGTTTAAACGAAGCTGATCGGCCAATTTGGCCGGTGGCCAATTTGGATTTCGGCCGATTTTAGGAAATGTCTTTAAAAATCTTCTCCGAAACTGCTTGGTGGATTGAAGCAAATCCCTTGAAATATGATCTAGGGCAAGAGCTGAACCAACTTTCTTCAAGGAACTTGATTGGCCAAATGGTTCAGTGGCCATTTTGGTTGACCTAGTTTTAGCGAAAATGACTTCTTCTCCAGAACCGCTGAAGGGATCAGGCCGAAATTTGGCAGCTATGATTAGGGACTAAAGGCCATTAAAGTTTGTTCATGGGAAGTTAATCCGTCAAAAAACATGGTGCAGTCGGCCAATCAAAATACAGCATGTTTGGCGGCCATATTGGATTTTTTATATTTGATGGATTTTGAGGCTGAAATTGGTTTTATATATGTTTTTGGGTATTCTGATCACAAATTCAAAACTCACGAAATATCATATAGGGCAAGAGCTGAACCAAGTTTGTTTGAAGGTACTTGATTGGCCAAATGGTTCGGCAGCCATCTTGGATGACATAGTTTTCGTGAAAACGACTTATTCTGCAGAACCACTGAACGGATCGGGCTGAAATTTTGGGGATATGATTATGGACTAAGCTAAGGGCCATTAAAGTTTGTTCATGGGAAGTTGATCGGTAAAAATCATGGCCGCCGTGGACCAATCACATTTTAGCATGTTTGGCTGCCGTATTCTATTTTTTTATTTGATGGATTTTGAAGCCCAAATTGGTTTTCTTAACTCCGCTTACTTGTCAGTCAGCTGTCGTATAGCGATGACCCCATCCGTCTTCTGTATGTCCATCCATCCATTTGTCTGTCTGTCTCACCAACAATGGCGGCTCATTTTGTTATTTCTTGATGGATTGACACCAAACTTGGTCACAATGTTAATGTCGGCATCTAATATCTGTGTTGTGAAAATGAAACTGACAGGACGTCAAATGCCAGAGTTACCACTCCTTAAATATTTGCAGTCTCACTTTCATAGATTTATCACTGTCAGATTTTATTGCCAAACTGGATATTAAATTCCAATTAACGGATTAACCTTTCCAGTACTGCCAAAATATTTAAGATATGTATTATGTGCTCTGACATGCTCTTAAAAATATTTTGAAATGTATTTGATTGAAAGTTGTTGGTGCGTTAGGCAGCAGTGAAAGTTGTTGGTGCCTAAGGCAGCAATGATTTCAGTCAAATTATTTTTTAATTCGACTCCAGCTCACCCTACCTCTGCTGCTAACTTGGTGATTGAGCCAGATGCACATATGTTAAATGGATTGTGTGGTGGTGGGGGAATAACCTGCTATAAAGACCACCTACCTGCCTTTAGAGACCATTTTCTTCAATTGTATTTAAACCTCTAATAAACGTCTGACTGAGTTTTTGCAGACGACATATTCCAAAAGTTATATCTCTGAACCTGATAAATATATTGAAAACAATTGGACTGAAATTGTTGGTGGCTAAGCCGCCAACAACTTTCAGTCGAATTGTTTTCAAACTATTCAACAAGTGAAGAGCTTCTGAAAATTGAAATTAGACAGTTAAGAAACCAGCTGTAGTTAGCACTGATATCATCTATTTTTACTTAAACATTGTTCAAAATCACTAATGCGAAAAAACAGTCCAGAGATTGTTGTCAATATCTCGAAAACTAAACCATTTGACTGAAAGTCATTGGAAGTGACACCGATGGATGTAAAACTTAAGTAAGATTAGTTGAAATGCCAATGTTCCAGGTGAGCGATACAGGCCCATTGGGCCTCTTGTTCTGGTTACCTCAAGTCCCTGAGCACAGTGCCATGTCCTTCTATGGCTTTAGGAAGGAATTAAGGTGCTGCTTTGCGGTAGTATTTGCTGTGCAGTGTTATAGACATTGATCATGTATCCCCGAATCCTTTTATATCTTAGTGATGAAGGTTTAAACTTATATAGCCTTTCCTGATACAGAATATCTTTCATACCCCATACCCGGCATTTGCTTGGTGGGCAGACGTCGTACTTTTTCTATTTGTTCAATGTGTTTAATCCTAAAGGGCACCCATACAGAGCTCGCGAAGTCCAAATGTGTTCATACTAATGTCTTATATTTAATGGGATAAAGTTCTCGCAGCTCATGTATTGGAAAGTTCTCCTTAGTATGGCAAACATTGAGTTAGCTTTATTTACTTTCTCACTAATATGTTGATCAAAACTTAGGCTCGAGTCTATGGTCACACCAATATCTTTCTCTTGGGTAGCATTTTGTAAGGGGTTACTGTGCAGAGTAGCTATACTCGTTGCTGTTGGATTGGCCTAAGTGCATATGCAGATCTGCCTACCATTACAGATTGTCCATAGTTTTTACGGAAATAGCATCCAAAAACGGTACTATACTCGGCAAAAAATGGGTGAATTTGTATCCCTTTACTTACCTTACAGACCAAGCCCACTCCACCTTCCTGTAGCAAATGCCATAAAGACATCAAGGTTGTATACACGGACCATGTCTGTTAATATTGACGATAGGTGTTTGGTATGTGAAGGCTGGTCTAAAGATTTAATGATACATTTTTTGAACCAGAAGGACATGGCTGGGTCTGATGCAGGGTCAGGTAAATCCAAATTAAATCGTGATCTACCTGGTTTGGCCCTGGTAGGTGGTTCGCATCCTCAGTTGTGGGAGAGGTGTCAGCACCCCAGGCGTGGTTTGGACAGGCTATGCAAGGTTTCATGCAGCGTATCCTAAGCCGTCCTTCCCACTATGGCGACGGCACTCATCCCGAAGATCTTTTTCCATGTCTGGGATGGGCCCTGTCCTAGGACAGGGTCCTGGTCTGTCTCTCAGGGGTGCCATCTCATATGGTCCCCTGGCGCTCCCTTTGGGCTTCCGTCTATATGGTTTTGCTGCTCCGCGATCACCTCCGGGTGGCCCTGTAGCGATTGCCGGTCCGTCCAGCATGGGAGCTGTTTGCCAAGACGTCTACAGTGCTTTTTCATTCAACAATGACTGAGGCCATGGAGGAGATATTGTTGCAGCCCGAGATACCACGGGAGGAGTGTATGGAGGTTGATTCTGTCCTGGACAGAACTGGCCTCCATCTGTCTGGCTTGGCGCAAGCCGTGACGGCACTCCTCCCGTGGTGGAGGCTGCACTAGTACCGGGCCCCTGTCCCGCAATCGTTGGCTTGCTAACTGACGTGGTCGCGGGTGTGTGTGGGGTGTGGTCAGCTTTGGTACATACCTATCATGCTTGAGCCAGTGGCTAGACACGGGGTGCTGATGGTGTATGGCCTCGGGTCCGGAACCATCGCGGGTCCGCACAGTTTTCCATGCGGGCCGACACCATGGACTGGTTTAATCCATGGGGTGGCTGCGGAACGATACAGTACCACTAATTATGGCTATCCAGCGGTGGCTCCTTGCCGTGAGGCTACTGCTGGTAGACATGTAAATGCATCAATGGGTGGGCGACACTTCAGAGACGGACTGGGTAGATGCCTTGTCTTGGCTAGCAAGGGTTGACCCATCTGTGGTAGCGACCACCTCTGAAGTGAACTCTTCCCATCCGTCAGTGGCAGCCATATGGACTGGAGTCTTGCCCTCAGCCCAGGTCCAGAGCATTGGCTTGGACCCGAAGTTTAGAGAGTTACTTGATGCGATTTATGGTAAGCAGCTGTCGACTAATGGCCAACTCCATGCAACAGACATGGTCAAGCGAGAGGATTACAACCAATATTGTCACGGATGGTCGAAAAAGTGCTTGGTTGATGGCTCCATGTCTGAAATCCAAAATCATACGGTATTTCAAGTTTGATAGTTTTTTGTATTTATGTTTATATATAATGATCATTCATCTTATATATTCATGCTCATTCCCAGGCTTATATATGCAAAGTTCAGTTAACCCTTTTTGCATATTCGTGTTTCAGGCGAGATGCATGTTCATGAGTTCTGTCCCTTTTCTTAGAAGAAAAAAGGGTGTGGGTGTGTGGGGGGAGGCGGTGATGCAAATGTGATTCGGTCTCAAACTTGACGGTCCTTTTAGGTCTCCATATGTCAAGTTTAAGTCTAAAATCTTTCTCCAGGGGCAAAAGGAAGCTATATATGGCTTGCCCCTTCCCACCAGGTTGCCGTCTAAATCTGGTGTTATCAAGAGTAATATAATGGTAAGTATTGATCGAAGGAGAATGTAGGAAATTTCAATTTCCCTTTCTCCGAGATCTAATAATACTTACCATTATATTATGGACCCTGCCTCCCAGCCCCATGGTGGCAAGCCATAGGTATTCTCTTGTTTGGTAGCTATGCAAACTATGAGCCTCACTGTACCCGTTTGTTGGGAACTGGGTACCCGGTTCCAGGAGCCGGTAAAGCTTTCTAAATCTAGATTCCTAGAGCAGCTAGCAAGCTAGCTTGTATTATCAAGAGTAATATAATGGTAAGTATGGTTAGATCTCGGAGAAAGGGAAATTGAAATTTCCTACAATTTCCTTCATGTCATGGCTCTGCCACACATGATGTGTGATCTGTGGAAAAACTAAAGGGATCGACGCGGGATGCAGCCCATTTAGTTAATCATGAATATAAATTCATGATTTAAAAAATAATCACAATTGTTTATTTAATCATGTAATCGAACAAGTCTACCGTACTTCAAATCTAATTTCACATCATGTTCAAAATTGTTTTGTTTTGGAAATGTGTTGAGTTATTTCTGAGCAGTACTGTATCAATAATTGTAATGGCATGTTATTTGAATTTCAGCCACTCACTGACGAATGTGAGATAGAGAAATTACAATGTATGTGAAGGTAATAGTAGCGGTTCTCGTCGTGTTGTCTGCATGGTACATCATGGATAGAGAAATGGGAAAGGACCTGCAGGACTACTTGCTACCAACGGAAATTGAGATCGGGTCTGTGACATTCAATTTCTGGAACAGTTCATTTAAATTCCGTACAGGGAACGATAGCTACCTATATGGAAAGTTTGAAGGTATTGTGAAAAAAATTTCTAGCAAAGATAAAACTGACGTGCATATAAGTGACGATGAGCACATTTTTATTGAATGGAGGAATTTAGTAAATGCATCTTTTGAATTTAAAGCTGATAGTGGTAATGATGTGAACTGCACTGAGATAAATTTAAACTCATTGTCTAGTAGATACATCCCCAAAGTATGTTTCCTTTTGAGAGACGCTTACTGGTTTGGTGGATGGGAGCTCTTACATCAGACATGGCCAATAAAGGATACCAGTGTATCTGAGCAGGCATTTGTTAGTAATGATAACTTACTTGTATATCCTGATGGGATTAAGGATAGAATTGGGCCTATTTTGGAGGGATATTGGTTGAATTCCAGAGGTGTTGCAGTGATTGTAAAGAAGGACGTTCCTCTATATGTGAGCTTTAATGATTCATCCGATAACAAAATTTGTTTCAGTTCAAAGACGAGAAATGTTAATGATTTGACTTATACGGAATACGCGCCAGAGGACTTGATGATTACCGTGTGTAAGGGCAGGAATATTAGGGAGGTTGATTCATATTTGCGTCCAAAGTTGTTTGATTTTCCGTCAGGAATTCCAGATGAGTGGATGATCCGTAGCCCAATCTGGTCGACATGGGCACAATATAAAGAAGATATTAACCAACAGAAAGTGATTGAATTTTCTAAATCAATTCGTGAGCATGGCTTTCCAAATAGCCATCTGGAGATTGATGATATGTTTTCATCTTACTATGGTGAGATGGATTTTTCAGATGATAAGTTTCCTGATGTACGGCAGATGATCGATTCACTTCATAAGTCAGGCTACAGGACAACGGTGTGGGTGACACCATTCGCTAATCCAGATTCACCCGCGTTCAAGGAAGGCACCAAGAATGACTACTGGGTAATGGATTCTAAAAAGAACTCTCCAGCTTTGGTTTCTTGGTGGCGTGGTTCAGGCGCTCTTCTGGATGTAACTAATCCGCAAGCAGTACGTTGGTATAAAGATCGACTACAGTCAATGAAACAGAACTATGGTGTAGATTCATTCAAGTTTGATGCGGGTGAAGCTAGTTTCTTACCAGAGAACTCTTCAACATTCCAGCCACTTATTTCAAGATCAGACTATTGTAATAGATATGTCGATTTGGCAGCTAGTTTTGGAAACCTTATTGAGGTTCGATGTGGGTGGGGATCTCAAAAACATGGTGTTTTCTTTAGAATGGCGGATAGGTTTTCTAAATGGGGATATGAAAATGGACTAAAATCTGTTATACCGACCATGCTCATGATGGGACTTCTCGGCTATCCTTTTATTCTGCCTGATATGATTGGTGGAAATGCTTATCCGGAGGACGGTACTGGAGGGGAGGGGTGGAACCAAACAGAACATTTTCCTGAACGAGAATTGTTAATTCGTTGGACTGAGCTCAGTGCTTACCTACCTGCCATGCAGTTCTCCATAGTCCCATGGCATTATGATGCTGAGGTTATTCAGATTGCGAGGAAATTTGTGGCAATTCATCAGGATGAAGTCGCCACAATTGTTCTCGAGGCCGCTAAACAGGCGATGCTCAATGGTATGTATACAGTTCATATTATGCGTAAATGGATAGGTTAATTTCTAGCCAGGTCCCTCCACTTTTAAGTGTGTTAGAATCGATTTATATACTTTACATCCTGAACTCTCAGAATCCCAATTTCAAGGTAATTATACCGGTTAGCTGTTGAAAATTTGGAACTAATTTGACTGGATGCTCTTGCTTCCCAGACAACTTGGATGACCTAACCTTCGCAAAAAGACGTCACTCGAACCGCTAAAAAGATGGCTGAAATTTGGCAAATATGGAAGGGGGATAAGGGCCATTCAAGTTTGTTTTAGGGAAGTTAGTATGTTAAAAACACATGGCCACCATCGACCGATCAGAATTCAGCATCTTGGTGGCCATATTCGAATTTATTATTTGATGGATTTTTAAGTTAAAATTGGTTTTACTTATGTTTTTAACTCACAGGGCCCAAAGGGCCAAGTGAGCTTATGCCATGGCAGCCATGCATCATCCGTCCGTAAAATCACTTCTTCTTAACAGTTTGACCAATTTCAACCAAATTTTGGCTGGAAGGATCCTATGGTCTTAGGCATCAGAACTTATATATAGAATTTGGATTGGTCAATTTTTCCGGTGGCCATCTTGGATTTTCCAAAAATTATCTGGAAATCCTTTAATACGTTACTCCTCCAATATCAATGGCCCGATTTCGACGAAACTTGGGTGCAATAATCCAGTGGTGGCACACTTCAACACTTCTAATGAGATTTGATTGGTAAATTTTTCTGGTGGCCATCTTGGATTTTCTGAAAATTTTGGGAAATCATTTAAAAGCCTCATTAACCACTAGGCTGATTTTGAGCAAACTTGGGGTTGCTCGAAATTAGCCTAGTGGTTAATGAGGTTTAGGCTTTTAACTGATTTCCCGAAATTTTTTAGAAAATCCAAGATGGCCACCAGAAAAATTTGGAAAAGTTGGAAGGACCCTAGGAGTGGTATGCTTCAGAAATTGTATACCAAATTTTGATTTGTCAATTTCGACGGTTATCTTGAATTTTCCGAAAGATGGTGGGAAATCGTTTAAAATGTTAATCTTCAGTAGCTGCCTGGGCAATTTCAACCAGACTTGGCTGGAAAGATACTATGTTGGTAGGTTTTAGAATTTGTATACAGAATTTTAATTGGTCAACACTACTTAAAGCAAAATGGAGCTGGAACAGTCATGTTGTGACAGGCTTAAACACAAATTTGGATTGGTCAAGCATTTTGGGTGGCCATCTTGGATTTCCAAAGTTGTGTATGAAATTGTTTATTATTAAAATGCCTGGCCACAATCTGTTCTTTTAAATACATAAATCTCTGTGTATCTGACCAGAACACTTGAACTTATAATAAAAAAATCTACAGAGCTCTACATATGACCTTTCTTCTTGAAATTCCAATGTTCCAGCTGAGCGATGCAGACCCCTTGGGTGTCTTGTTCAAAAGAAAAGTTTAATGGAAGCTATTGAAATAGTCAAACACCTTAATCTTGTATGTACACAGATGACGTTTAACTGTCTCGCTGCTCCAAGCCACCAGACAATAATTTCAGTGAGGAAAAATTCGACCTGCTGAATATTTCGAAAACATTTTGATTGAAAGTTGTTGGTGGCTTAGCCACCAACAACTTTCAGTCAAATTGTTCTCAAAATATTTAGCGAGTCCAGAGATATAACCCTTGGACTATATCCTCTGCAAAAAGTCAGCAGTCAGATGGTTAATACCGCATAGCAATAACCTACTATTCTACGCTGTCATGTGGCTCCACAAGAAGCGAGCTGACTCGGGGTGAGGTAGTCAGCGGCTGCCATATAGTGATTGCAAAAGTTATCAAGACGCTCATGAAATACAGTGAAGCACAGAAATAATATCACATACTTCCAAAACAAAATGAAACATACTGTTGGATATTTTGGACCTAATTTTAATGGAAGCCATTGGTACCTATCGCCAATGATAGATGCTCCAACATGTATGATTAATAGTAAACGTGAATGTCATACACAATGATGCATCATCAGACATTGTTGGATGAGGTTACCAACCAGTAATACCAACAAAATCATGTGGTTCAAATTCTGGTATATGATTGGCTGTTTCATCAAACCTGTCTTACGGTTTCGGACGAAAATTAAGCATTGTCCGACTTTTTGCGTCTATGATTCGACTTGTAGAAGGGTATGACACGTGATCAAACATCGACCAATGTTGACAAATTTATCATACATGTATAATCTATCAGATTTTAGGCAGGAATTGCTTACAATCAACGTAAGACCAAAATAATCAACATAACATTTGTTCCATAGTGTACAAAGTTTAACTAACTAAGAATTGTGATTGCAAAGCCAATAACATTTGAATGCAGAAGAACAACTAACTAACATGTGTCAGTCTTTGTTGTGGAAACTTGTTTAGTTATTTCTGAACTGTACTGTGCACTCTTGTCACGTCCTGTGATCAGGATCAACATTCTTGTAAATATGCTTAAACTTGTTTTGCCTGCGTTGTTTCAGGCTCACCACTTATTCGGCCACTCTGGTGGATTGCACCGACGGATCAGACTGCCCTTAACATTGACACAGAATTCCTCGTCGGTGACGCGCTGCTTGTCGCTCCGATACTTGACAATGGTGCCAGATCACGAGATATTTACCTACCTAACGGTCTATGGAAGGACAGGTTACGAGGTTTTGATTTTTCTGGCCCAATATGGTTGCCAGATTACAGAATTGAACTTGACGAGGTTGCAACATTTGTGCGAGTGTGAAATAATTGTGTATGATATTTTGTCGCGGTTAGAGTCTGATACTAATGATTGTAATCCTACACATTTTGGAAAAAAATGGCAGGGATATTGCCATTACCTCCGTCTGTTCCACTATTTTCTCCAAAACCGTTCAGTGGAATTTAATAAAATTTGTTATGTGAGTTACCCTTCTGATTGCGGTTTGCAAGACAATGTTTACATTAGGTTCCTCCCACAGGATGAGGGTGGAGATGGGTGGCAGAAAGTCAAAGTTGGCAGAATTAAGCCAAATTTGGTATCCGGGTTACCCATCTGATTTCCGAGTGCAAGTCAATGTTTACCCGCAGGGTGAGTGGGTGGGGTTGGCAGGGAGGGGCCAAGACATTAAAGATGGGAGAATTTAGCCAAATTGTTTGTGAGATACACAGGGTGATGGCTTTGTGTAGCGAGGGTGGTGGTGCGGAATGTTAAATTTGGAAAAAACATGGGGACTTGTGATGGAAAATTTTATAGTCGCCATCTGGAGAAATGAATTCCTATTGCTGCTCTGTCCATTTCTAGTTTTGCCTCCCCCATTTCTAGCTATGCTCTGCCCATTTCTAGCTTTGCCTCCCCCATTTCTAGCTATGCTCTGCCCATTTCTAGCTTTGCCTCCCCCATTTCTAGCTATGCTCTGCCCATTTCTAGCTTTGCCTCCCCCATTTCTAGCTATGCTCTGCCCATTTCTAGCTTTGCCTCACCCATTTCTAGCTATGCTCTGCCCATTTCTAGCTTTGCCTCACCCATTTCTAGCTATGCTCTGCCCATTTCTAGCTTTGCCTCACCCATTTCTAGCTATGCCTCACCCATTTCTAGCTTTGCCTCACCCATTTCTAGCTACGCTCTGCCCATTTCTAGCTTTGCCTCACCCATTTCTAGCTTTGCCTCACCCATTTCTAGCTATGCCTCACCCATTTCTAGCTTTGCCTCACCCATTTCTAGCTACGCTCTGCCCATTTCTAGCTTTGCCTCACCCATTTCTAGCTATGCCTCACCCATTTCTAGCTTTGCCTCACCCATTTCTAGCTACGCTCTGCCCATTTCTAGCTTTGCCTCACCCATTTCTAGCTATGCCTCACCCATTTCTAGCTTTGCCTCACCCATTTCTAGCTACGCTCTGCCCATTTCTAGCTATGCCTCACCCATTTCTAGCTTTGCCTCACCCATTTCTAGCTATGCCTCACCCATTTCTAGCTTTGCCTCACCCATTTCTAGCTACGCTCTGCCCATTTCTAGCTATGCCTCACCCATTTCTAGCTACGCTCTGCCCATTTCTAGCTATGCCTCACCCATTTCTAGCTATGCCTCACCCATTTCTAGCTATGCCTCACCCATTTCTAGCTTTGCCTCACCCATTTCTAGCTATGCTTCGCCCATTTCTATCTAAGGGCTGCCAACTCTGTATGCACATTTGAGTTGATTTTAACACTGAACACTGAATTCCCGGATTCTCAATTTTACGGTAATTATAAGCCTTTGAATAATTTGAAACTAATTTGACTTGTAGCGGTTACTGCCCATGGGTGCTATCTAGAGGCATTGGTGGCCACCTTTAGCCCTATAACAATCAAGTTGGCCAAAAATTACTTCTGCAGTGGTCATGAGAAATGTGCATTTGCAGATCAAAAACCAAATTTTGAAGATTTGCCACTGGAATGGCTGCCTCGATAATTGCGAGCCAGTCATTTCAGTGGTAAATTTTCTAAATTATTCTCTTGGCCTGGAGTTGGTCACTCAAGAAGCAAATATTTTAATTTCCTTGACCAAATTTAGTCTTTACAGGGTTAAGACCGGAAAAGTGTGCTTTATTTTATTACTTAAATATTTTCCATTTTCCTAGGAGCGAACTGTCCAGTGATGATTGAATGTCAAGATAATATTATTTCTCCATTATGATTACCATCGCCCCTTAACCCTTTAACACTCATATCAGCCAAAACCTGCTTCTGCAGTGGTCTTGAGAAATGTCCATTTGCAGACAAAGAGAAGACTATTTGAAAATTTACCACTGGAATCACTGGTTCCATAGCCAAGTCAGTCAATCCAGTGGTAAATTTTCAAAAAAAGTCTTCTTGGTCTGCAAATGGACATTTTATGAGAAAATTTAAATTTTCTTGAACAAATTGGAGGGTTAAAGCATTAAGGGGAACTGGGGAAGAGGGTATTGCAATTACGTCTGTCTGTCCATCTGTCCAGACCTGTATCTAAAAATGATTTCTGATCCGGTTTGGCTCAAATTTTAACACAACAAAGGAACTTGTGCAAGCGAATTTCCAGACTGGCTGTGATCAGGATAACTGAATCAGGATCCAGAGCAGATCAAATTCTGGGTCTATGGATATCTCACAAACTACTGGTTCGGTTTGGCTCATATTTTAACACGAAAGGGTGTTGCCATACACCAGGATTCCCTAACCTTGGGAGTAACCCGGAAAAAATCGATCCTGAAAATCTGAAAAAAACTTCGTGACAAAAAAAAATAGGGTGGGGGGGGGGCCGCAATCTCTGATTGCAATTGTTTTTACTTAATGTAATGCTTAATGAATTTTGATAAATGTTGCCGTTTTACAGCAATGATTGTTTACCAATAATTATATATATGTATTCTATTTCACCTTGTTACATTCGAAATGTTTGTCTAAAACTGTTTTGTATTGTTCAATTCAACAAGATTCGTTTGCCAGATACGTATGAACTCTAACACTCAAGCTGGCCAAAATTGGACCAGTGCATTGGTCTTGAGAAATGGCCGTTTGCAGACCAAGAGAATACTATTTTTGAAAATTTACCACTGGAATGACTGGCTCGATTATCGAGCCAGTCATTACTGTGATCAATTTTCAACAATAATTTCTTCATCTGCAAATCGACATTTTCTTGGAGAGAAATTTTCATTAAATCCCCTTTCCGAACCCCCATTTTGTAAACTTCGTACAGACCTCTCTGGACTTGTGTTGCTAAATAAATATATTTTGTAGCTCTTACCGGTATGGCTGTCTGGTTTTAGAAAAAACAAAACCAGTGTCAGTGTTGACCATGAAGGCGGTTTTAACCAGATATTCGGTTTATTTGCTGGATAAATATCGATAAGGTTATTGTGAAAAATTATTCGCAATAGCAGGAAATTAGAATATTTTTAGCAGTAGACATGAATCTGTAGCGATGATCTAAACTTTAAGAGGATGTAGTGGAATCATTGCTTAAATTGTTTAAAAACAAGCGCTCAACAAAATTGAGTTAGTTTCACATGTTTAAGCTGTATCAGTTTTGAATCTACTCTGCCTAAAGTAATTATTTTGAGAAAACATTTACGCCAATCTGGCTGTATGTATTTGTTTTATATTATTTCTAGAAAACATAGATGCGTCTGATTGCTAGCAAAGACCGTAGATTAACAAAATACTACATGCTATGTGATACGTGTTGTGGTTTTATGCAACTTCACTAAATGAATTACCATTGCATTATCCTGTTATTAAAAGATTCTCAAACAAAAAATCCCTGAAA
Organism: Chaetoderma sp. LZ-2023a; assembly: GCA_034401795.1. Classification (NCBI taxonomy): domain Eukaryota; kingdom Metazoa; phylum Mollusca; class Caudofoveata; order Chaetodermatida; family Chaetodermatidae; genus Chaetoderma; species Chaetoderma sp. LZ-2023a. The sequence continues at coordinate 154,564,750 of CM067370.1, read as the reverse complement.
AAGTAAATTCTTTACGATGTAGCGCATATTCTGTTGAATATTTTGAAATTAATATGACTGGAAGTCATTGCTGCCGAAGCAGCAACGGCTTCCTGTTATATTAATTTCAAAATTTTCAACAGTTTTCCTGTTTGTTTGCCCTGAGATTAAGATACAGGGAATCTATGGTTGAAAGGGTTAAGTGAAGTTAATTTTCATGGTAGATCTTGCCTGTAATCAATCATCTATTGCTTTAACCCCTTCACTGACGAATCCCGGAAAAAGTATATTCTTTACGATATAAAACTGTTGGATAGATTGAAATTAATATAGCTGGAAGACATTGCTGCAAGTTCCTGCAACATCTTCCAGTCAAATTAATTTCAACATATTCACAAGTTTTCCTGTATGGTTGCCTTGAAAATGAGATACGGTAAATTCATAGGTGATAGTGTTATGTTTTGAAAGTTCCAGGATGTTTTATAAGCTAGCAGATAACGCATACATTTAGACTGGATTTGTGTGTATCTCATAACAAGAGGCCCAATGGCCTGTGGCGCTCACCTGGACCATTGGCATTTAAACCATTTGCATTTAAATAGACATGATGGATGATTTTCAGAAAATCCAAGATGGCCACCAATAAATTGACCAATCAAGATTCTCGTTTAATATGTTGAAGCCTGCCATCATAGGATCATTCCACCCAAGTTTTGTTGAAATCGGGCTATTGGTTGAAGGAGTACTGTTTTTAAATGGTTCTGGAAAACCTTCAGAAAATCATATAGCTGCCAAAACATTGACCTATCAAAATTCTGAATGGAATTTCTAGAGGCTACGACAATAGGATCCTTCCAGTCAAATTTGGTTTAAATTGCCCAAGCGATTAATGAGTAGTAGCATTTTAATCAAATTCCCATTTTTCGGTAAATCCAAGATGTTATGAAGCTTACCAGCCTAGGGTTCTTCCAGCTGAGTTTGGTTGAAATCGGCCAAGCGGTTAATGATAAGTAGCCGTTTAACTGATTTCTCAAAATGTTCAGAAAATCCAAGACGGCCGCTGGAAGAATTGACCAATCAAAATCCTATATACAAGTGCTGAAGACTACCGCCTTAGGCTCATTCTAACCAGTCTGGTTGAAATCATCCAAGCAGTTAATGAGAAGTAGCATTTTAAACGATTTTCATGCATTTTTTGGAAAATTCAAGATGGCCACCGAACAAATTGACCAAAAAAAATTCTTTATACAAGCTCTGAAGCATATCACTTTAGGGTCCTCAAGTTTGAACTTGTTCAAGCGGTTAATGAGTAGCCTTTTAACTGATTTACAAATATTTTCAGACAATCCAAGATGGCCACCTGAAAAACTGACCAATCAAAATTCTGTATACATGTTAAATGTTTTGGAACATACTAGCCTGGTATCCTTCCAGCCAAGTCTGGTTGAAATTGCTCAAGCAGTTAATTGGCATTTTAAACGATTTCACGCCATTTTTCGGAACATTCAAGATGGCCACCAAAAAAAATGACCAATCAAAATTATCTGTACAAGTTATGAAGCATCCTATGCTAGGGTTCTTCCATCCAAGTTTGATTGAAAAGGGCCAAGTGGTTATCGAGGAGTAGGCTTTTAAGTGATTTCCAGAAATTTTGAGCAAATCCAAGATGGCCGCCAGAAAAATTGACTAATCAAAGTTCTGTATACAAGTTTTGAACCATACCAGCATACTATCCTCCCAGCCTTGTCTGGTTGAAATTGCCACAGCAGTTAATGAGTAGCATTTTAAACGATTTCCCGCCATTTTTCGAAAATTTCAAGATGGCCGCTGAAAAAAATGGAACAATCATAATTCTGTATACAAGTTCTAAAGCCTACCCCCGTAGGATCATTCATGCCAAATTAATTTGAAATCTGCCAAGTGGTGAATGAGTAGCGTTTTTAAGCAAATGTTGACGGATGGACGGACGCCGGATGGTTGCCATGCCATAAGCTCACTTGGCCATTCTGGCCAGGTGAGCTAACTAGGGGAGTGATAACAACATGCAGCATCTTCTAATGGCTTGTACTTTTATACTATCAGCAAATCTAGTCAAAGAAATGGAATCCAAAAGACGTCAACGGTAGAGACTATGGACAGAAATTTCTTTTTACCCATGTAACTTACTAAGTAGGCTTGATATTAGCGCGCGATTACTCTGACACTTAGCATAAATTCTACTAATTCAATTTCAGTCTGCTACCACTTGGAGACCACCAATGATTGTAAAAATACTGTTCAATACAACAACACTGTTCAATGTATACTTCCAAGTTTCTTGTTAAGTTCTCCGTCTAGCGCTTAAATGATACCACTACTAGGAACAAGAGGCCCAAGGGGGCCTGTATTGCTCACCTGCATTAATAGGCATTTCAACCAGAAAGGCCATCAACAATAAGTAGAACCCTACAGAGTTGAGCAGAATTATAACAGGAAAAGAGAAGCCATGTTTCTTTATGTATCAACTACTTTTGAACAAAACTCAACGTCCCTTAGTCCCTTATCATATCTCCCAAATTTCGGCCCAATCCATTCAACGATTCTGGATACGAAGTTGTTTTCACGAAAACTAGGTCATCCAAGATGGCCGCCAAGCCAATGGACCAATCAGGTTCTCTTGAACAAATTGGTTCTCCTCCTGCATTAGGTGATGTTTCATGAGTTGAATCAATCCCCAAGCTGTTTCGGAGATTTTTAGACATTTCTAAAAATTGGCTGGTTTAGCCGGTGGCCATCTTGGATTTTGGCCGATCAGCTTCGTTTGAACAAACTTAGACCTCTATGGCCTAAGGCTGCATTCTGCCAAATATAATTGAAATCGGCCCAGTGGTTCTTGGTCGTTTAAAGAATTCCCCATTGCTTTACTATGGGCCCATTGCTGTACTATGGTAGCCTATGGCAGGAAAGCAAACCAAGATGGCAGTCAAACCGTTTATCTAACAGTCTCGAAAGTGGCATATTTGATCTCGCCACCCTGATAAGCATATATACAACAATTTTTGCTATCAAAATACCTTTGAACAAATTTGAATGGCCCTTGGTCCCTAAGCATATTTACCAAATTTCAGCGCTGTCCCTTCAGTGGTTCGGGAGAAGTGGTTTTCGCGAAAACTACGTCATCCAAGATGGCCGCCAAGCAAATAGACCAATCAGGTTGCCTTGAATAAACTTGGGTCTAACGTTGCCATAAATGATGTGTTATGAGTTTCGAATCAATTCCTCCAGCGGTTTCGGAGATTTTTTTGTGGTTCTATAAATCGGCCATTTTGGCCGGTGGCCATCTTGGATTTTAACCGATCCGCTGCATTTGAACAAAATTAGATCTCTATGCCCTATGGATGTTTCCTGCCAAATATAATTGAAATTGCCCCAGTGATTCTTGAGAAGTCGTTTAAAGAATTCCCCATGCCCAGTGGCTCTTGAGAAGTCGTTTAAAGAATTCCCTATTACTTTACTATGGGAGCCGATGGCGGGAAAACAAACCAAGATAGCAGCCAAACCATTTATCCGACAGTCTCAGAAAGTGGCATATTTGAACTCGCCACACTGATAAGCATATATAAAGCAATTTTCGCCATCAAAATACATCAAATACAAAAAAGCCAATATGACCAACAAACGCTAAATTTTGATTGGTTGATGGCGGCCATGTTTTTTAATGTACAAGCTTCCCTTGAACAAACTTGAATGGACCTTGGTCCCTAAGCATATTTACCAAATTTCAGGTCTATCCCTTCAGCTGTTCGGGAGTTGTTTTCGCGAAAACTAGGTCATCCAAGATGGCCACCAGGCAAATCGTCCAATCAGTTTGCCTTGAATAAATTTGGGTCTACCATTGCACTAGATGATGTGTTATGAGGTTTGAATCAATTCCTCCAGCGGTTTCGGAGATTTTTTAGTGTTTCTAAAAATTGGCTATTTTGGCCAGCAGCCATCTTGGATTTTGGCCGATCGGCTTCGTTTGAACAGACTTGAATCGCTATGCCCTAGGGATGCTTCCTGCCAAATATAATTGAAATCGGTCCAGTTGACGGACTACGGACGGACGGTCGCCACGGCATAAGCTCACTTGGCCTTTCAGGCCAGTTGAGCTAAAAATGGACCCTGGTGCAGCTTCGCAGTCGAGGAGCTGGGTACTCTCATGCCTGATCTTTTCCAGGAGTATACAGATTAACCCCTTTAATGGTTAACCCAGTCAAAATGGTCTCTGCAGTTGTCTTAAAGAATATCCATGATGAAATATTTTGGAACTATTGTTTGACTGGGATCTGCTGAAATTAGTTTCTAAATCTTCAACCACTTACGTGTGTAGTTACTTTGACATTTGTATCCTGGGGGTAGAGGAATCCAGTCTGTTAGCCAATCAGATGACATCATAATCAATTACATCACCAGTAGGCCGACGTGACAATCAAATAAGTCCATCATAAATGTTTAGTAGTCTGTCAAATTGTATGAATGATATGTCTTTACTATTTAATAAAAATTTTGTTGAATATTTTGAAACTAATTTGACTGAGTGCTGTTGATGCCATGGCACTCAGTCAATCAAATAAGTCCGATATAAACGCTTAATAGTCCAAGTTGTATGGCTTTACTATTTAATAAAATTTTGAAACTAATTTGACTGGGTGCTGTTGCTGCCATAGGCTGCAATGGCACTGAGTCAACTTGGTTTCAACATATTCAACAGCTTACCTGTAGTTTTCTGAAATTTTAGATTTATGGAGTTCAGGGTTGGATATATCCCCAAATGGACAAAGCATGGGCGGAGCTTTGCTTGAACGTGTAGGACATGGCGAAAACTGGATTCATCCATTAAGGTTTCATTCAGGTATATGACATCATAATAAATTACATCACATGTAGACTGTCACAATCATAATTAACTGAAGCTGGAGCAATCCGTCAAGTGTATGACGTAACATTATTGATAGATTTACTATTTAATAAACATTCTGCAGCAACAGCACCTGGTCAAATTAGTTTCAAAATATTCACCATCTTACCTGTACAATTACCTTCAAAATGGGATTCTGCGAATTCGGGGTTCAAAGTGTATAAATGGATTAACACTTGAAAAACATGGGCAGAGCTTATCTAGAAATGGGCGGAAATAGGCGAGCAATAGCTAGAAATGGGCGGGGAATAGCTAGAAATGAATGGGGAATATCTAGAAATGGATCCCTCTATTTGATTCCTTGAATGACAAATCACGACACCGGTGGGGTAAGCGGTGGGGGGGGGGGGGGGGAGGGACGAAAATTTACAAACAACAAAACTATCATATATTATGAACTTTTTAATGGCAAAGGCATGCAACTGGAAACTTTAAAAATATAAATAAATAATAATAATAAAACGATACACATAATGTATTTAAATTACAAATTCTCAAAAAGTGGTTTGATTTCGTTTTGATTCCGATATAAAATCCTTCATCAATACACGACGTACACGTACATATTTTGGTGACATTCGTCGTTAATGATTAACAATAAGTGTGTATAATCATCATCTGTCTAACAATCAATGCTTTACTTACCATGATACAATAGTCTAATTGAAGTTATTTCTATTACCTGGGTGGTCAGATGTGCATGAACACTAGTATTTAGTCTCTCATTATTATTGCTAAGTACAAGATTATGGCCAATTTTAACTTGTTAATTGTCAAATATAAATATTTGCTTATTGAATGGTCATTTGCCGGTCAAGAAGACTATTTTTGAAAATTCACCACTGGAATGACTGGCACGTTTATCGAGCCATTGCAGTGGTAAATTTTCAAATATATTAGACTCTTGGTTTGTAAATGAATATTTCTCAATAGCACTGCAAAAAACCATTTTTGGACGGCTTGATCATTAACGTCTTCTTGAGAGCATCAGACTTGCCTTTAGTGACTGATCTTTTGTGGTATATAAAGCTGTTATAACCGATTAGAACTAGCCAGCGAATATTAGTGATGCTTATAACAGATTATGATAGCTTCAATAACTTTTTCACGGTCACAATTTGCCAGTATAATATACTGGTACATCTTTTCCTTGTTTTTCAATGTATGCTGTCTGACCAAGAGACTATTTTTGATAACTTACCCCTGAAATGACTGTCTAAGTAAACTGAGACAGTCATTCTAGTGTAACAGCATAAGAATCCGAAAACATTATTCTCTTGGCCTGCAAATGGATATTCACTAAAAGCTGCCATGACATAATAAAATGGTCAATGTTATCCCTACCATTAACATTCTATTACCAATCAATTCCCACGTACGCAAACTTGTGTTCGGTTATCGATTCTTTAAACAAGACCCGTACGGCCATTCTGGTCCGCTGTGAAATTATTCTTTCAATACAGTGAGTTATTAGTTAGCCAGGTCTTGACAGGTAATCACTACACAGCGATATGCAAATGCAGAGTTGTCGTCTATATTACTTAGCCGAATGCACCATTAATGTTAGATGGGTCTTGTTTAAATGTCTTGACGCTGCAAGCCACTAGACAATAATATCAATTGGCCATAAATCGCGACCTGTTTAAAAACAATTTGACTGAAAGTTGTTGGTGGCTCAGCCACCAAGAACTTTCAGTCAAATTGTTTTCAAAATATTCTGCAGGTCCAGAGATATAACACTTGGAATGGCGTCTGCAAAAACCAGGCAGTCAGACGGTTAAAAAAATCAATACCCGGACTCGCAATAGAGTTACAGAAAACTGAAATATCTTGATGGCATTATGTTACTGGTATAGGCTAACATTGGTTATTTTAACATGTCATGACAGCTTTAAGACAACTATGACTAAGAGCAATAATACACTTTCTGCTTGTACTTCAGAAAGTAATTTCTGTTACCATAGTCCTTGTTCATGCACATAAACACACCTAACCACTCAATCAATCAATAACTTTCACATACAGCCCTTTCCATGATCTTATCCTGATTCTAATTTAGTCTAATCAATCACTCATGCTGTCAATCAACGGTGATGGGGTGTTGTATATCGAGGGCCTCACATATATGCCAAGGTATAGATATCTCCTATAATTTATCAACCATCAATTGTGGGATGTGGAAAATGTGCCTTCGGAAACATTTCATTGAGATGACTGAAGAAACAGTAATACCAGTGAAAAGTTTTGGGGGGCTAACAGCGGATTACCTCCAGTGGCATATTTTGAAAACCAAGGGCTCAGATGTAAGGTTATGGTTCGCTAACTATTTAACTCTTTAATGGTCAATAAAATCAAATTATTTGCTTATTGAATATCCATTTGAAGGCCAAGAGGACTATTTTTTGAAAATTTACCACTGGAATGACTGGCTTGGTTATCGAGCCAGGCATTCAAGTGGTAAATTAAAAAAAATAGTCTTCTCTTTACCTGCAAATGGACATTCCTCAAGACCACTGTAGAGGTCGGTTTTGACCGGCTTGCCCATTAGAGTTAAATGGGGTTTTTCCAGAATGGTATAAATCTACAATATGCCATGATAATTATTTGGAGCAGCAGAAATTGAGAAATAGATTTTTGATTTAATGCTGGAAATTCTGACAACATTATCATAAATGATGGGTCTAAGGCCTGCACACTATGTGATATGATCGAAAATCATGATTATTTTGAAATTGTTGACGAAGTCATGAACCCTTTAATGACTAAATTTCCTCGAAAAATTAAAATATTTACTTATTGAATGTCCATTTGCAGGCCAAGAGAAGACTATTTTTGAAAATTTAACACTAATGATTGGCTCGTTTACTGAGCCAGTCATTTCAGTGGTAAGATTTCAAAAATAGTCTTCTCTTGACCTGTAAATAGACATTACTTAAAATCACTACAGAGTCCGGTTTTGACATGAAAGGGTTAACCCTTTTTACCTCGTATTTGTTCAAGAAAATTTTAATTCTCTCAGAAAATATACATTTTGCAGACCAATAGCAGCCTATTTTTGAAAATTTACCACTGGAATGACTGGCTCGGTTATCGAGCCAGTCATTCCAGTGGTAAATCTTCAAAAATAGGCTGCTATTGGTCTGCAAATGGATATGTCTCAAGACCAGTGCTTAAGCCGTTTTTGTAATATCAAGAATACTGGTGCAGTTTTCCTGAAATTTGACTACCCCCATTCATAATGAAATGATGTGTAGTGACCTAAAATGAGCTCACTATGACAAGATAGCCAATCACATCCTTTGGTCAAGAAGATTAACGTTTCTGTGAATGTCCATTTGTAGGCCAATAGAATACTATTTTCGATTATTTATCACTGAAATGACTGGGTCGATCACTGAGCCGAAAAATTGACAAAGATAGTCTTCGCTTGACATGTAAAGGGACATTTCAATGACCATTGCAGAGGCCATTTTTGGTCAGCTTGACCATTAAAGGGTCACGTCATTGATCTATATAGGGTTTCAGATTAATCTGTGTTCACAAGAAAGAGCTAATCTGAAGTCCAATCAATCAAAATTTTTATCTCATTGCTAGTTTTGCAATGTCACAAGTTATGAGAAATAAAATGACATTTTCTTGTGTAAAATAAAATCAAGAATAGAAATTTAAATCTGAGCCCTGGTTGTATATTTGATATCAAGGATATTCTTGTTAAATTCTGAATACAAATTTAACCATTATAGGATGAATTAGAATAAAATTTAACTTCAATGAGCCACGATAAAATACAATTTGCATATTCAACCAATTAAACCCGCTCAAGAGACCAAATCATAGTTGTTACAGGTGGACTCTCTTAACCCTTTAAAAGTCTAGCCAGCAGAAACCGCCCTCTGCAATGCTCTTGAGGAATGTCCATTTGCAGACCACTATTTTTGAAAATTTACCACTGGAATGACTGACTCGATAACAGAGCCAGTCATTCCAGTCGTAAATTAAAAAAAAATAGTTCTGGTCGGCATTTTTTGTTTAAAAATTTCAACTTTGTTGCTCAAATTTGTTCAAGAAAATTTAAATTTTCCCATCGAAAATGTCCATTAGCAGGCTGAGAGATTATTTTTGAAAATTGACCACTAGGAATGACTGGCTCAATTATTGAGCCAGTTATTCCAGTAATAAATCTTAACAAATAGACTTCCTGGCGTGTAAATGGACATTCCTCAAGACCTCTACAGAGGCCGGATTTGGCCAGCTTGACCATTGAAAGTTTAAGACCTGTATTATGTGACCACCTGTCTTTAGTGACTCTATCCTGGTGCTTTATAGGGTGGTTTTTATACAGAGGTTTAACTTCTGACCATACATTGTGCTTATGACGATTATTGACATTTCATATCAGTTTTGAAATATTGCTTTTATTCCTTCATTGCTGGACAACTTTTTAAAGGTTTTATTTTTATTATTTATTACCCAAGATTTTTTTTGGTATTTGGTAAACGAGATAAAACGCATCATGTATAAAGAAACTGTACAAAAACATATTATTTATGAGTAAAAACTCAACAACAACAAAGCTCATTTGGCAAGATATGACAGATAGGCGTCCTTATTGCGACAAAACCCAGACACAATGAGACTATATAGAAATCTGATAAATACGATCGTTCGTTCTCGGCTAATATACGACGCATACATTAACCTTTTAACACTCATATCAGCCAAAAACGGCATCTGTAGTGCTCTTGAGAAAGGCCCATTTGCAGACCAAGAGAATGCGATTTTTAAAAATTGACCACTGGAATGACTGGCTCAATAACCGAACCAGTCATTTCAGTGGTAAATTTTCAAAAATAGTCTTCTCTTGGTCTGCAAACAGGCATTTTCTGAGAAAATTGAAATTTTCTTTCAACAAATTTGAGGGTTAAAGGGTTAATTGGGCTTTACAAATATGATTTCTGCTACATTCTTTAGTTACACGTTCACGAGACTATGAAACAAAATCAACACAAATGTCATGTTTATTCACTGAGCAAGCCACACGACCGTGACACGTGGCTTCAGGTAAAAACCCCGTTTCATTCAGTCTTACTACTACCATCCTTGCAGAAATAAAGCTTGCGTTGCTTTGTTGATGGTGATATAAGGGAGCTAAAATTAGTGGCACCTTTAAGAATATAACTTCATAGAAATATACTGTGATCCTTCAATTCTGCAATAACTGTATCAAAGGTTAGACCTTTCATAAAACACGCTTCCTTTAGAATTCCCAGACGCATGGCTTCAAACCTTTAATGGTCAAGAAAATTAACATTTTGGCTCAGTGAATGTCCTTTTGCAAGACAAGAGAAGACTTCTTGAAAACTTAACACTGGAATAACTGGTTCCATAATCGAGTCAGTCATTCCAGTGGTAACCTTTCAAAAAAAATATTCTCTTGGCCTGCAAATGAGTGCCTTTCACAAATGAATGCCTCTCAAGATCCAAGCTGAGGCCATTTTCGGCAGGCTTGGCCATTAAAGGGTTAATCACAGAAACTGCACAATAATTTGAAATCAATTTGTCTGAAATTATTGCTCAATAACAGCCTGACTGGTTTTTGGTGCAAGGCACCATTTAGTTGACTAGTGCAACACTACTTCTTCTACAAAACCTTCTACCAAACAACATAAATCAGTAACAAAATCAAACATGGAAAACTTTCGTCGAATAAATCTTTCTCGTTTTAGAGTGGCGTAATTGTAAAATACTTTGATAAAAAATATTATGGCACAACCTGGTGCAGTCAAGCTTGCAAGAGACAACCAGCATCTTTGATGCCAACAATGAACATTCCGATAGTGACCCATTTCTAGCTACGCCTCGTCTACTTCTAACAAAACTGTGCTCATTTTTTTTACACATGTTCGAATCAATTTGAAACCTAATTCCCAGAATCTAACCTTGACTGGTAAGCATTTTAATATTTTGAAACTAATTGACAGCAACAGCTCCCAATTAAATTAGTTTTCAAATATTCAAGAATGTTTATTAAATTGTAAATTCATCAGACATACAATTTGCACACATTTTTGATGGACATTTCGATTTTTGTAACAGGGCTACATTATTTTTATTGTGATACTTGAGTGACACATTGGATCTGACTATTGACTTACTTCTGTGGACCAAGTGTACTTTACTACCACTTATTGGCAATCCCATAAGCCGGTTGCTCCACAGGCTTGACTGCACATATAATATATATTTGCTTTCATTTAAAGTTTTCCTGATGCAATGTGATCTAATGCTATATTCTGTTTTCAGATATGGAAATCAAAATTACGTCTCAATGGTACAAAGATTTATTTCCGCATTATTTCTTGAATCAGGATAACTTTAATGAATGTGAAGTTATATCCCATTCTTAGCTCACCCAGTGTAAAAGTTAAAACATGATCTGGCCAGCGATAATTCTCCAATGAATAGCACTACTGTTTGAAATCTAAAATATTAGTATCCCATTTTCAAAACAACTATAAGCTGTTGACTATTTGAAAACTAATTTAACTTGAAGCTGCTGCTGTTATCTTCTTTTGTGTATACTCTCAAAATACTAAACATAAATGGAGATTCATAGCTACTTGGTTTGTATCACGATTACACAAAAGATAGTAGTCTTTTGTTAGCTAAATAAATATTGTGCCTTTTCAGTAAACTACATAAGGTATAACTTTCGAAACATCTTTTGGTACCCGTTGAGCTAATAACAGAAAAAACTAACTAAAACTAAATTTAATACTTAATCATCAATATACTACTAATATTTTAACAGAAATATTCTTAAATATGTATTGTTATTATTATTATTTATATATGATTATTATTTTCTATATGGATTTCTATAATAAAATAATATGAATAATTAAAACACAAATTATACCATCACCAAGTTTTTAATAAGCACGTCAAACAATCATCTCTTGAATAAAGTAAAATTTAAAACTGATTATTAATAATCGGAAAAACAATATCCTTACACAAAGTCTCATTTCACCCTTTAAAGCTCAATAAAATTGACATTCTTGCTCAGTGAATGACCCTTCTCAGGGCATGCCTATTTTTGAAAATTTATCTCTGGAATTACTGGCTCAGTCATCGAGCCAGGTAAAGCGTGTCCAGTCACAAATTTTCAAAAATTGATTATTGCAAAGGGCTGGTTTTGACCAACCGCTTGAACATTGACCCATACCACTCTGTCAATAGCAAAGAAACGGGGTACGCTTTTCAGCAATTTTGGTGGACGATGTTGAGGTCAACCAAATTTGTTGAAAAATGAACGCCATTTCATCTATTAATTTAATTTCAAAACTAAATTTTGACATCAGAGTGATAAGGGTTACTATCTCTCCTAAAGCATATATACTATATATTATAAACTATTTCTTAGCAGTGAATTAAAAATAGCATCTTGGGTAATTGCGTTGTTAAATATATAACCTGAATGATTATCACAATATGAATTTGGGGGAAAAACACCAATAAAATTAAATGATATTTAGAAAATTAAAAACATGGAATGTTGCGAGATAGACTGGCTAGCATATCTGGAAGAATGTGTATTTATTGCTGGCCTAGATTAATGCTATACTGTTGAATTGGAAAGCTAGATTTATCAGCGTTCATAGACATCTGAAAAGTACTTGAATTTGAACATCAGTACTTGAATGTGCTTGAATTTAAAATTTGTCTAGAAAAGTACTTGAAAATGACAGTAAAGTATGTGAAGATGACAGTAAGGTACTTGAAAATGGTAGTAAGGCATTGAAAAGGACATGATAATGTGCTTTTCACATATATATATATATATGCAAAAGTTGGAGATGATATAAGGTAGTCCGAGTCTGTTGTGAGTCTCAACTAGCTCTACAACAGATATTTAAAGATGAACTGGTGTACATCGTCCACCAAAACTGTTGAAAAATGTACAATAGATTCTTCGCTATTGACACAGTAAAAGATAGAATATTGACATCAGAGTGGTAAGGACATCAACTATGTTAAAATAAACACCACAAACTATCTCTCAAGTCATACAAAAAGGACACAGCACGAAATGTTAAAAGACAGAATAACTGTTTGTTTAGGAACTCTTTCATCCCTTATGTCGGGCGTCTCTCAATTTGAAATAAACCATACTGCTGAATATTCTAAGGCACAAACATTTTCTTTCAAAATATTCAAGAATAACTTCTATATCACGAACATTATCTTTACCTGATATGTATGATGGGAAATATGCTCAAAGGCCCGTATCACCCGATACTGGATAATCAGAATAGCTTTGCTTAAGGTTACATTTACAATTCTGATTATCGACAAACAAATGCATAAAAAATATGAATAAACCCCTCTTGGATCATCCAAGAACGTTATTATAAATATGATAAAAATCGCAAAACATATGTCAATTTTAGACTACTCGGCTATTCCCTAAATTTTTTCTGCAAACACCCTATAATATTAATTTTTTAAAGGAATGGCAGGATAATCTACATAAATAACGGTTTCTAAGAAAACTGCAAAAGCCAGTTTAGCCGGCTTTACCACTAAGGAGTGGGTGGCATATGACATTCCGATATCGCAACATGCGGTGATGACATTACATTATGGAATTCATGTTACTTCTTTTCATATGTATGAACAACTTTGGGGAATTTCTTGTCAGCTGAAAGTAACAGAATTATTTGCGATCTTTAGTGCATACAGCATTGTGCGAAGAACCAAAAGGGGGTTATTTGCATCATTATGTGTCAAAATAATCAACGTCAAAGCCTCTCAGTAAAATTAACTGAATTCACCTTTCCAGAGTATCCATCCATCATCTGACCTTGTATGATGTCATAATCAGCTCAGTGCGTGTATGATGTCACATTACGTCACAAAGGGTTCCATATAGACCGTCATCAAATCTCAATGTATGAATTGTATGTCTTTGTAATTCTTTGCTATTTAATAAACATGCTGTTGAATATTTTGAAACTAATTTGACTGGGCGCTGTCGCTGCCTTAGGTAGCAACAGCAACCAGTCAAATTAGTTTCAAAATATTCAATAGCTTACCTGTGTAGTTTTTTGGAAATTGATAGTCAGGGTATTCAGAGATTGATCCCCAACACGAGCGAGGTGTGGGTGGAGCTTAGCTAGAGATGAGCGGGGCATAGCTAAAACCGGAAAGGTCCATTGTCTTAAGCCTCACTGATAAACTTTAAATCATTGAAAATTTATACACATACATCTATTATGCTTTTTAGCCAATATATCTACTTAATATAACTGCAAAATGGTAGTGTTAGGTCGCACTTATGAACGGCAAGATAGGCAAGTAATGGCAAGATTTTGAAAACAATCTGACTGGAACACCAATCCCCATTCTATCACAGTTATTAGTGGGAATAATAATAACAACCTGCCGATAAACTGGATATAAATATAACAACATTGGAGAAGTTAATCTAACAGATTCATCATTATTTCTTTCATTCAATTGTCAATGGAGGGATCCATTTCTAACTAAGCTCCACCCACTTTTATGAGTGTTAGAATTGATTTGAAACTTTGAAACCTGATTCTCATACTAAATTTCAACGTGTTGGATATTTAGAAACTAATAAGACTGGGGAGAGTGGCTGCCCAGGGCAGTAACAGCTCACACTTAAATTAGTTTCAAAATATTTCACATAATTTTTATTAAATTGTAAATCTGTCAGATACACAATTCCTACAATTTTGTAACAGACTGTGATTTTCATGAAAGAGCTATGCCATTATGATTGTGACATCTGCTAGCATGTGACATATTTCATTACGACATCAGATACTTGAGTGACAGATCAGATTCCTCAATTCTGTGACTATTCAGAATAAATATTTAGATATACAAAATGGCACCCGTGTTAGAAGGTAAAGCACGATAAGACTAGTGTGTTCATGATAAGACTAGTGTGTAGAATGTAGTTACTATTAATATAGATAGGCACCATTGGCTTTTTAGTAGAAACAGCCCATTAATATTGCATCACATTTTAGCTTTAAACATCCGGGAATGGTATATGTATGACTAAGTAGGCAATTCATCACAACAAGGTTGGTCCCAGCATTAAAAATATACATAATACTGTTTCAAATGTAGATATGTCACATAATACTTCAATGCTTATGATACTTTGGTAAAAGCCGATACTCTGGTAACGATTCATTAATTGGAATATATATAACTGATTAAACACACGAGACAGGTACTAAAAATTGAACTTACATACTCTAAAGCAGGCGTATTGCATCTATAAGAATGGTTTTATCTATGATTGAACAGTTTCTATAAGGCACTAGCGTGAATATAAGAATATATTTGAGTTATTCAAGAATAATTCTAAACCGTATCTCAGTTTTGGCATGATAATATGATCATAAAACAGTAACATGTGTCTGTGGAAAGGATATATCCGTCTTCCTTCTGGTAAATCATGGAAGAGGTTTCCTTTCTCTGTGCAGCAGCAGTATAACTGTTATTTATATATGGCAACTAGATTGGATTAATTCACATTTCCAGTTTTAGCTATGCCCCACCCATCTCTATCTAGGCTCCACCCACATCTCATCCGTATTGGTATCGATTGATCTCTGAACTCCCCGACTCAATTTCCAGAAAACTAATACATGTAAGATGTTGAATATTTTGAAACTATGGCAGCAACAGTGCCCTATCAAATTAGTTTCAAAATATTCGACAGAATGGTTATTAAATAGTAAAGACATGCAATTCGTATGTGTCAGACTATTTAGTGCCAAAGACGGATTATATCGAATTATTCATGATGCAATGATTATGACATCATCATACACATCACTTAGTTAAATATGATGTCAGATGACCAATGGATAAACCTGGAAAGGTCCATTATGCATTAACAGATGAATCCAGTCTATCGATCAATCATATGACATCATAATCAACTATGTCATATGTATGCTGACATAAGCAATTAGGTCATGAATGACGTAACTAACTACATCATACTAACATCATACACGTCACTTAGTTAAATATAATGTCAGATGATCAATGGATAAACCTGGAAAGGTCCATTATGCATTAACAGATGAATCCAGTCTATCGATCAATCATATGACATCATAATCAACTATGTCATATGTATGCTGACATAAGCAATTAGGTCATGAGTGACGTAAATAACTACGCCATAAGCACTTAATAGTCTGTCAAGTTGTATGAGTCATATATTTTTACTATTTAACAAACATTCTGTTGAATATTTTAAAACCATTTTGACTGGTCGCTATTGCAGCAACAGCACCCAGTCAAATTAGGTTCAAAATATTCAACAGCTTACCAGTTGTTTTCTGGTAATTTAGATTCATGGTGTGCAGGGATTGATCGATCCCAACACAGGCAAAGTATGCATGGACCTTAACTTGAGATGGTCGGGTAGAGCTAAAACTGGATTCTTTCATAAATTATGCATCAATACGTATTTCTGACTACATGTTCACCATAAAGGCAGCATTGGTTTAGTACTACGTCTCATATATTAACTATATAGCCAATGCCTATGGTTACTTCGAAATTGAAAAGAAATTTTAAGCAGAAAATCACAAACAATATACTCCTACAAATTTGTGAAGATAAATGTAGATGATATGCCTGATGAATACTGAATGGCGCTCCCGCATTAGTCATACCTAGACGTTCATTGAAACGTTCTCATTAAGTCAATCAGTCGCAAACTAATTTTCAACCCAGTTAAACTGGTTCTGGAATAGAAATGTGCAATTCCAGTTTTTTTCTTATTCCAGAGGAGAATTAACGCTTCATGGGTAAAAATATGAGTTTTTATCGTGCGAAACACGTTTTTCAGCTTACAAAAAAATGGTCTTATTTATAGGATAATCTCAGGACAACTTACAGTAGTAAGATATAATTGCATGGACAAGACTACATGCTATGATTGCATGGACAAAACTCCACGCACAAAGGTTATTTGTTACTGTTCTTTAATCCATTAACGATAAAATTTTGATTCAAAATTAAATTTCCTCAAAGAAAGGTTATGCATTAGTACTGTTCTTTACCCCTTTAATGGCTAAATTTGGTCAAGAAGATTAACATTTTTGGTTATTGAGTGTCCAATTGCAGGCCAAGAGAAGAGTCTCTGAAAAGTTACCCTCGAGTGACTGGCACAATTATCGCGGTCATTCCAGTGGTAAGGTTTCAAAAACAGTCTTCTGTTCGCCTGCAAATGGGCATACCTCAAGACAATTGCAGAGGTTAATCCTCTAATGGTCATCTATAGTGGTTAATCCTTTAATAGTCAACTTTAGAGGTCAGTCCTCTAATGGTCAATTTTAGAGGTCAATCCTCTAATGGCCAACTTTAGAGGTCAATCCTCTAATGGTCAACTATAGAGGTCAATCCTCTAATGGTCAACTTCAGTAAAAGGCTTCAATTTTCTTATAGAAAATGTCGATTTGCAGATCAAAAGAAGTCAATTTCATCAAAATTAACACCGGAAGCATTGGTTCAATTATCAAGCCAGTCAATCATTCTAGAGATAAAACTTCCAAAATAGTCTTCTCTTAGTCTGCAAATCAACATTTTTGAAGACAATTGCAGAAGCCGGTTTTTGCTGGTTTGACAATTGAAGGGGTAATAACGGCAATCATATTTATATCCGATTCTAATAAAACACATTGAGAATAGTTTTGTACGACATCCAGGTAAAGACATATAATTTTGAACTGAATACTTTCGAGGACTTTTCAATTATCTTTATTACTTAGTTATTAACTACCCAGATTATTTAGCCGTTCTAAATGTTCATCCACAATAATGGTCCTTTTTTAAATATTTCTAATGATCAATATGTTTTGTACACTAATTATAATGGATTTTTTTAAATAGATTTAGTCTAAAACATAATTTTAAAAGGACTCTTTTCCTCAATTATCATTAATATTTAGTTATTAACTAAACAGATTAATTAACAATTCTAACTATTTATCTACCACATCATTATTTGTTTGAAAAATCTGTGACTGAACTGTTACCATAATTGCCTTTGGTTAAATATTTCTAATAATCAATATCTTATTCACTTAATATTGTACACCAATCTTAATGGATTTCTATAGATTCTTTTCATATTATTTCCTTAAGCTAAAACTGTCAGCAATTTTGAAACAGTAGCACCTTATTGTGTGTATAAGTAAAAACAAAAAAATACTTCAAAACGCATTATTAGCACATGTCCTGTCATGGTTCAGTCCCTAGTGATTATCATTAAACATTATTGTAAAATATTAGGTGATTAAATCTGTCTCTCGTGATGATCTCAATTTAAGCATTGTTGTTGTTGTTTTCGATACTTTAAAACAAACACTATTTAAGAACTGATTAAAATTAGCTAAAACATTAAATTCACGAAACGGGGAACTTTTTCACAGGTAAAAAACTATGATAAATATATACATAAAAAGAGAAAGGTGGTCACCAGCCTTTATACAAAGAGCAAACGCCTTCCTTTCAAGGTACACAAGATAGACTTTTACAGATGCACACCAAATTGTCTACTTAATTCTTGGGGGACAAATAGTGGTTTAATACGCGTAAAAAGCTACCTGCCTTAAAATTTAGCACTGAAATGACTAATTGCAGCAAAGCAGGCTTTGTTTGAAATTTTCAAATAAATTCTTCTTTTGACTTGGAAATTAAGATTTCACACGACTACTGTAAAAGCGAAAGGGCCCATAAAAGGTTTGGCATCACCTAAGATGGGAATGATCATGTATTAATATAATATTGAGCATAAATATTATATTTCAATCTAACCAGTGGTTAACGATTACTAACCCAAACCTATCTGTCAAACAGATGGATAATTATTGTCGTGATTATATCAGAAAATTTTTTAAATCGGAAATAGTGTAAGTAAATGAATTTTTAGATATATATAAATTCTAACCCAAGACACAAATATCCACATCTTGTGTACCTTCAAAGGATCAAATCCTAGACATATTAGAATTCTCATTTTCTGTTATTAATATTTAACCACATGAACGTGAACATAGTTAGAATCTATTCGAATGTTTTGAAACTAATTTGACTGGAATCTGATAGATAGGTGACAAATTCCTGTCCAAATTAGCTCCAAAATATTGAACAGATTACCTGTATAGTTAATTACCTCGAAGGTCAGATCCGGGGAATCGTGTTCAAAGAGTTAAACTCCTCAAATGAACTCTTAATGAGTCATTCCACATATAATCCAGGATAAAATTTAGCCATTAACCCTTTTAACACTCACATCAGCCAAAAACAGATTCTGTACTGGTCTTCAGAAATGCCCATTTGCAGACCAAGACCATATTTAAAAAAAAATTTACCACTGGAATGACTGGCTCGGTTAACTGAGCCAGTCATACCACTGATAAATTAAAAAAAAAATTGTCTTCTCTCGGTCTGCAACTGGATATTTTCTAGAAAATTGAAATTTTCTTGAACAAATCCGAGTGTTAAAGGGTTAAGTATGAAATCGCATAAATACAAATCCAAACCAGTGAGCAAATAGCTAACAAACACTCGCCATAAATATATAAACAAATCTACACGCTACATACAAATTCAATCATTTTATCTAAAACAAATAAAACGTGACGACCAAAACCTGTAGTCATTTAACGCTTAAACTGGTTAGACTATGATTAAAAATCTCTGCTAGAAGTTATAACTTACAATACCACTGCAAAATACAGTATCTGTGTATATTATTATTATTATTATTATTATTATTATTATTATTATGTTATAACATAATCGTATGAAAACATGGCGAATCTTTCCAATTCTGGATCAAAGCACCTACACAGCTCCGGTGAATTTAATTTGACAAATCAGTCTAATTATTCAAGTGAAAACTTCTTAAATCGTAGTTTGCTGTAGATCAGATTTCTAGGGATGAATGGGTTAATTCAGTCCTATGTAATAATACATACACTGCCATTTTAAACATTGGGATATTTTAACGTCATAATTCGTAGATTTAGATAAAATTCTGCTTATAATTATGATCTTGAATCTGATTAAGTTAACATCGAGGACGTAATGTACAGTCAAACATGTTTTTAGAAATACCACATTTCTTTATCCATTAAAACTCATTCCTCAAATTTGTTAAAGAAATTTTCTCATTAAAAAAATCTCCATTTGCAGATCAACTGAAGACTATTTTTGAAAATTTATCACTGGAGTGACTTGCTCAATAATTCCAGTGGTAGATTTTCAAAAATGGTCCCATGTTCTGCAAGTAGACATTTCTCAAGACCACAACAGAATCTATTTTTGGCCAGCTTGCGTTAAATACAGCTCCAGATATTTCCCTTAACACTGTAATGATCCGGCCTCTGCTGTGGTCTTGAGGAATGTCCTTTTGCGGACAATAGCAGGATAGATGTCAATAAGTCTGCATTAGTTATACTAAAACTAATACATTGGAGCCAAAACGAGGTACTATCTGGTAATTCATAGAAAGCATTCCCATCTAAGACAAATACACTTGTCCAGCCTCCATATTTACTTTATAAATATACCAGCTTGACTGTACATTTGTTTCATAATTCCGTCTTACTATTTCCATTTCCTGAATAATTATTTCCAAACTTCATACTGTTAGAATTTCTGACATGAATTTAATTTAATTCACTGACATTAGAAAATTTCCTATATAAGAACAATTACTAATGTCATCTTTCAAATCTTAACAACACGTGTCCAGCATTTGGAATGCAAGCGAACGTTAATATAAGTAACAATGATAAAACACTCTAGTAAATATCATACTCACTGCATGTGCAGTACGTAAATGCTTTGAACATTAAAGACTAGTTTTCTTGTGTATACTGCAATACATTGAGTCAAGGAAGGTAACTTATTACTACACAAAATGTCAATTTACAGGGAACAAAATACCGCAAATGGCTGACTTAGTAATAAATCCTGCAGCCAATTACCAGGTTCCGATTTTCAAAAATCATAAACCATCTCAATCCTAAATGTGACAAGTTTCAGAATTTTTAAACAACCATGTTGGTAAGCTGTTGAAAATGGTTCTAAATAGTGAAACTCGCATATAAAGATTTATTTTTTAACACTTTAATGGTCAAATTTGGTCAGCAAAATTAAATATTTTCTTATAGAATGTCAATTTGCAGGCCAAGAGGACTATTTTTGAAAATTTACCATGGGAATGACTGGCTCAGTTATCGAGCTGGTCATTCCAGTGGTAAACTTTCATAAATAGTCTTCTCTTGGCCTGCAAATGGACAATCCTCAAGACCACTGCAGGCCGGTTTTGGCCAGGTTGAACACTAAAGGGTTAATAATGGCATTAATCTGTCAATGTATATTTTCTGCATCAACCCTTTGAACTAAAAAAAATGAATTAAAAAATTCATTTACAATTTGAAAAATATTCTGTTGAATATTTTGAAATTAATTTGACAGGAAGATGTTGCAGAAACAGGTTCCTGTCAATTTAGTTTCAAAATATTTAACAGCTTACCTGTATTTGTACTTTACAATTGAGATTCTGGGAAATCAAGGTTCAAAGTGTTCAGTTACCTATTTTGGTTCCCACACCTGCTTAAGCGGCTTTAATTTCTAGCATATCACAAAAATATTTATTGCAACAAAAGACATCAAAACACCTAAAATAATAAACTTAAATCTTCAAGATTAACAAACCAGCCATAGATTCTTTAAAAGAATGTTTGAACTTTCACCATCACGTCCCTGAAAAAGTATATTCTTTACAATATTAAACTTATTCTGTTGAATATTTTGAAATTAATTTGACTGGAAGCCATTGCTGCCTTAGGCAGCAATGGCTTCCAATTAAATTAATTTCAAAATATTTAAGTTTTCCTGTTTGATAGCATTGAAAATGAGATATGTGGAATACATATCGGTGAAAGGGTTACTGAATCCAAACATGGATGGTGACAAAGAATTCGTGGAGTGGTACTATGTACATAACATCCATCCGCAGAACATCAAAATCCAATTTTCTCCCTCAAGTAAAACAGGTTAACTTGTCAGTCATGCTTTTTCATCCACTTTCTAAAATAATCATTCTATACCGGCGATGGACGAATACAGATGGTATATAGCAAAAATGTTATTTAACCGTATAACATTCACAGCTGTGTAACCACACTACTTTCAAGGTTGTTAAAGCGATAACGTCGTACAACTCATACAAAGTTTTCAAATACACATTAACAATAAATAAACAATATATTCCCCAAAATTTTTTTTAACTAATTAGTATTACTTTAGTGTGTGTACTTATATATCAGCAATCAGTTGTCAAAAATACACACTTTTTCCTTGTCTGTGTAATTGGCTATTATTTTTTTGTCTTTATAACAGAGTTATCTCCACTGGCACCTGTGAACGTTAGATGGCGAAAAAAATCTAAATGTTTGTTAGATTGCACAAAAAGCCTTTTTGAAGACATCTTTTTAACCCTTTAACAGTTAAGAATGGTCAAGATAATGCACATCTTTGCTTAGTGAATGTCCATTTGCAGGTTAAGAGAAGTGTTTTGAAAATTTGTCACAGAAATGCCTGCCTATTCTTCTCTTGGCCTGCAAACAGACATTCCTAATGGCAATAGCAGAGGTTGGTTTGACCCATATAGGGTTAAGACAGATGGGTGTTGATGGGTTTATGCTCTTATTGTATCCCCTTGTACCCACAAAGGTTGTTTTCTAAGAAACGATCAACGATCTTTCGTGACAACTCTTTAGTGATATTTCAGACAGACTTGACTTTAAATAGACAGTCCAAAACAAACAAATTCATTCAAGAAAGCGAAAATAAGTTATTCCTAAATCCTATAACAGTTGGTCTTTACTACTATCATTATTATTAAAACAAAATTAAACTACTTTTCGTTCTTGAGCAATACAGCAACTAGACCTTGCTACATTACGATTACTGGTACTGTTGATACAGCTCTACTGGAGCGCCGTGGCTAGAGTAGCCGCTCGGGGTGTAGGCGGCAGCAGCAGCGGCATAGGCGGGTCGGTTATAGTCACCAGGTGGTGCTGCAGAGTTAGCAAGAGAAAAGAATGCTTCCATTAGACAACAGTGGTGTTAGCATGACATACAACATAAACGTGCATGGATAGATATAGGCAAAAACCTTCTATTTTTACGCAAACCTTTTAATGGTCAAGAAAATCACTTCTTTGCTGTACTCTTTAAACCCTTGAATTTCTTCAAGAAAATTTCAATTTTCTCGTAGAAAATGTCCATTTGCAGACCAAGAGAAGGCTATTTTTGAAAATTTACCACTGGAATGACTGGCTCGGTTATTGAGCTAGTCAGTACTGGCTTGTTATCGAGCCAGTCAGTCTCCATAACCCAACCAACCATTCAACTGGTTATGTTTAAAAGTCTCTTGGCCTGCAAATGGATATTTATCAAGATCACAGTAGTTCTTGAACAAATTCGAGGGTTAAAGGGTTAAATTACGAAAGCAAGCGAATAAATATATAAACCATGCAGAATATTTTAATAGTAATTTGACATTTTTTGCTATCTAATGCAACAACACATTTACATCAAATTACTGTCAAAATAATCTGAGATTGGTTCAGTCGTGCGCAAATTTTGATGCTAAGCCCTTTAATGTTCAAGCCGGCCAGAACCAGCCTCTGCCATCATCTTGAGGAATGCCCATTTGCAGGCCACCAGACGACTATTTTTTACAATTTACCATAGGAATGCCTGCCTTGATAAGAGCCTGTTATTCCAGTCATAAATTTTCAAAAATATAGTCTTCCCTTGGCCTGAAAATGGACATTTAATAAGGAAATATTTAGATTTTCCTGGCCAAATTTGACCACTAAAGGGTAACGGTCTAACTTGTTTTCAGTAAACATGGCTACAGTATAGCTCAGACATAACTTTAAATATTTTCAAAACAAAATAAAAAATACTGTTGAATATTTTGATACCATGAATAAAATATACTGTCACCATTATGACCCAGAGAGCAAAAGATGTTCTGTTGAACATTTTAAACATAATTGGCCTAAGGCAGCAATGTCTTTCTATCCATTCATGTTTTAAAACGTGCAAAAGAAAATTTCTTAATAACCATCATGTTTTTAGTTTTATTTTGAAAATATTTAAATTTATATCAGAGCTATACTGTAGAATATTCCAAGTTTTTTGCTCACATACTGCTAGTCTACAGGTGCAAACAGACACATGAATGGTCAAGAGGCACATTCCAGTGTACATCTCTAAGACGAGGAAGAGTTCTCTTGTATGGTCATTGGCCAGATGCATTCACCAGCCAATGAAACTATAAGAAATCTCTCCTTATCTAAGAAGAGTCTCCAATCATTGAGGGGATGGGAGTATTGATGCATAGAGGATAGTGTTAGTGCAATAACCATTTACCACTCAAGACCGCCAAAAACATCTACAGCAGTGTTCAGTAATGTCCATTTTTTCAGATCAAGAAGACTATTTTTGAAAATTTACCACTGGAATGACTGGCTCGATAACCAAGCCAGCTATTCCAGTGGCAAAATTTGCAAAAATAAACTTCGCTTGGTCTGCATATGGAGATTGAAAAAGAAATTATTTTAGATTATTCTTTATGAGAAAACTTTAATAAAACATTTTCATGGACAAATCTGTCAGTTAAACAGATATTGGAAGAGTGAGGGCTTTGATGCAGACATAGTCAGAGTATGTTGGTAAAAATAGGTACAAGACAGTTGATGCATCCAAGGATTGTCTGTGTGCGTGTACAGGTGCATACAAGACAAGACTACAGTCAAACTATTAGTACATAGAACGCAATACTGATTGGTGCATATATCACTGCATTTGGGGCACCTAACAAGGGTAGGGTGAGTGATTGTGCATGGAGTCTGCGTATCTAACAACCTAGTCCTTTAAGCCTTGAAATTATTCAAAAAAATTAAAATTTTCTGATAGAAAATGTCCATTTTCAGACCAAGAAGACTATTTTTGAAAATTTACCACTGGAATGACTGACTCAGTTATCGAGCCAGTTATTCCAATGGTAAATTTTCAAAAATAAGCTATTGGTCTGCAAATGGACATTTCTCAAGACCACTGCAGAATGACAAAATTTGGTCAGGCTGGCTCGGTTATCGAGCCAGCCAATCCAGCGGTAAGTTTTCAAAAATAGTCTTCTCTTGGCCTGCAAATGACCATTCTTCAAAAGCACTACATAGGCCGGTTTTGCCATGAAAGGGATTAAATAACAAAAGTTATTCGCGCGTGTAACCTAGTGTTAGAAACATTGTCCGCTCAAGGTGACCAATTTTTTTGCTAATGAATGAATCCAATACATGCTCTGCATCAGACTTAAGGAATCAAAGATTTTGCTGAATGACACACATTTAATACAATAGCATCATGACGACGCTGGATACCATGCTAGATATGTGATAAAGAATATTTATGGAATGACGAGGTAGGAAACAATTAATATTTTTAACGTTATGTTCATATAGTAGATAGAATGGCAGGAATGCAAAAGCAAGCAGAGGTATATTTTGAAGCAGCAAGCTCGGCTCATGTTAACACGTTAGCAACGCTCGGATCTATTTAAAGGTCTTGCGAGGACTTGAGATCGATAACGAATTTCAATTAATTTTATGATCTATTGCACTATTTAAATACAATAACCTCACTTTGGAGTGAGAGAAAATATGTTCGACATCCAATGCCTTAGTCTAAAATACATCACCGCTCGCTATGACATCACACCGGGAATGGTGCTGTGAGCTGGGTCAATATTTCTCTGTCTTTAGTACAAAGGTAACATATTTTAAAATGTGCATTTAACGGGATAGACTTCACATACCATAACATAATTTATCTCAGGTTGAAGCCAATTCTTCAAGAAATCAAAAAATTCTAATTCTTGAAAATCTATTAGGATAATAAATTGTTTTATGGGTAGCTATGTTCGCATATTAATAGGCCTAGGCTACAACCAGTAAACATTTAGCAATAAATAATGAACACAATCGGCAATATTTCGATGTATGGGACAAATAATCTTTAGAGACTAACAGTAGTAGGCCTAATTTGCAGATCCAATAATGCCCTCCTTGAAAACATCCGGATTGGTAAATATCGGAGATGAATGGGTGTGATTGTGATGAGTGGGTGGGAGAGCTTGAGGATGGCTGTATGTGGTATGCCTACATACATTTCCGCACATGCCGTTTTGCCGCTCTCCGATTTAAATATGCGTGAATAATTATTCCTTGGTCATTGTTTCCATGCGTAAATGTAATCTATAATTTTGCTAAAATAGTGCAGTTATTCATATCTGAAAGAAGATGTAGGCTACAGAATACAGTTACAATCGTTTCTCAAAATGATGAATGTAAAATTGTGTGTCTTAAGTGAGTTCCAGGAGTGAGTCTTTCCGTGATTTGACCGTAATTGTTTACCTATATGCATTATATTTTAACAAGGTGTTTGCATGAGACAGAGACATGGATTAACATGTTAGATTCAACAAAGTGGTGCGTGGGTGAGTAGGGTGTGTGGGGCTGGGGGTGGGGTGGTGTCACGCCTGTGACAACCACTACCACTACAGCAACATCGATCGTTTCCGTGGGGTTGAGGTGGTGTCATGCCTGTGATGCGCACTACCATCACAATGATCGTTTCCAAACGATGGAAGTAGCCTACATAAATACTTCAATGTTGTGAAGAAGCAAAACTTTAGTGAATAAACAAACTGTAAATAAGTAAGTGAACCAGATGTTTATAAAGATCGCAAGCATATCGTCTTTACGTACAATGCAGCTCATAAATGAGTTTAATGCTTCCAAAACAAAAACAGAAACCTGTTAACATATGAACACGATGTAAGAAACGTTAATTCTGTTGAATATTTTGAACATAATTGGGTTGGAATCCAATTATATTCAAAATAATAAACAGTGTTTTAAGTTATTTCTCAGCTGTACTGTAGCATAGTGAACATTTGTATGTGACCCTTCAACTCATGCGGACGGCAGCGAAAGCTGTGCTGCCACCGCCTAAAATGTAAACAAACAGTGTGTTCTCTATACTATTTTACATAGACTATATAAACAAATAGATTAGTTTTATTAATATAGATTTATATTGTCATTTTAGATAATTTTAAGCACCTAATTGCTATATTGCAATCGTAAATTTATTCATAGGCCTATACAATGGTAAATTGTGATCGTACACGCCACAGTGTGCTGCTACTAACATTGAAAAAGTTATACGTTTGCGTACATGATCCTACACGCGTGTCTACAGCCTGCGTAAAATCGTTAAAGTCAATCCAGACAGATATAAGCTATATATATATGCATTCATATAATTGTATTCGAAAGTGTGTGGTGATGTTTGATTAGATTATATTATATGGTCGGTGCGAGGTTCAGGGATAGGTTATCTATCCCTGAACCTCGCACCGACCATATAATACTATTCCTGATCTATGCCCACATCTGTCCATGTAGCCTATACGCACAACGTAGGCTATATATTGTCTATTGCTCTATAACGTCTAAAGCACATGAGATGACTGAAAATGTATACCACTGGTATTTTTGCATAAGCCCACGTTTTGCAATTCTCAAACCAATGTAATTTCAGGTCTAATTCACGTACACGAAACTCGCTGTTACTGTCACCGCCAACTGGTGTATGTTAGCATTATGATGTTAGTCACCATACAGGTCTCTCCTTTAGTCGACAAAATATCATCCCATCCACTTTTGCGATATTACTGAATCTTTGAGTGTCCATGTGTGAACAATGAATTGCTATACAACACCGATGTGTAAAAGAATAGGTGCATAGGTTCCTAATACACACAGTAGTAGGCACCTATGCTCCCTATGGTATTATTTCGAATAGTAATCTGACAGGAATTGATGGCCGCTTCCCGGTGGGACATCACAACTTTAGCTTGATAGATGAAAACGTTTGGTTGTCAAGATGGTTGCTATGTGCTTATCTCAGCTTTGGCTCAGCTGATTAAAAAAATTTAAATAGCATTTTATTCTTTTAGTAAAGGAGAATATATATTATGATTGTCAGGTTAATCAGAGCTATTGGGTAGTTAGTCCTCACAACAGCTTTAAATTAATTCTAAACTTTACTTTCTTCCTATTTTTAGATTATAATACTTTTTAGGTATTAAATTTGAAATTCGAGTCTCGATTTCAAAACTAACTATACAGGAAAATTGTTCAATATTTAAGGAATTAATTGTTGAATATTTTGAAACTAATTCAACTGGAAGCTGTTAACAGCTCCCAGTCAAATTACTTTCAAAATATTCAACTGACTATTCCTCATATCATAGAAAATGTGTAATTTCTGGTCTGTGACGGTTAATTGTTTAATATCATTTTGCTTGATTTAGTAATTTACTATTCTAGTAATAATGAGTATTTGAAGTGCCACTTAGTGTATAAAATGTATGTAACACAATATATAACTAAAATCTGTGCAAATCTGAATACATTTATAGTATATAATACGTCATTATTATACTGTACACATATTAAGAGCGTAATATGATAAATAGTTTCATAGATTTAAATATGGAATATCGAAACAGTAACATATATAAATATTTATATAGCGATAAATAAATGAACAAAAACACTAAATCTACTAGGTAATACTATGGCTATTAAAGATAAAGCACTGAGTAATAATATGGTCAATGGAATAAAAATATTTTAAGATATCGATTTATACTGTTTATCAATATTAAACAGGTTTTTGAGCAAAAATGGCGGTGCCAGTATTGGTACCTCCAGTATAAAATGTGTGCAGTGAACATTTGCGTTTATATACGCCAAGGGAGACAATTCATGTGGTTTATATACTGACAGATTTTTATCCAATAGGGTAAATGTATCCTTGATAGGCTTTCATGATAGGCTCTTAAAATCTGACATGTCATACTAAAATAAGCAATAATATCTGAGATTAATCAAATAGCGGGATCAGTGTATACCCATTTTTGGTAAATTCCATTTTCGGTAAATTGCTATTAAGATTCTGGCTTTTGATAAAACTATTAGAGTAAGCATTTAATGGTTAAGCTGGCCATACCAGCTTCTGTGGTGACACTCGCAAATGGACATTTGCTGTCCAAGAGAAGACTATTTTTTTTAAAGATTTATCACTAGAATGACTGGTACTAAAAACAAACCAGTATTTCCTCTGATAATTTCTCAAAAAGCCTTCTGGTTTACAAATGGAAATCTTGACCATTAACCCTCTAACACTCATACCAGCTAAAAACGGCTTCTGCAGTGGGCTTGAGAAATGCCCATTTGCAGACCAAAAGAAGACTATTTTTGAAAATTTACCACTGGAATAAATTTTCCAAAATAGTCTTCTTTTGGTCTGCAAATGGACATTTTCTAGAAGACTTCATTTATCGATCAGCAGTACTTGGAGGTAACCGAGATATTGACACTATAACTCTGAATAACATTCAATCCAAGATCTGTTGCCTAAATGTAAAGTTCAATGCACAAAGTGAATGTTTTCAAAAACAACAGGAAGATTTCTTTGGGTCATGTCCTAAATACCCAGATTTACTGAAATTATTTGTACCATTATTTTACTGGTATTAGATAGTATAACATCTTTTTAGGACATGTCAGCTTTAACACTTTATCCATTGAAATTCCAGTGTATCAATTTCAAAACAACTATACAAGAAAGCTTTTGAATATTTTGAAATTAAATTGACTGGAACTTGATAAATTCTTCATGATGTAATGAGTGTTCTGTTCAATATACTGAAAGTAATTTGACTGGAACCTGTTGCTGCCCAGGTTCTAGTCAAATTAGTTTCAAAATATTCAACAGAATATTCCTTACATCATGAATAATTTGTTGTTTCTTGTCTATAAGGGTTAAAGCCCAGTCCGAGCCACTGTTATCAGTCAAAACCTTTTCAAAATATGTTTCTGTAACCTGTCAATCCTGTCGCGAGGAACTACTTCTTGTGGCACATGTTCACATGAAAACAAATAAAGTAGCTTACCATTATTGTCTATTGCACATACATGTGTGGTGGTAATGTGTCAGTGTTTGTCAGTAGAGACATACACAGATTACACGAACATGGATACTGAAAGTAGTACGGGCTAGTGATGGTGGCGTGGTAGGGGTCGTAGAAGTTAGGTCCGGCACCAAGCCCACACCCCAGCGAAATACCGGCTGTGTAGTTAGCAGCCATAGCTATTAAAGATTCAGTTGCACTAGCGTCCTTACTAGAAGCACCAATGGTAGAAGGCAGCGGCGGCATAGTGGCATACATAAACTGTGACGATCCAGTACTGGTTGTTGCAGAACCTGCAGCGGGTGAATATGGTAGATCTGCTGAGCAAGGAGTTGCTGGGAGTGGGGTATTCCCGCTCGTCAGCTGGGTATGGTAGGCTGACCCGATGGCTGTACGAGCCTGCTGGTATGGGCTGGTCGGCACAGCAGCAGCGGCACCAATTACAGCGGCAGCAGCAGGAGGACTAGGAGGCAATGTGGCGTGATCACCACCTAATGGCAGCAGGCAGGCAAGGCAAGGCAGAAAGAGAAAGGAGATAGGCAAAGTTGATATACATATACATATGCATAGAATGATATTAACCCTTTAAAACACACATATATTCAAGAAAATTTCAATTTTATCATAGAATATGTCAATTTGCAGACCAAGAGAAGACTATCTTTGAACATTTATCACTGGAATGACTGGCTCAGCTATCGAGCCAGTCATTCTAGTGGCAAATCTTCAAAAACAGTTTTCTCTTGGCCTGCAAATGGACATTTTCTATGAAACCAGAAGCCATTTTTGTTCAGCTTGAGTGTTAAAGGGTTAATATTATTAATTATGTATTAATGGATTGGAGAATTTTTTTGCCATGTCGTCGTTTTATTTGATTGCTAGTAATCATGATAGCACAATCCCTATATACTGTCAAACAGTCCATCTTGTCATGCGCCGACCTTCAACACGGCATGTATCGCTCACCTGGAACATATGCATTTCAACAAGAAAGGTCAACAGCTTTAAGTAGAACCCTAAGGAGTTGAGTAGAATTGTAACAAGAACACAGGGGACATGTTTCTTTATGCATCAACTTCTCTTGAATAAACCGTAATGGCCCTTCTTAGTCCAGGTATAGAAATGTTCATTTGACCTGTTGCCCGGGCTGATCAGACTTTCAAAAGGGCAACTAAACTATGGCTGTTAATCGTACACAGGGCAACCATGATAAATACTATACTGTGTTATTTATTTAATTATTACAAATTCTTGAGTAATTTCTTGACTAAACAAGTGATTCTATTTTTTTTTGTCATTTAGCTTAACATATAAGGGCAACATTAATATGCGGCGGGCAACCTGAAAATGCATGAAATGACATCATAGGTTGCTGTAACTAGATATTTTCATTTATTTCTAACCCTAGTCCCTAATCATATTTCCCAAATTTAGCCCAATTCAGCGGCCCTGGAGACAAAGTTCCTTGAACAAACTTGCTTCAGCTGTTGCTCTAGATAACCTGTCATGAGTTTTGAAACGAACGATCCCTCAGGCGGATTCGGAAAAGAAGATTTTTAAAGGCGTTAAAAAGAAAATCAGCCAAAATCCAAGATGGCTGCCAAGCAAATTGACTGACCCGCTTCATTTGAACAAACCTGTATCTCTATGCCCTAAGGATGCTTTCTGCCAAATATACTTGAAATCGGCTCAGCAGTTCTCGAGAAGACATTTTAAATTTCCTATTCCTTTAGTACATGGGAGTTTCTAGTTGGAAAATGATCCAAGATGGCCAGCAAACCGTTTATTCGACAGTTTCGAAAATGGCAAATTTTAAATCAGAATATCCAAAAACCAATATAAAACCAATTGCGGCTTCATAATCCATCCAATAAAAGTCCAATATGGGCGTCAAACTCGCAATGCTTTGACTGGCCCATGGCAGCCAGGCCCACGGCAGTCATGTTTTTTGACGGATCAATTTCCCTTGAACGACTTTGATGGCCCTTAGCCCCTAATATCTCCCAAATTTTGGCCAGATCCATTCAGCAGTTCTGGAGAACTCATTTTTGTAAAAAACTATATCATCCAAGATGGCCAACGAGCCATTTGGCCAATCAAGTTCCCTTGAACCAACTTGGTTCACCTCTTAGCCTAAATGATATTTTGTGAGTTTCAAATCAATCCCCAAAAGGGGGTTTGTAGATTTGTTAGACATTTATAAAAATCGGTCAAAATCAAAGATGGCCCAAATAGGCTGATTGACTTTCTTTGACCAAACTTGGATCTCTATGCCCTAAGGATGCTTCCTGCCATATATAATTGAAATCGGCTCAGAGGTTCACGAGAAGACATTTTAAATTTCCCATTGCTTTGGTATGAGTGCTTTTGGTGAGTAAATGATCCAAGATGGCCACCAAACCATATATTCGACAAAATTTGAAATTAGAATACTCAAAAACCTATATATCATAGTTATGCGAAGTATTTTATGACGTAAGCACATTAAGTGTAGTGCGCATTAATATCATTCTTTCTATGTGCACGTTCACATAAAGGGGCCAAAATGTCGACAGAAGACTAAAGTTAAAAGGTCACGTGAAACAGTAGAATTAGTTGATAGCAGTGTCAGTGAAGTTAGAAATGAGTTAAAGTTGATAACTACAACATTAAATAAGCTTGTTAATCGCATAGAATGCTTATAAATGACTGAAAATAGGTCACACCACGTGTTCGGCGTCGTGAGGTCTGTTACTGATTGTAATAAATTGCCAGCCCAGGCACATCGTGAAAATCCATTGGATTTCGGCGCCTAAGCAGGCACACTCGGTCCTGTCTGGCTTTAATAGGGGCACAGCCAGTGTCGATGAATTTGGTGAAATTCAGGAACAATTTAATATTATTAAATCATCTGTGGACAAAGTGCTTTTACCATCATCGCTAAAACTACATGACACCTGGTCAGGAATAAAGAAAGAGGATGAGCAAACATTGAATGTATTTCCTGTGAAATAAAAACCACTTTTTGTGTGTTGAATTAAAGTACAATTTTGTTTTCGTTTGTCATTGAGGTATGCATAAGCACAATCCCTTGTGTGGGAGGCCTGTAATGGAAGGAGTTTCTCATGGAGTGACAGGGTTCTGCCCACACTGGTCGGGATTAGCCACCACTCAACAATTTTAACCAGCACTAAAGACTAAACTATCTTTTTTAACCACCACTTTTCACACACATTGGTCAAAAGCAAAGGACTGATTGCAGCTGTAGGATGTTTCTACTACTACAGCTGCAAAATACACAAATCATACATATTATGAGTCTCGAATGGTGGTGGAGGTATTTTTTATCAACTATCCATGTGGCAGTCAAGTAGAAATTGCCATTGCAACAGACCATATCTGCTCCAACTACAAAGCAGAAAAGTCTCTGATGTATTAACAACAGACGAACAATCACATGGCGCAGATAGTCTTCCTCAGTGATGCACTCTTTCCATTACAAGCTCTCAACTCTCAAAGCTAGGAATTAACTGATTTGACTAACAAGTTGCAGCAATTGTCAGTCAATGCCAGAACTGTTATCCTCCAATGGGTCCCATCTCATTGTAATATCTCAGGAAATGAGAGCCGACGTTCTAGCAAAAGCGGGGTCAACAAAAGAACACCATGACCGCTGCACACTCAAAGAGGTCAAGACGGTGCTCAATCAAGCATTAAAGAAGAAATGGAGAGGTGAGCATCCAGAACATGAACCAGCAGCCATCTATAATCAGCTGTCCAGAAGAGAACAAGTGTCCAGAAGAGAACAAGCGATAATATTTCATCTCCGTTCAGGACACTGCAGACTGCGTACACACATGTACACCGAACTCAATTTAACACAGCGGGTTTTTTTATGTTGCAAAAAGTGCTTACCTGACCAGAATGGCGAAGTCAGTTTATGCCATGGCGACTGTCCGCCGTCCATCTGTCTGTCCATCAACTTTTTCTTTAAACAACTTCTCAAGAACCACTGGGTTAATTTCAATTATATTTGGCAAGAACCATCCCTAGGGGATAGAGATCCAAGTTTGTTCAAAGGAAGCCGATCGGCCAATTTTGGATGGCGGCCATCTTGGATTTCACCCAATTTTTAGAAATGTCTAAAAATCTTCTCCAAAACTGCTTGGGGAATCGATCCAAAACTGATGAAACATTCACGCACATCTTATAAGATTGCCCATGTTTCAATCAGCAGCGGCACAGCTACTGGCCATCAACAACATTCCTCAATGACAAGCTGTACAGAGATAAAGACAACCTGGCTCTCACAGCCAGCTTCATCCAGATGTGCGACATTCAAATGTAGTCAAATGTGAATGCAAGAAGGAGGAAATGAGTGTCGCTCAAGTTGTGAGCTGCTACAACAAAATTCCCTCAGTACAACGAGTTATTAGTTAGCCAGTAGATGTGTTACTCGGCATTTAAGCACTAAACAGCGCAGTGCTAGTCAGACCTGTCATTTGTTTGTTATTACTTAGCTGTCAAGCGCTCATGCCAACAACTATGTAGCCAGCGAATCATTTTATAATGCATGAGGAATGTTAAGCGTGTCTTGTTTAAAGTAACATATTTATCTGGACTCAAAAGAGTTACCAAGAATTGAAATTTATTGAGAGCACTATGCTACTGGTGGTGGTTAAACACTGCCTCTGTTATCATGACAGATCAGCGTTAACCCTTTAACACACAAATTGGCCAAAAACGGCTTCTGCAGTGCTCTTGACAAAAGTGTCTATTTGCAGACCAAGAGTAGACTATTTTTGAAAATTTCACCACTGGAATGACTGGCTCTATAACCGAGGCAGAGTCATTCCAGTGGGCAATTTTCAAATAGGCCTCTCTTGGATCTGAAAATTGAAATTTTCTTACAGAAAATTGAAATTTTCTTGAACAAAACTGAGGGTTTATAAAAGCTAATATTGATGGCGGTACTGTATATTTTTAATTGCCAGAATAAATGAAAACTGAAATTTTCTAACAAAAAGTAATTTGCCTGTCAAAAAGACTATTTTAGAAAACATACAATTCTCCAAGTCAGTCATTACAGGGAAGTTTCTTCAAATATTCTTTCCACAGTCTGCCCGCAAATGTGATTTTCTTACAGTCATTACAGATGACATTTTGGATGGATTAAGACATGCCATCAAAACTGTCATAATTTGGTTTCAAACAGGAGGTAGGCAGCCTTTGGAGGAAATTTGACTGTAGCTAAGTGATTTATATTTTCAGAGTTCACATATTTCATTACATACTGTGTGTCAGGCAGTCTGCACGTTACCCCCAAGAAGAAAGGGTTTTAGTGAAACTCAACATATGCCTGCAGGCATACTTGTTTGAGGAATACTAAATGTGAACAGTTTGTCTTTGATAAGTGACACTTTGTCTATTCGTATCTGCTGAACAAAAAATTGTGTGTAGGTTCAAACTCTTCGAGATATGGCTCGGACATGAAAATTTTGACGAATTAGCTTTTCAAGGGAGATAACTCTGGAAAATATGGCCGGATTTTGGCAAAACAAACTCATGACACTTCGTCCATCCCTAACACATCTGCTGAAAAACATTTTTTACTGTAGGTTTGACTTTTCTGGATCTGGTTCGGACAAGATTTTGACGAATTTGATCTTTTCAGGGAAGAAAACTCGGGCAAATATGGCAAATATTCGACTTTGCCGAAACGATATCACTGCACTTCATCTATCCCTAACATAGCTGCTGAAATCTTTTTTTTAGTGGAGGTTCAAAACTCTTCGAGATCTGGTCTGGACAAGAAATCAGACGGACGTACGGATGGATGGCAAGCGCCATCACATAATACGACCCCACTTAAGCGGGCGTATAAGTCAATAAATGAAATTTCACTCAAATTTATATTCGTACTAATTATTTTGAAGGCACTGACAAGAAGTTATAGACTGTGCTCAATGCATATGTACATGTATCGCATCCTCTCTCGAACCTCGTAATATTGCTTACGGAAAGTTCTTTCACCCATGACATACAAATTTTTATATTGAATATTTTGAAGCTAAGTTGCCTGGAAATTACCATTGCCTAGGCATGACCATCTCCCATTTAAAGTAGCTTAAAAATATCTTCCGTACACTATTTCATTTCCTACATGTATCATAAATAGATTGATTGGTTTTAGCAGCAACTCGCAACCAGGTTTAATAGACCAGTCAATCTAAGGCTAAAAATGGCCGAACACAGGACAAATTGCAATAGTAATCATTCATGGGTTTTTTGTTCACTAGACGCATCTATCTACATGTTATATCAAAAAAGTAATTTTATATATTTGGTGGAACCTACGGTTAGGGTTAGGGTTTTTCGTGGTCAGAATATAGGAATCTATGATTTTTTAAATCTAGCATTCCGATTCAAATATATCATCGTTGGTATAAATTGAGCTAAACCCCTACATTTTATGTCTATACCCATGTTCTTCTGCCCTTTCTTTCACACAAACCGGTTTCTAAATGGTTACACTTAATGCTTAGAGCCCATTCTTGGTATACCTCTACCTCAAAACACTTTTTTACCATATCCGCCTATAGTTCATAAGCCACAACACTCCCAGTACCAATCTATATATACAATAGTTATACATCTCAATTCAATAGACATAAGGCAGTCAGTCGCCTGCTCGATCTGCTGGTTTGTCAAACATTTTACCGTTTCTGACAATCGCCAATATCACGCCAATCATGCATAACATTTGTTTTTTCCTATGGTTGGAGAATTGGACTGACCTGTAAGCACTGTTGTACATACAAGCAATAACAAAACTGGCAATTACTACTGATATTCTCAAATCCATTAACACATTTAAATAGAAAGACTTGACAGAAAAGTTTACAGGTACTACAATGTATCAGCTGCTATGAGCAACACAAAATGGTTTGCACTAAAATATAAAAACATGTAAGATGGTAGGTGGTAGTCTCTAGACAAACCCAAAAACAAGTTTGAGTTTGCAACAGGATGATTAAGAAATTTAATAGATATTTGCATCATTAGACCACGTCTTAACCCTTTAACACTCATATCTGCCAAAACCGGCTTCTGTAGTGGTCCTGAGAAATGTCCATTTGCAGATCAAGATTTTTTTTTTTAATTTACCACTGGAACGACTGGCTCGATAATCGAGCCAGTCATTCCAGTGGTAAATTTTAAAAGATAGTCTTCTCTTGGCCTAAAAATGAACATTTTCTATGAGAAAATTAAAATTTTCTCGAAGAAATTTAAGCGTTAAAGGGTTAAAATTCAAATAATATATTATACATACAAACGAGGTCGATAGAACCTCGCTAGGTGTCCGTTCTAGATTTTTTTGGAGCTTCTGGATATGTTTGGATCACGCTATAATTCAGAAATCCTAATATGGTCACACCCTTTCCTGTGTTAAACTTTATCGGACCAGTAGTTTCCGAGATATCCACATATTCAGAATATGATCTAATCCGGATCCAGGTTCTTTTTATCCAGATCACGGTCAATGTCTGGAAACGAACATTCTAATATGTGATCAGCTTTCTAAATGACCTTCTTTGACCAGGAATGCTTTTGAATAATATCTACGATATTAAGAACATTAAAATATTTCTTCATTCAGTGCCCAAGATGATCGTTTTTGGAAAATTTACTCGTTTCGCGAGCGATGCATTCCAGTGGTAAATTGCTAAAAATAGTCTCTTGGCCTGCAAATGGATACTCCACTAACATCACAGCAGTGGGCATTTTTAGCCTGGATTGATATTGAATTTTCAACAATTAACCCTTGAATACTCATATCAGCCAAAACAGCTTCTGCAGTGGTCTTGAGAAATGTCCATTTGCAGACCAAGAGAAGAGTATTTTTTTTAAATTCACTACTGGGATGACTGGCTCAATAACCGAGTCAGTCATTCCAGTGGTAAATTTTCAAAAACAGTTTTCTCTTGGTCTGCAAATGGACATTTTCTATGAGAAAATTTAAATTTAAATTTTCTTGACGAATTCGAGGGTTAGAGTGTTAAGCTACATCTCTTCCCCACTATAAGCAATAACAGTGTATTATAAGAAATGAGATAACAAGATATAACACTAACCCTCATATGGAACGCCGAGCTGCGCCAGCACATACTGAGCTGCGTATAACTTTGAATCGTCGGGTGTCCGGCACAGTTTATTAGGACAAAATGGATTTGTATTTAGAACTGGAACAGTGACCTGAAAACATAAATCATCAATGGAGGAATTCAGTTTTAGCTAGGCCCCATCCATCTCTAACTAAGCTCCACTCACACTTCCTCCGTGTTGGGATCGATCCCTGAACTCCCTGACTATCAATTTCCATAAAACTATACAGATAAGCTGTTGAAGATTTTGAAACTAATTTGACAGTGACCAGTCAAATTAGTTTCAAAAGTATTCAACGGCATGTTTATTAAAGAGTAGACATACAACAACGCTTAATCTGTCATTGATTATTTAGCGTTAGTGATGAACTTAGCTCCGTCATTCATGACGTAATTGATTATGACATCATTCTATACATTACATAGTTGATTATGATGTCATATGATCGACGGATAAACCTGATTCCTCCATTACTTCATCACAATCATGACGTAACTCAC
Source organism: Chaetoderma sp. LZ-2023a (assembly GCA_034401795.1). NCBI lineage: Eukaryota > Metazoa > Mollusca > Caudofoveata > Chaetodermatida > Chaetodermatidae > Chaetoderma > Chaetoderma sp. LZ-2023a. The sequence goes on along the minus strand of CM067370.1, from coordinate 154,525,983 downwards.
GAAAATCGTAAAACCGGACATTAAAGTGTACGAATTGTATGTATTTTGATGAGTTTACAATTTAATACATAATTTGCAGCAATTTCCCCCAGACAAATTAGATTCAAAATATTCAACAGCTTACCTGTATAGTTAGTTCCCTTGAAATCTGGAATTCAGGTTTCAAATTGATTCCAAGAAGCATAAAACATGGGCGAGACATAGCTAGAAATGGATCCCTCTAATGCACTGTTATGCAATCATTGACCAAGTCATATATTAAACTGGCATTAACCACTCTGATGTCAAATTTTAAATTTTCAACTTAAATTACAAGATGAACTGGTGTTCATTTTTCAACAAATTTGGTGGAAGATGGTGCTGTCGAAGACAGCAACATCGTCCACCAAAATTGTTGAAAAATGTACACGAGGTTCTTTGCTATTGGCAGAGTAAAAGATAGAATATTGACATCAGTGTGCTAAGGGTTAATGGCTATTCAGGACTAAACAATATGCATGGGTGTGAGTTCTGGTGAGATAGGCTATAGTTCATACATAAGTTCCAATATATAATGGGAAAAGGCATGTATAGCTGTGCTGTAACATACTCACCCTTTAACACTCAAGCGGGCCAAAAACGGTGTGTGCAGTGGGCCAGAAAAATGTTCATTTGCAGACCATTTTTGAAAATTTACCACTCGGTTATCAAGCCAGTCATTCCCGTGGTAAATTTTCATAAAATAAATTTTCCCTTGGTCTATGAAAGAATTGAAATTTTTGTGAACAAATTTGAATGTTAAATGGATAACACAATTCTGAGCAACCCGATGTATACATATTTTTACCCGCGTCACTAGAAGCAAGGGTATATGTGAGCATGGAGTGCTTTTTCTTGTTATTGTTGTTGTTCTTAAGACATCTTTTAATAACTCTGTTTTACTGGAGAGATCTTCTCCAGATTTGAAGGGAAGTATGCCTGCCCGTGGGGTTCTGAGCAGATCGGTCAATTATAGGTCTAAAACCTAACAGCAATAGCCTTTAGCAAGTTTTCAAAGTAGACATTTTTACGCATTCTTCAATAACTTTGTTTCTACTAGTGCAATCCTCCCCATACTCGGGTGGAAGCCGATGTGGTCTCGAACACGTATGCCAATTTTGTGGCCAAAGCATAAAACGAAACAGCCTTCAACAACATTGTTTTCAAAACAAATATGTCTCAAAGCATTTTTCAATAACTCTAATGAATCAATCTTTTCCGAACATGGGTTGATGTGTGTCTGTGGGGTTCAGATGTATGCCAACTTTACGGACAAAAAATAAAACGCAACAACAGCTTTCAGCAACATTGTTTCCAAAAAACAGACACATTTGACCGTATGGCGGCCCGACCAAAAATATATCAACGACGCGGGTATTGGACAAATTTGTCCTTGTTAATATCAACATGATTATGAAGTTTAGGATCAATTCTTCAATTAACAATAATAAAACCATATATTTACTTGCCCTATATGATACATTACTTTGATAACGTATTAACCCTTTAAAGGTCATGCCAGCCAAAACCACCCTCTGTTATGGTCCTGTGAAATGTTCATTTACACGCCAAGAGAATACAATTTTTGAAAATTTACCACTAGAATGACTGGATCGATAACCGAGCCAGTCATTCTCGTGATAAACTTTCAAAAATTGTATTCTCTTGACCTGTAAATGGACATTCAATAGGCAGATTAAAAAAATTTCTTGACCAAATTTGACCATTAACGGTTAAGGGTCATCATTCTGGGATTCAACCTCTAGATTATTGAAATTATAGTTGCAAGACTATTGATGATGAACAAAAGGCATCTGCTTTCAATAAACTAATGAGAGGAAACCGTAATGGACCTTTCCAGTTTTAGCTATGCACCGCCCATCTTTATCTAAGCTCCACCCACATCTCATCCGTGTTGGGATCGATCGATCAATTTCCAGAAAACTATACAAGTAAGCTGTTAAATATTTTGAAACTCATTTGACTGGGTGCTGTAGGCAGCAACAGCGCTCAGTCAAATTAGTTTCAAAATATTCAATAGAATATTTATTAAATAGTAGACATACGACTTCAATTATGCATTCGTGATGTACTTATCATGACGTCGTGGATGGATAAAATAGAAAGGTCTATTTTAGCATCATGCTCTAGGGAGGTAAATCATTGTTACAAAATAAGCTTCATTTACATTTGATTATCTTCCTTGGTATGTGTAGATACTACTGGTTTTTCAAACCAACCAAAGCAGCGTATGCAGTGGTCTTGAGAAAACGTTGATTTACAGACTAGTCGAAAACTGTTTTTGAAAACTTTCCACTCTAATGACTGGCTCGATAACTGAGCCAGCCATTCAATTGATAATTAACCTCCTCTTGTGTAAACAGCGCATTAAAGCGCTCAAAAGATTATTTATTTCAATTAACCATTTAATTGCCAATACCTATTACGGAAATTTTGATTTTTGCAGCCAAAAAGAGTATTTTTGTAAACTTCTAACGAACATTTACAAAAAAAAATTGATTTCTGTTATCCTTCAAATGGACATTCATTTGAAGTGTAACGGTAAAAAAATTAAAATTTCTGCTTAGCCAATGTCAAATTGCAGACCAAGAAGAGTATTTAAAAAAATTTACCACTGTAATGACTGGCTCTGTTACCGAGCCATTCCAGTTGTAAATTTTCCAAAATATTCTCTTATCCTGCAAATGGACATTTCTCAAGATACCTACACAGGTTGGTTTTAAAGGGTTAAGTTGACGCAAGAGGGGTTAAATACAATCGTTTTCTCTTGGCAAACATTCAACTACTCCATCAGACCAGATGTATGTGGAATTCTGGCCACTGTACAATAGCCCTTACAGTCTAAGAATTATTATGTAGCATAAATTGACAATAATTTGACTGGACGCCGTTACAGAGGTTACATTATTGTCCCTTTAATCCATACATTTGTTCAAGAAAATTGTAATTTTCTCATAAAATTTGCACGGCAAAAACACAACTTTTTGAAAATTTACCATTGAAATGACTGCCTAGGTAACCAAGTAGTCATTCCAATGGTAAATTTTCAGAAATATTCTTCTCTTTATCTGCAAATTATGGCCAATTCCAAAGAGCATTACAGAAGCTGTTTTTTCCCAGCTTAAGCATTTACGGGTTAATTAATAAGTAGTAGCTTGAAGTCACTTCCTGTTTAAATTTTAGGAGCAGAAATGTGAAATCTGTTTAACATATTATTTAATCCTGTAAACCGTAATACAGATAAAGGTTCTTTAGAAACATTCAGTCAAATTAGTTTCAAAATATTGAACAGCTTTAATGGATACTGGAATTTTAAGAAAGGGCAAAGTAATTTCACTGGCTTTCTCAACAATTTACATGCCCTTCGTTTTTAAAATAAGAATTCTGACAACAATCCTTTAACCCTCGAATTTGTTCAAGAAAATTTTCTGATAGAAAATGTCGATTTGCAGACCAAGAAGGCTTTTTTGAAAATTTACCACTGGAATGACTGGCTCGGCTATCGAGCCAGTCATTCCAGTTGTAAATTTGAAAAAAAAAAAGTTTCTCTTGGTCTGCAAATCGACATTTCTCGAGGATTGCAGAGGCTGTTTTTGTTTTGGCTGATGAGTTTTAAATGTTTAAACAATTGCTTGCTTAGAAAATCACCAAACAGACATGTTAGATGGTAAAGAGATCAAGTAGATTATATATACATATTATATCATCTCCTCAGTCATAAATATTGTGAACACGATTGTACAGAAGGCGTTATTTGACATTATGCGTGTGCATGGTGGCTCCTGGGCTTGGTTAATTCAAATTATATCTGGTCATGTCCTCGCATACATGTATCATTCGATATAAGTACTGCATAAGCTCAGAAATAAGTTAACATGTTTTCAAAATAAAAACAGAAACATGTTACTTAACTCTTTAAACCTCGAATTTGTTCGGGAAAATTTTTATTTTCTCATAGAAAATGTCTATTTGCAGACGAGATTGTTTTTGAAAATTTACCACTGGAATGACAGGCTTGGTTATCGAGCCTGTCATTCGTGGTAAATTTTCAAAAAAATATTGTTCTTTGGACATTTCTCACGACCACTGCAGAAGCTGTTTTGGATGATATGAGAGTTAAAGGGTTAATACAATTTTGAACACATTGTAAGAATTTGTTCTGTTGAATATTTTAGACTTAATTTGATTGGAAGACATTGCTGCCTTAGGCACCCAAATTAAGTCCATAATTTTCAACAGTAATTTTATTTTAATTTGGAAACATTTCCGAGCTCTACTGTATGCTGTTGTCACTCCACCAGGAAAATGCTAATGCACTTCATTCTATAGTCCTATATTTAGTGGTCAAGATTGCTCAACAAGATAAATTGACATTTTGGTTCAGTAAATGTAATTTTTTGGCTAAAGAGATTAACTGGTTCGGTGATTGAACAAGGCAGAAAGTTTTCAATTTTCAAATATAGTCTTTTCATGATCTACAGACGGGCAGTCCTCAAGATCCTTGCAGAAGCTTACATGACCACCGGTGGACTAAGAGACAATAAAATAGGTCGTTATATAAAAGAGGTGCTTACTTTGTATACAAAGAGCTGGGTGCCATCACGACCAGGAGTTGAGTTGAGTTGGTACATTGGGCTACCCCATCCATTCTTCTGACAGAAGTCATCTAAAATCTACAAGATACAAAAAGATTTCCATAAATCACAAAGCAGCATGGCCTAAGTTAAAGCTGGATCTCATACTAAAATATCACATATATCGCAAAGTAGCATGGCTTGAAATTAAAGCTGGCGCCTCATGCTAAAAGATTACATATATTGCACACAATTGAAATTAAAGATGGCATCTCATGCTAAGATTACATATATTGCACACAAACGTATGACTTGAAATTAAAGATGGCATCTCATGTTAAAAGATTACATATATTGCACACAAACGCATAACTTGAAACTAAAGATGGCATCTCATGCTAAAAGATTATACGCATATCGCATATAAAAGAATGGCTTGATATTAAAGCTGGACACATGCTAAAATATTACATATATCACACACAACAGCATGGTTTGACACTAAACCTGGAGAATCATGACAAAAGACTAAAAGGTAACACATACTAGGAACATAACTGTTGCCAATTAAATTTGTTTTTTGGTAACTTTATCAGGGATCGAAATGCCCATTTACCCTGGTGCCCGGGGCAACCTGATTTTCAAAAGGGCAACTAAACTTTGGCTGTTAATAGTACATAGGGCAACCATGATACCTACTCAGACTAATAGTACTATACTGTGTTTTTGATACCTACAGACTAACTCTTTTCGTTTTAAGTCATTTATTTATTTAATTATTAGAAAGAGCAACCAGTATATGCCTAATGCCATTTCTGAATAATTGTGGCCATTCTTCAGAATTTATTTGACAATGCAATAGCGATTCTAATTTTCTTTTGTCATTTAGCTTAACATATACGGGCAACCTTAATCTGCAGCAGGCAACCTGAAAATTTTATGAAATGGCATCATAGGTCGCCCGCAGCAACTAGATTTTTTCATTTATTTCTAATCCTGCTTTATTAATCGCTAATAATGTTCTAGCATTACTTGCCCTGTAGGTGGGGCTTAGAATACACCTTTCGTATCCTCTGCGTGTCGTAAGAGGCGACTAAAGGAGGTAAGGGTGAGGTAACCCTGACAGAAACCTCGAGTGCTGAAGACGGAGGTTCCAGGCCGCACGGCGCACTCTAATAAACCATGGATCCACGCACTTAACGCTTATGATCATGTCGATAGTCACTTACAGGACTGGCGGTATGATCAGCGAACGAAAAGAAGAAGATGTTCTAGCATTTACGTGGTAGCCTCGGTAATGGAGGGGTTCAATCTGTCACTCAATGTCATAATCAAATATGTCACTTGTTAGCTGACAAAACATTCAAAATAGATAGTTCTGTCACGAAAGTAGTAATGGTCTGTCATGAAAATGATGGAATCATATGGTTCTGATTAATTCACAATTTAATAAACATTCTGTTGGATAGTCTGAAACTAATTAGACTGGGGGATGTTGCTGCCATTCCAGTGATAATGATAGTCTTCTAGGCCTACAAATGCACATTCCGCAAGGAAAGCGTTCAATTTTCTTGACCAAATGTGCCCATTTTACGGTTATGACAAGCTTTATCAAGTTTGATAAGTGCATTTATATGCAAAAGCTTGTCCAAAAAACAACGTAGTTACTCCTAAGCTCTGAAACCTATCATATTGCTGAAAAATTATATACAGGAATAAGGAATAAGTCAACGATCACTGCTTACAAACCCATAGAACAATGTCTAATTAAGTGTCTCGTCTGCCGTCATCATGGAGGATACAGATTAGAGCTGTGATTTTGACTTTGCGACCTTAATGTTATCATGTTGATTCCTAGATTTTTTTTCTGGTAGCATAGCCAACTATGCATTCACTGGATGAATCCACCGTTAACTATGATGCGCCCATCTATAGCCATGCTTTGCGCGTGTTAAAATCAATTTATATATCGAGTCCTGAATTCCCAGAATCCCCAAATCAAGCTAACTATACAGATAAGTTGTTGAGCATTTTGAAACTAATTGGATTGGGTGTTGTTGCCTAGCACAGCATCCCGTCAAATTAGTTTCAAAGTATCATGGTTCTGTCCAGGATGAAATTAGTGCTGGACATTTTTACCGATATTTTAGAAACTTCGTTGAAAAATGTTACTTTTAAATCATTTCAAAGCTTAATTGCATAAAATAGGTGAAAAAGTGGCGGTCGGAAAAGATAGTTTAGTCTTTAGTGCCGGTCAGAATGATTGAGCGGTGATCAATCCCGACCAGTGTTGGCAGAAACCTGACATATCCAACAGAATGTTAACAACTGGCCTGTATTGTTCACCTGGAATTATTGGCCACTGGCACAAACGCACAAAACGTATGACCACTGGAAAAATTTACCAATCTAATTTCTGTAAAGGCTTAGCCAAGTTTTATTAAAATTGGCCCAGTGGTTAATAAGTAGTCTTTTTATGATTTTCTCAGAAATTTGCAGAAAATATGTCGGCAAAAATTGCAATATTTTGATTGATTCATGGCGGACATGGGGTTTTTTACATATCAACTTTCCATGGACAAACATGAATTGGGTCTATGCCATAATCATATCTCTCTAATTTCGGCCCGATCCATTCAGCAGTTCTGGAGAAATCATTTTCACGAGAACTCGGTCATCCAAAACAGCCGCTTAAGCATTTGGCCAATCATGTTCCCTTGAACAGCCTTGGTTCAGTTCTTGGCCTAGATCATATTTCGTGTTTTGATTCGATTCACCCCAAGCGGTTTCGGAGATTTAATAACTTTTCTAAAAATCAGGCAAAATCCAAGATGGCCACAGACCAACTCCTTTTGAACAAACGTGGATGGATCCCTATGGCCTAAGGATGCTTCCTGTTAAACATAATTGAAATCGGCACAGTAATCCTGGAGAAGACATTTTAAATTTCCCATTGTTTTTGGCAGGAAAAAGATCCAAGATGGCCACCAAACCATTTATCCGACAGTTTCCATTTGCAATCAACATACCCAAAAACCTATATATAACCAATTTCGTCTTCAAAGTCCATCAACATTTTGATTGGCCCACGGCGGCCATGTTTTGTGACATATCAGCTTCCCTTGAACAAACTTTAATGGGTTTTACTCCTTAATTAGATCTCCCAAATTTCGGCCCGATCCCTCCAGCGGTTATGGAGAAGCCTTCTTCGCAAAAACTAGGTCATCCAATATGGCTGCTGAACCATTTGGTCAATCAAGTTCTCTTGAACAAACTTGGCTTAGCTCTTGCCCTAGATGATGTTTCATGTGTTTTGAATCAATTCCCTAAGCAGTTTCGGAAGAGTTTTAAACACATTTCTAAAAATCGGCACAAATACAAGATGGTCGCCGGCCAAATAGGCTGATCGGCTTCGTTTGAACAAACTTGGATCTCCATGCCCTAAGGATGCTCCCTGCACAATATAATTGAAATCAGTCCATAGGTTCTTGAGAGGTCGCCTAAGGAAATATTGATAGACGATGGACAGTCGCCACGGCATAAGCTCACTGAATGGCCAGGTTAGCTAATAAAATTGTAAAGCCATACAATTGGTACAAATGACAGGCAATTCTAGGTCGTTCATTACGCATTTTGATTGTGACGTCAGCCTACCTGTGACGTAATTGATTATGATTATTATAATACTTGACTGACACATTGGATTCATCCATTTTAGTTCCAATAGGCTTAAGCAATCCTGAAATATAAATACAAATGCAAAGCGATCTGCTACACACAAAACTTAGTGGTCTCACCTCCGCTGTCAGAAGTGATACATATATTTTTCGCAAGTGAGGTTCGCTGAGATAAAAGTGTAAGTGGATCCCAGATTACTAGCTACCTGATTTATAATAAGATACCATTAGCATAAAATATTTGACCTGACAAATGACAACAGATATTGAGATAGCAAATGTAATCCATGTCTCGGGTAATGACATCACTGTCATGGCTAAGAAACATGATTATATGACAAAATATGAGATAGAAAATGCATGCAAGCCTATGAGCAAATTAGCCAACTTAGGAAACCAAGAGATGAGCTATCAGAAGATACCACATATTTCATCTTCTTATATTGCCGCAGGATGCCGCCTGCACTGGACTAAATATTCTGTGAAAAAATAATGTACAAGCCATGCACATATATAGAATATATTTCAGATAATAAATAGGTTATCTGTATATTAATTTTACATCACTGGATGTAAGTCTCAGTTTGAAACTTGGAAATCTGCTTGTCGATTCAAAACACCCATGGTACGCAAGCATAGCTTTAAGACTGAACCATAAAGCCTCACAGTATGCCTGGTAGTAACCTGCAGTACAATGACTACTGGCACACCAAGTCTGACCGAGATGCAAATGGGCCAAACATTAGCAAAGGTCATTGCCTGAAAAAAGAAGAAACATTTTCAAAAGCAAGTACATTAATATAATGTAGGCTATATTTAAAGAGCCTATATAGCCCATCAAAAGATTTTCTCTAAACTTGATACGTCTTTGCTGATTAAATTGCCATTTGCGAAAATCTTAACTACAGCGCAATGATAAGATGGATGAAAATCAGCCCAAAAATAGTCAAAGTTCAAACACAGTAAAAATATGTTAAAATTTTTTTAATCTATTTCTTTCTCATGCAGACTAGATACCATCATCACATAGAATGAATCTGTGATGTTTTAATCAAATCGGATACACACTTGTTCTTTAAAGGTCAAATGGCTGAAAACTATGGGGAAATTTTGAAAATCAATTTCTTTTTGATGTGGACTAGTCTAAGCATCGTATAAAAAAAATCTGTGACGTTTATTCAAATCGGATAATTGCTTGTTGATTAGAACAAATATGTGAAGTTTTATTCAAATTGGATAAGCCCTTGATGTAAATTTTGTTGGAAAACCGCTTAACAGCAAACACCTTAACGTGGACCCAGAAAATATTTTAAGTTCAAAACACGGAAAAAAGCATGGAAAAATCACAAAAACAATATAATTTTGATACAGACTAGTCCTAAGACTCATATAAAACAAATCCGTGAAGTTTTATTTAAATCGGAAAACCCCTTGATGTAAATGTTATTTGAAAAAAACGTAACCAAAGCGGATGCCAGTGCAGACATTTCCCCTCTCCCCCCCCCCCCCCCCCCCCCCCCCACATCCCCTCTCCCAAAATCTCTTTTCACTTCATGAAGGCGAGATCAATATAGATGTATCTGTAAATGCAGAAATCGAGAGATTTAACCTCAAAGCTTCATAAAGGAAATAGCAGAATATTATTGATGGGGAGGGAAGGGGTGCGTTAATTACCTATACTATCGTGGACAAAACTGAATTCAATCCATTAACACTCAGGCTGACCGAAATCGGACCCTGCAGTGGTATTGAGTAATGTCCATATGCAGACCAAGAGATTTTTGGAAAATTTACCACTGGATCAATTGGCTTGATACCCAAACCAGTTATTTCAGTCGTAAATTTTCAAAAATAATCTTTTAGTCTCCAAATGAACATCTTTTGGAAAAGCAAAATTTGGGTAAATTTAATGTTCATTTGGTATTTGGTATATGCTCATATGAAAATGGACATCTATCAAGACAATGGAGGAAACCAGTTTTTAGATATGTCGCACCCATCTTTAGGTAAGCTCCACCCATACTTCACCCGTGTTCAGATCAATCCTCCCTGACTCTCAATTTCCAGAAAACTATACATTTAAGCTGTTGTATGTTTTATGACTAATTTAACTGAGTGCTTAGCAACAGCACCCAGTTAAATTAGTTTCAAAATATTCAACAGTATGTTTATTACATGTAAATAGTCAAGACATACAATTCGCACAACGCTTAGTCTGTCATCAATTAAGCGTTCGTGACAAACTTAGCTACGTCATTCATGACGTAATTGATTATGACATCATCCTACAAGTCACCTAGTTGATTGTGACATCATATGATTGATGGATGAACTGTAATCCTCCATTGCACAATCCATTCTTGGCAATCTTGACCACTAAAGGAGTGTTGTCCCTAGCTCAAAGATTCAAGGGGACAATTTGAGGTTTTGGGCCCAAAAAATCGGATGGGACAATTCTATTTTCATTAGCTATAGAAACATATGTGGAAATGATAATATCATGATAAGGCCACGATTCCAAGAATCATATGATAGTGAAAAGAAATAAAGCTCTAGGAGAGTATAAGGCATGGACAAAGCACACAAAGCCAGAGTCGGATGAGGTTTAGCACCGAGAAACCACAGGAGATGATGCAAGTTCTGCAGACTTTATAGTAGCGGAGACAGGTGATTAAGCACAGCAGGGTTGTTTGTTCCAGGATCAGGACAGCCATACGGTACCTGAATGGGTGATTTCACATTCTGGGGTTTGAGAGTTATTGGGTTAGTGGGAGTCAGTTCCATGCCTGGTAGTAGGTCAAACAGACGGGCATCCTAGACACAACAATAACAACAAATTAACCTTTTAACCTTCAATAATTTTTCAAAGAAAATTTAAATCTTCTCCAAAAAAAATGCCCATTTGCAGAGCAAGTTAAGAATATTTTTTAAGACTTACCACTGGAATGACTGGCTCGGTTATCGAACCAGTCATTCCAATGAGAAATTAAACAAAATAGTCTTCTCTTGCTCTGCAAATGGATATTTCTCAAGACTAATGCATTGATTGTTAAACGGTTAACTATGGTTAAAATACAGGATATAACATAATCTCTGCCTAATATCAAAGTTTGGATAAACAGACTATGTTAACAAAGTATACTATTAATCGATGAGCCTAATAATAACTATCATTCAATCCCTTCCAGTATTCTGCCATTCATACCCATCAATAGCATGATCCATTTCTAGCTATGCCACGCCCACTTCTAGCTATTCCCCGCCCATTTCAAGGTATGCCACGCCCACTTCTAGCTACATGTACAATCTCTGTACACGTTTTAATGTGTGTTTTAATCGATTTTAAACTTTAAAATCTGAATTCCTAGAATCTAAGTTTCAAGGTAGCTGTACAGATAAGCTGTTGGATATTTTAAAACTAATTTGACTACGTAAGCAACAGTTCCGTCAAATTATTTTCAAAATATTAAAGAATGTTTATAAATTGCAAATTCATCAAATTCACTAGTGACTGACTTTTAAATTTTCGTGATGTAGCTATACATTATCATGATTGTGACATCAGCGATCTAGTGACTAGTGTTGTGCTCATAGATCATATATCGTGAGCAAAAATTCCTAAGATACGATATCGAGCAAAGAACAAAAATTGTGAGCAAGCTTGGATTACTTGGACTTTTTTGTATTAAAATCCCTTTGCCTGTTGACTTTTCCTTCATTTTCCAAGTGTGTCTGTAACTTAATCAAAGTTGTAAATGTAATTCAATGATTAAATATGCAGGTATTGGTGGTTTATGTTTGTTCTTACACCATATGATTATATGTATGACGAGCATTTCCGTCCTAATAATACAAAACCTGGTTGAATACGATATCGTAAGCAACTGCAAATGATATGAGCAGGTTGATTCATTTGAGCACATCCCTACTAGTGATGTAACTGATTACGACGTCTGATACATAAGCGACACACAATTCATACATTTTTGTGAGATTTTTTAATTTTCTTGACAGAGCTAGATAATTTTGATTACGACGACCAGCTAACAAATGAAGTAATTGATTATGATGTGAGATTCGCTATTAACCCTTACATTTTTTCAAGAAAATTTTAATTTTCTCAGAAAATGCCCATTTGCAGTCCAAGAGATTATTTTTGATTATCGAGCCAGTCATTCCAGTGGTAAATTTTCAAAAATAGTCTTCTCTTGGTCTGCAAATGGACATTTCTCAAGCCACTGCAGAGGCTGTTTTGGCTGATATGAGTGTTAAAGGGTTAACAGATCATCGGATCCTTCAATTCCTTCTGGCAGCTCAGATGCCTATTGAGTTCTCTAAACATCATTGTTATGGTCCATCAATTAAAATGAACATCATACATGTACGTACAAACTATGATGGCCAAGGCTTGACATTAACCTTGAGGCACCACTGGACAACAGTGCTATGTTGACGAGCAAATTCTGCCAAGCCCCAAGTGATTATGATTGATCTAGCACTGAACAAAGTCACTGATTACTTTCTTGGTTCTATACCAATGTTCTGCGGGGTGTAGAAGCTTATATGACATGTGCAAACATTATATTCCCTGTGTGCAGCTCATATCAAAGTGCACGGATGCAACACATTCAGCTTTGATGATCCCAGATTTTCCCAGTATTGCAGTGCATGTGAATTAGTGATAGTGCCAGACAAATATACTATAGACTGGTGGAACTAAACAAATGTGACACGGTATGGTTCAGAATTTGACAGGCAAACAGCCTTATACTAGATGCAAAAAGATTTTGTTTGGTGCAATGGACATTTCCAGAGTAATGATGTCATAATCAGCTAAGCGGCATGTAGGATGATGCCATAATCATTATGTCATAAACGATTCTATATGGCCCGTCTTTAACTCTTAATAGCCTGACACGTTGTACGAATTGTATGTCTACTATTTAATAAACATGCTGTTGAATATTTTGAAACTAATTTGCCTATAGCAGCAACAGCACCCAGTCAAATTAGTTTCAAAATATTCAACAGCGTAAGTACCTGTATAGTTTTCTGGAAATTGATAGTCCAGAAGTTCAGAGATCGATCGATCGATCCCAACACGAGCGAGGTGTGGGTGGAGATTAGCTAGAAATGGGCGGAGCATAGTTAAAAATGGAAGGGTCCATTGGCGTTAGTACTACATGTAAGCAAACTTACATGCAAGACAAAAAGTAAGCAAGCAGTTCATAAATGACAGCGTACCTACAATGACAAATACACTCCCTGATTCTTTCATAATGACAATGATTAGTTCACTCCAGAAACAAATACAATACTTAGATGACAGTTTAGTTAACCCTTTCAACGACAAATCCCGGAAAGAGTATATTCTTCACGATATACGAAACTTATTCTGTTCCATATTTGGAAATTAATTTTACTGGAAGCCATTGCTGCCTAAGGCAAAAGGCAGGCAGCAATGGCTTCCAGTCAAATTAATTTCACAATATTCAAGTTTTCTTGTATGGAAGCGTTGAAAATGAAATATGGGGAATTTATCGGTGAATGGCTAAGGCATGTGATTGAAAACACCCGCTGTCTTAACTATTTAATAGTTCAGATTAGTCAAGAAATGCATGGGTTTTTTTTGCGTTTATAAATATCCATTTGCAGACCAAGTATACTATTTATCTACCACTGTAGTGACTGGCTCGGTTATCGAGCCAGATACAGGTAGTCCAGTGGTAAACTTTCATAAACCGTCTTTTCTTGGTCTGCAAAGAACATTTTTAAATACATTTTTGGCCAGCTTGAGCATTTGCGGGTCCATATAATGTTTTATCAATGGAGTGACTTAGAGGCCTTTAAGTCTTTTTGTCAGAAAATGGAGGATTCCCGTCTCAGTCAATCATATGATGTCATGTAATCAACTACATGACATGTCGGATGACATCAATTAGTCATGAATGAGGTAGCTTTAAAGCTCGTCACAAATGCCTAACTGATGATGGACTAAGCATTGTTGCATGAATTGTATGTCTTTACTATTTAGTAAAAATGCATTGCTGTTGAATATTTTGAAACTAATTTGACTGGGCGTTGTTGCTGCCATAGGCAGAAATGTTACCCAGTTAAATTAGTTTCAAAATATTGAACAGCTTACCTGTTTATTTTTCTGGAAATTGATAGTCAAGGAGTTCAGGGGTCAATCGACCCTAACACTGCCAAAGAAAGCATGGGTGAAGCTTAGCTAGAGCTTGGCAGGGCAAACATAAAACTGGATTCTTGCATTATTTGTATTCCAGTCAGTTGTTGACATGCATGGCTATGACAAAGAAACATGTTTTACCCGCCTAACCCTCTATAGTTTTAAGTGAATGCTAGCTACCATTAACAGGGCTGCTGAAATAGGGAGGGGGAGGGGGGGGGGAAGCAAAATTTAAGCCTGTACTGAAACTAATAAAACTCACATCTGCTGGATGTCTGTACGGCATTCGCATGCCAGGAATGTATCCGCGCCCTGCGCCACCTCTAGATCCAGCAGCAAGACGGCCTCGGCCACGGATCGGAGTTCGCATGCCCATAGGAAATCCTCTGAAAATCAAACACACTGACTACACTTAGCACTAAGGACCACAGTATATAGAATGGAATTGATACACAAACAATTCGTGCAACTGTTAATTTGGTAAAAATTTACCTCTGCAATTGTCTTAAGGAAAGCCCAATTGCAAGACTAGAGAAGACCATTTAAAACAAGGCATATCAGTAAACTGATGTATGCTCCCCGAAGGCATACTCCATAGACACACTGTATAAACTATGGTTCAAACCAAAATTATTCTGAAAAGTAGGTCAAAAGCATGTTCAGTGAACCATGAAAAGCAGGTCATAACTTTTCATATGCTCCAGTGTATAATATACCCACACACCAGGTTTAGTTCCAGTATGCCAAAAACTCTTGAAATTATAGCCCAGACTAACATGTTCTGTGTTCAATGAACCGTGAAAACTAGGTTACACTTCCTCCCTAAGATGCATCCATATATCAAGTTTAGTTCCTGTATACAAAAAACTTATGAAACTACAGCCGGCAAAAAATTTTTTGTAATAATTAATGAAAAATGAAAAGTAGGTCAATAGTAGGTTATGCTGACCTACTTTTTACTAGGGGTGTCACAATATGCAATACATATTGTGCTTGGCAATACATGTATCATAACTGCACCTCTGTATCGCAATACGGAGGTACACCATGGTTAGCCATTAGATTTTAAATTAACACTGACATAACTTAATAGCATGCATTACTGCCTTATTTTCATCTTATTTTAGCACAAATTTTAGTTTACACCCAAATATCTTGGCAAATACATGGAGATTGAGATTTTTGCTTGCCAGTACTTTATCACGCTGTTAAATATGCAAAAATATTGTTTTGTTTCACATTTTCCTTTGCTGGAAGTGATTACAGCCAAAATTTTTACTGTGCAACTATTTTGTCACCACCATATCATTTTTATCAGGGCAGATAAGATGTAAGTCATCACTACTCTCTAGGTTGTGTCAATTTGATGATACGTATTGTATAGCGAGGTCCATGGCAATACACACCCCTACATTGTAAACACCGCGCATCTGCTCCATAACTCCATCCACTTACCAAGTTTCATCTTGAAACTATGGCTCGGACAAGCTTGTCCACTGCACTGTTCAGTGAACCATGAAAAGTAGGTCAAAAGTAGGTTATGATGACCTACTTTTTACACACTGCACATCTTCTATATAAGATGCATCCACATACAATGTTTCATGGTTCATATAAGTCTTGAAACTATGGCCCGGACAAGCTTGTAGACTAATGTTCAATGAACCATGGAAAGTAGGTCAAGAGTAGGTTATGCTGACCTACTTTTTGCACACTGCATATTGTCTCCATAAGATGCATCCACATACCAAGTTTCATGATCGTACATATAAAGGTCTTGAAACTATGGCCTGGACAAGCTTGTAGAGGGCAAATGGACAGACAGACAAAGCTGCCACTATGCTCCACCAACATTTTTTGGGGACCATAAAACTTTATCACTGGAATGACTAGCTTGACGAGTGACATTCATGAATTCTAGTGATAAATTTCCAAAAAATAGTCTTCTCTTGGCCTGCAGCCGGACGGGTATGTAAATATTTAGATTTTCTTCCCCAAATTTTGCCAAATTATTACCCTTTCATGACGAATCCGGACCAAACTGGCATCTGCAGTAATCATTAGGAATGTCCATTTGCGGGCCAAGAGAAGACTATCTTTGAAATTTTACCACTGAAATGACTGGCTTGGTAACCAAGCCAGCCATTCCAGTGGTAAATTTTCAAAAATAGTCTTCTCATAGCTTACAAATTGCCATTCAATAAGGAAATATTTTTATTTTCTTGACCAAATTTAACCATTAAAGGGTTAAACATGTATTACCTGGCTGCAGCAAGAGGCAATGTAGTGTACAAGGTCGGAGAGCTGAATGTGCTGGCATCATAGGCCTGGAAACCATAGCCCTGAAAAACATGAACATACTAAACAATAGTACCGACATAACAAACTCGTCCGAGATTCTGACCGATGTCCTTATAACCCTGGTGTCGAGTAAATTTAACCCTTTAACACTCAAACAGAAAATGTTGATTTGTAGAACAAAAAGACCAATTTTTTTAATTTACCACTGAAATGACAGGCTTAGTCATCAAGCCAGAAATTCCAGCAGTAAATTTTCAAAAATAGTTTTCCCTTGGTCTGCAAATGGACATTTCTCAACAACACTGTAGAAGCCGTTTTCGGCCGACGTGTGTCAAAGGGTTGAAAAGAATGTCGCTATAAACCTGTTGCTGTTAAACAACTAGCATGTCCATTTGTAGTCAAAAACTATTTTTGAAAACATACCACTGGAATGACTGAATCGATGCTCGGTTATCAAGCCAATCATTCCAGTGGTAAATTTTCAACAAGAGCCATCAGAAGACGACATATCCCCCCGGATCCAAACATTTCAGATAAATGTACATCAGGAGTGGACACACATGTAATGTTAATTGTAATGGACAATATTTTAGAAAACTAATAAATGAAAAATGAAATCCTGACACCGCATCTCGCCTTAAAGGGGAACACAAGAAGGGTCGCCATCATTTGCATAAAACACGCAGTTTTGTAACACAACAAAAATACTAAGCCACTCAATTCACTGTTTGCTAAAAGTCACCTGACTTAGATATCTCAGAAAATTTTTACCTATTCATTCCCATGGTGTAGGTTCCCTTGAAACAAGTTTAGCAGAGATACATCCCTCCATTGGGTAGTCTTGATAGTATCTCTTTAACTCTAAAGCAGTCATTGCTCTAGGGAACCGGTTCCTCTATTCCTATAGAGAACATATAAACGAGTCTGTGAGCATGCGCACTTATGCTACTATGCATGCGACCGAGTCCAAGCCGTCATTAATTAATTTTCTGTATTACGGGAAACACCTAACTTTTATCTCAACAAATCCTATTCATTCCATAATCTTGTGGAGCTACATCCACATTTGATTTTTCATGAATACCACAGTACAAGCGGTCTTTGTTGAATAAGTTATAGTACTTATGTAAAATGGTTATAATTTACGTGAATATGAACGGAAAGTTCGTTGTGACCAAGTTGAAAGAAAATGGCGCCAGCTTCACATTACAAGCCAGGTGGAGTCAATAACTCTGATCCTTTTTTAGCCACGAGGCTCGTTCCTACGAAAGGTATACTATATACCGGTTTGGAACATCTCCTACGAAAGGTATCCTACATAACATATGTAACATACCGGTTGGGAAGTTAGTGGATCAATTAAGAGTTTTGACTAGGTACGTATTTCCGAGCGTCATTCTTTCCTACATAAGGTATACTACATACCGGTTTGGATCGAATCCTACATAAGGTATCCTACATAACTATGTCATATATCGGTTGGGAAGTTATTGGATATATTAAGAATGTGACAGTGGTGCAAACAGGCGTGGTGGACCGGATGAACACCACGATCATCCCCTGAAGAAAAGCGAGTGGTCCTTCTAAGGACCATTACTAACCAACTAACATGAAACTCGCAATTACTTCATGATGATCAGTCATGTCAGTCGTATTACAATAAAGACGAGACCATCAGTATTAATTCGCGATTCGGTGTTCGCTTTCAATTGGCGGCGTTTTTGCAGGCTAATTTAACATTACTATAAGCAATGGGCCATGAAACCTTTTTACCATTTATTTAATATCTTATAAAAATTTTTCGAGATTTTATGTTTTCTAATACCTGTCGAGGTTATTCGACGCAAGTATTTTTTATGGCCTTAGTTTCATGAAAAATTTAAACATTGCGTTGCTATGGGATATCCTCGTTAGTGTGTCGTAAATTGGCAAATGTTGGACGATCTCGGAATGCCCGGATGTTCAAAATTACGATACTGATTTGAATCCTCGTAATCGTATAACCCTCTTGTTAGATAGGCTATTAAGCCTGTGCCAGATTATCAGGTTCACTTGATTTGTAAATCTAGCGAGAAACTTGCGTTCACTTGATTTCTAAGTCTAGCGATAAAATTTATCATATATATTACTGCATGGTTATATTGTAATGTGAGTGACCAACATAAAATGATCTAAAACGTAATGCGATGTTCTAGAAAAATTGCATGAACGGCCGATAATTAAACTGGGTAGCCAGCGTCTATTGTTAGCGAGCCGGACAGTGGCAAAGTAAATCTCCGTTTGGAGGCGCTGACGAGAAGCGTAGATCTCATTGCCGAATTTCCGATTCCAGGATATCTATATCCGAGTACTCGCTTAAGCTACTTCATTAAAATTTGCTTTAACCTAATCTGGTCAGATAATATCACGTGATTTATATATCATGTGATTATCACGTGATTCTGATTTATATATTATAAAGACGACATTTATGTCAAGTTAGGATTAATTTTGATGGAAAAAACAATCTTTATTAAAGGATACGCAATATTTAGGCTGCTCAATTTAATAATTTCACTTATGCGAATGATGTTTTGAGGTACACATTAAGCATAGCCGCGAGGTGACAAGATTTGTGAAGGTTTTTTTCGTGGTATCTTCAGACGTTAAGATTCAGAGGAAAATAAGTTTTATCCTTGTATATAGTGCGCGCAAATTTTTTAGAACATGTAAATTGAGCATAAATGTGCGACCTATTTATGGATTTTTAAGTAAATACGCCACTCCCATATTTGCTGGTACTCATTCAGATTCAACTTATTTCAGTTGCAACTTATGACTAATAACTTCGAGAGTTAAATGGTTGATATTTTGATAGTAAACGCTACAAACTTTGATGACCAAGTTTTACTATATCAGAGATGTGTGTTGATCTCAGTGTTTTAGTAGCAAGCATAGCCTTTGGATCAGGAAAGTTCTTGACTATCAGCCACTTTTATTAGCCCTAAGATGGGGTTTTTCCCAACTTAATGTATAATCTAATCTCTCATCATTTTGTAAATTCTTTCTGCGGGTACTTAACTTGGGTGAAATTGGATATATAGAGCACGTACCCAGGCTATGAGGGATCATTCTATCGGCTCTCAATCGATTAATTGTTATAGTCAAATATAACATTCTGCTTGCAAATGGACTATTACTCGTGGAAATCATCTGAAAGTCTACCAGAAGAGGGAGGAAACTAACTTAGGTAGAAAAATTTTCTCTCTAATGGGTGTGTAAACTGTGAAATGTTGGTCTGAACATGTTGTTTCCACACCATCTCTTAAAACATTCGAAAATGGTTTAGGTAGGCTTTGGCATAGTCAAGCAATGTATGACTACACCGTACACGCAACCCATGACTAGAAGTGACGGCACAGGTATGGAGATAAATGAAGAAGAGATGACCATGAGGCCTAATTGTCCTGTGCTCAGTATTATTACCTAGATTATAACTCAATTTTTATGGCATAGCAACTGATTATAATTAAACTTCTGGTTTAGGTATGCCAAATCAAATCACTTCTGGTGTTTTGCTGGTATTGTTTGTTTCTAAATCACTTGACAGTTTAAATGCCCTATTTCAGGGGCTCTTATTTTTAATTCTTTAATTCTTTATTAGTTGCTCTTAGTGCAATGGCTGAACCATCCAATTATCCTCATCCTTCGAAACCTTGTGTACACCCAACTCTTCGCATTTATCTTCTAGGAATGATTTAATTTTTTCTTATGATCCTAGCAGTGCTTTTGTCGTTTTGATTTCACTAGATTTCGTTTTGCTCCTGAATCTTCTCATGTATTACACTCTTCCTATCAGCCTCCATCTTTCGACCTGTTCTCTCAAAAAATTGGAATCAATCATCTTTCGATTCTCCTAATATCAATCTGCAAATAAGTGCGTCAGACTTTATTATTTTAATTGTGAATAGTGGTTTGCTATCTTTTAGTATCATATCTGGCCTGATTTATTTTTAACATAGTTTTTCAGTCTTTCTTTTCTATCAGTAGGATCCCTCGCCATGATGAAGCATATCTATGGGTGAATGTAAGCTTGTCACAATAACAAAATCTTTTTTTTTTCTTATCAAGATTTACACCGCTCCTTTCTCGAGTTCAGTAGAAATTTTGATCTTTTTATTTGTCTAGGGATATGTCTATTTCTATTATTGTCATATGGAGAGGTCTTCTCAGCCTTATCTATTCAAGCCTATTTTTTATTCTTCCAAATTCTAACTTTCCCAGGCATTATTAAATAAATTCCTCAAGGGGGCCTAACCAAGGTGATTGGATTATTGCCTTCGCATGGATTGTGGAATATGGTTCTTTCCTTTCACCCTTCTGTGTAGTTTCAGTCCTTTGTCCTTATCCATCATTGATCTGGTCACAGGTTTGATGGACTTCTTTCCTGTTTAATCATCTGATAAAGATATTAACAATTGGGCTCATATCATACTAGCTTTGTTTTAAAATTAGATTTGTAAAATAAGATTCTGCAGGTTTATTCTGGTCCTAGCTGTCATGCTTAAGCGCTTCTATATAATCTCTACTCTATCAGGGGTGGGATGGGTATAGCTAGCCTCATGCATGTCTTAGGTAGCAGCTTTCCTACATATAAGGTACAATCAATGTAGTCATTGAATCCCCCTTTTTTCTATCAAACCATGTTGGTCTCCTTTGACATTAGTCCTGCTTCTGTTCCTGATCAATAATTTTCTGCTCTTTTCAAGTAGGATACAGTGGAGGAATGGCAGAATCCAGACTTTAAGGATTATGAGGTGCTAGCAGATCATCTTTTATAGGGTCTCGGCTCTTATCTTCAACTCATATATTTATCCTTTTCTGACAACTTCCAAAAAATTTACACTTCATGATTTAATACTAATTCTGTTGTATATTTTGGAATTATTTTGTCTGGAACCCATGGCTGCTTTGATACTGTTTGAGACAAAAATTACTTAGTCAATCGTTTTATATTCAACTCTTTTCCTACTATGTTGTCTCAGAAATGGAGTTCATCGATGAAAGGAATAATATGGACATGGAGTCATTTTGCCTAGTCATCACTGGTCTCGTCAAGGATAAGGGACAGTGTTTTCTGATATTTCTATATATACAGAATTTATCCTAACTGGATCTGGGTTCTTTTAATTACATCATAGCCAGTCTGGGATTCCTCTGGCATGGAAGGTTGCTTAATTGTGTTAAGATTTGGGCCGAATGGAGTCAGTTTTGTGTACGAAGGTCAAGTCTGGTAATTCAGAATTTTGTCCCTCACCACGACTGCATACACTGCATTTTCATTCGTTGGGTGTCATCGGTACCAATTCACCAGTTTATCCATCTGCAGGTCCAGTTTGATGTCTTGTTCTTACGTGTTTGGGGGAGGGGATCTCGTTCTTGTGTCTATGGAATCAGATAAAGTAGTCTTACTACTCTCTTCCGTTTCAGGAACTAGAACAGGAACTAATACTCTAGTATTCCTCTTCAATACTCAGGAATATTGGAGAATGAAGAGATATTGTCTCTTTCACAAGCACCTATCTCCTCATGCAGTCTTTTCTATAGTAGTGACCTTCATCAACAAGCAGGGCAGTTGAGGTTATCATTTTTTGTCTGGAGTCTTGGTCTTCCTCCTGCAGTGGAGATGTCTGCAAAACTTTCAGCAGCTCACATTCCAGGTAGAATGATTTTCCTTGTAGCTCATTTATTACATCCCATTAAGTTTCTACTCAGTATAGTGTCCAGATTTGATGTTCATATTCTTCCTCCAGGCTAGGCTCTGGCGGTAGATGCTCTGGCCCAGTCATAGACTTCACATTTTTTTAAATTATCTTCAATTTAACTTTCTAGTGCCAATTGTATTTAAGAACTTTTGTCAGCGGTTTCTAGTACAATTGTCTTTAAGAACTTTTGTCAGCAGAATGTATTATCCCTTTAATCACTCCTGCTTGGCCCAATGAGAGTTATTCAGTGGATCTCGTAGTCCTCTTTGTGGAAATCCAGCGTCTTACCAATTTTGCTGATTTTCTATCTCGTTTAACAGCAGCTTTCAGTTCATCATTCCACAAATCTTCAATATGTATATATGGTATTTTCCAAGAGACCTGTTTTTCAGAAATTGATTTTTTGTCTGAACTTTAGTATTCTTAATCAATTCAAACTATCTGTTACAGGAGAATTTACCAGAGTATATTTAAGGTTTTCAAATGGTTGTTAGAACAGTACATTATCTCGCCCGATTCTGCATCCCATCATCAAGTCATAGATTCATGGCATATTTTTTGATGATTTAAATCCCTGTATGCTGGGGTGGTGTTATCGTTTTCACTAGCATCTATCCTTCTTTGTTTTCTAGAAGCCGGTTTGAGAGTTATTAAGTATTTACATCATTTATCCATGGTACCGGTATTTTTAGGGTATAGCACAAAGGCAAATACCTATAATAAATTCCTCTATTAATTCATTCTTGGGTCCATCTGTTTAATTGTATAACTCTGAAATCATTCTTTTTGTACTAGCGGCCGCGTTTGTTAGATGGCATTTTGATATTCATATTCTTTTTGTGAATGATCTTTTCTAGGTGGTAGGAGATCTGGCCTCATTCTTTGCCCTTGAAGAGATCTTATATATATAAAACCTAATTAATTGTTTTCAATCCTTTCCGAAAACTATGCCCAATTTAAAAGATCTTTTTGAAACACCGTTCAGGTTACTTATGCAAATTTGTTTAGTAAGCGCGCATCTCATCAACTGGATTACAGACACCATTAATCGACACTAGAATGTATCTCCAGGAGACACTCAGTAAGTGTTAAGGCACACGATGTTCGTGGTATGGCCTTCTCCTTCGCATTCTATGCAGATCTACCGTTCAGATTACTTATGCGAATTTGTTTAGTAAGCGCGCATCTCATCAACTGGATTACAGACACCATTAATTGACACTAGAATGTATCTCCAGGAGACACTCAGTTTGTGTTAAGGCACACGATGTTCGTGGTATGGCCTTCTCCTTCGCATTCTATGCAGATCTATCAGTGGACGACATTATGTAAGTTGCAGTATAAATGTCAGATTCTACATTATTTTTATCTGAAAGATCAGATTCAATTCACAATCTGACATTTCTCGTTTCGCCACTCAAACCTAGGCTCAATTGCCTAGATTCTTTAGTCAGCCGTCTTCTTCACCATCTCACGGCTGTTTTTAAATTCTCTTTGCTGAGATTTTCTAATTATCATTATATTATTGTATTTTATTTAGAACATTTGTTTGTTCATGCTATTTCAGCACTTCAGCGATTTAGTTGGTTTTAGTATTTTTGGTGATTAACCTTTCATTCCTGATTTGCAATTTACCAACCCACCTAGTATTTGGGCTCTGACCAATTCTATGTTTTAGCAAACAGTGAATTGAGTGGCTTAGTATTTTTGTTGTGTTACAAAACGACCCAGACGTATATATACTGGTCTGGCGTTTTGTTAGCTTACTAAAATACTTACCACTCAATTCACTGGGGCCCACCTCAGCCACCCCGCATCGTTAAATTGCAAATCATTAAAAATTTGTGGAATTAATTAATGACGGCTTGGACTCGGTCGCATGCATAGTAGCATAAGTGCGCATGCTCACAGACTCATTTATATGTTCTCTATAGGAATAGAGGAACCGGTTCCCTAGAGCAATGACTGCTTTAGAGTTAAAGAGATACTATCAAGACTACCCAATGGAGGGATGTATCTCTGCTAAACTTGTTTCAAGGGAACCTACACCATGGGAATGAATAGGTTAAAATTTTCTGAGATATCTAAGTCAGGTGACTTTTAGCAAACAGTGAATTGAGTGGTAAGTATTTTAGTAAGCTAACAAAACGCCAGACCAGTATATATACGTCTGGGTCGTTCTAATGTAGAGTCCATATTTAAGCTACTGTGTAAAACTTTCCTGCAACATTTATATATAAATCCGATTAAAATGGTGTTTAAAAACATTATGTTACTATAATTTTCTGTGAGTTAATTAAACCTATGATGTCATAGGTTGAATCCCATCCGACAAGAATTATGATACCGGCATTCTGAAGACAGGAGTGCATGCATTTGGATGGCGATATCTCTATCGGTGATAATACTATCACCATCATTTATATATGTACAGATTGAAGAGATTAAGACGTTTATCACACTATCGCAAATTTATGGAATATATTTGTTAATATTCATACATTAGTTGTCGAACCTTAAGATGGCCATTTTCTATGAAAATACCTGCCAATTACATGAATGTAACAATATCTCATAATCTCAGAAAGTCTTGAGGCTAGAATGAGAACATAAGTACCTAAAGATGGACTAGATATATGTAAGAACTATTTAAACTCTCATATTAATAGATGAAACTTTAATAACATTATCTGCCAGTGAGAGCATTGATTCAAAAGTGGCAATTATAGTGGTATGCCTATGCTATTGTGTCATTCATTTATCTCAAGATCAAAATTTGATGTCAAAATCGGCACCAGCAGAGAAATCAGACAAAGGACTGTTATTATATATTCTTCAACATTTCCGCAAGTATAGTTTATATATTCCTGACACCGCTGAAGAGAAACCCCTTATAAAACGCAATTCGCAATTTTATTGCGATAGCTTTGGATGACAGCGAGAAAACGTTCAACTTATGACATCATATGCCTCGTCCTGGAATAGAAATTTAACTAATGTATCACATATTTAAATAACGAAGATTTATATTTCTAATTTGAGCACAGAGCTTGCAATTATATTTTTGAAAACGTTACGTCTGTAGATTTATTTTATATAAAGTAGTATAGAGGGTCTGGTGTTTCCCTTTAAAGAAAGATAGATTTGTAAGAGCAAGTTCAATTCCGTTCAACGATTATGCCTGGACAAGAGAATTTTGGTGAATTTTAAGTTTTTCAAGGGAGATAATTCAGGAAAATACAGATGAATTTATTCAAAATGGAATCATAGTACTGCTTCTTCAAGTAATATATTCAGTGACAAAGGAGTTGAGAGAATAGGTTCAAAATTCTTCAAGATTTAGTACGAACAAGACAATTTTGATGAATTTTAAGTATTTCAGGGGAGATAATGACCACAGACGCCCATAGGGTTGGTCTGTCGTTTTATTAACCACGTAAACATATTTATCGTTTAATCACTACTTGCTAAATAGATCTATTTACATTTAGCACCAGAAAAAGATTTCTAATCTTGCATTTAATGCCTTCTAATGCAAGAACACCAAATCTACTCTAGCCTAGGTTTCTGGATGGCGTAGACTCCCTTAATGTCAATCAAACAGACTTCTGGAATCGTAGCTAAACTGTAGGAGTTGTGTTGACATTTTGAAATAATGCTGATGACATATATCATTCTATACAGACGCATGGATGTAAGGCATATGGATAGCACATGCACATCTTCAAGTGAAATCTGGGGGTCCCAAACTGAAATTTGGGATTCTCATGCAGTTTTTCTCATCCATGGTAGAATTAGAGTATCATGGGTGCACAGCTATGAATTATGGGGTCCAATGCTAGCTTTTGCTGGTATCTTTGTGAAAAAACCTATAAATCTAATTAACATTTAATAATCATGCAAGATTTTCAGGGGTCCCATGGGACCCTCTACCACAACTTTTGGAGGTCACCAGTTATATTTTGGGGGTCTATACCCTCAAAACGACCCTTATGAGAAACCCTGGGTACTGCAGTTTATGTATCGGCTTAAAGGTATTTAAAGGGGGATATCTCTGTAATGAATAATTTTCTGGCTGCGAAAAAAGCACATGCACATCTTCAGATGGTAATGACAAGATTTAGCACGTTTCAAAAGAATTGTAACCAAAATGTAGTTGTTGCCTTGACAAGGATGGACCGACAGATGAACATACATTTGGGACAGATGGATGGACGTACAAGTATACTGATAGCACATGCAAATCTTCATGTCGTAATGATAACACTTATCAAGTTTCAAAGGCATTGCAGCTAAACTGTAAGAGGAGTTGCGTTGACAAGAAATGATTGGCAATGCAGTTTATGTATCTGCTTTAATATACTTAAAGGGGGATAACTCTGTAATGAACAATTTTTTGGCCGCGAAAAAAGCACATGGACATGATACTGAGAATGTGGATGAAATGTTAAGTTACTAGAAGTTGAAGAGACGGACGGACATATGGATGGACGGACGGACATGCTGATCGCTATATCAACCCATCTTCCAGACTGGAGGGGGGGGATATTAAAAAAAAAACCCCAACTACTGCTGAAGTCACAGCGGGCGTGACTGTTAAACGGTTAATTAAACGGAAGCTGCAGTACAAAAAATAAAATTTAATCTAGAGACCCAGGCCTACACCTATCTAGATTTTGGGGCATCTTGAAAGGGCTTAATGGTTAAATTTGGTCAAGAAAAATTTTAAATACCTGCTTATTGAATGTCCATTTACAGGCCAAGAGAATTGAATTTTTTTAAATTTATTACTGGAATGACTGGTTCGGTTATCGAGCCAGTCTGGCTCGGTTATCGAGCCAGTCATTCCAGTGCTAAATTTTCAAACACTAGTATTATCTTGGCCTGTAAATG
>CM067370.1:153828085-153898065 GCA_034401795.1 Chaetoderma sp. LZ-2023a | reverse complement strand
ACGACACGACGATGTTGCTAGCGACTTACTTGTATAGAGTCTGCCATAGCAATGCTTCGCTTTCTGAATGGCATTATTATAACATCGAAGTAATTAATTAGGCTACCAAATAAGCATTTTCTCAATTTTTTTTTTAAATTATGGTTCATACGCGATGTGTGTATCGGGTAAACTAGAGCTGCAATGAATAAGTCTAAACGATTTTATAGGTCTACATTCGATTTGAATTCGACAGATTTTTTTTGTAAATTTTTTTGTGACTAAAATATCATCCAGTTGTCCCTAGGCCTATACACAATGAAATCTGTATTCGCACTGGGATGTGTGTTGTTTTATTGGCCGTATGTCACGCGTCGTATCCGCATCACCAACATCTTCAAAACTCCCCTCCAATGAAGCCCGTCGACTACTCTAAATAGTAGTAACTCAATGCGTTTTCACCCAGTTGTTCAAGTTCAATTTCAAGTTTATTTACCCCCATGACACCATATTGTGACGTATGGGATCTTTCTTATTTACAATATTTTCTACGCACACAGCTGTAGCCATTTATTCAATTGATCTTTCTAGTCTATCCATCCATCATATGACGTCATAATCAACTATGTGGCGTGTAGGATGATGTCATAATCATTACGTCATTAATGACTCGATTTAGTCCGTCTCAAACGCGTAATATTCCAACACGTTCTACGAATTGTATGTCTTTACTATTTAATAAACATTCTGTCCAATATTTTGAAACTAATTTGACCGGGCGCTGTTGCTGCTTACCTGTATAGTCTTCTGGAAATTGATAGGCAGGGTGGTCGGGGATCGATCGATCCCAACACGGGCGAAGCGTGGGTGGAGCTTAACTAAGGATGGGCGGGGCATGGCTAAAACTGGGAAGGTCCATAGGCCTGTACATTTAAATATTTATACAATATACGATATTATTATTTAACATTATTACGTCCATTATCATCGTTATCAGTATTACTAGGACCTACTACCAACATCATTATTGTCATCGTTATCACAACAACATCAATAATGGTGTAGCGATAACGATGACGATAATGATGTAGTGATAACGATGACGATAATGATGTAGTGATAACGATGACGACAATGATGTCGTGGTAACGATAACAATAATGATGTAGCGATAACGAGGGCAATAATGATGTAGTGATAACGATGACGACAATGATGTATTGATGATGTGATGACGATGACAATAAGTGGGCCTAATAAACGATAAAAGCAGCCTTTTATTTTTAACGTTAAATGTTCATTCAAATTTTAGTGCACTTTGGCTAACGGCCTAGAAAAACTTAACGCTCTCGAAAGACCAGAATGTCAAGGAGCCCAGAGATTCGGTCAAACATGTTTATAGCGATAAATGTATGGGCCATCATAACCGTAATAACGCAGGTTACTGAGCATGCATGTACTGGGCCAATGCCGGGCCGTATTGGCGCGGTATTGGCCCCATTAGTGGCCCAGGAACATGTATTCTTAGTGAATGTTTTCATTAAGGACAAGTACGCTAATGTACCTGTCTTACTATTTGACTCTTAAAGGTAAATGTCCGTCATAGACAGATGACTTTTTTAATAGCATCTGAAGGGCCTAAGAGAAAGCTGTCAGATTATTAATTCAACTTTAGTTTAGGCCCTGCAGGTATATAACCGTTTGAACTTAGTGTCCTAGGTCAAGTTCGACTACTAACCATAGTTAACTATAGCCAATTAGATTCCGAGTCGAACTTCATATAGTTAACTAGCTAGTCACCTATAGTCAACCGAGCACCTGAGCTCGGTTCAGATGGTTAGTGCAATATTTGCGTAAATTTCAAAATGGCGGACACCGATCGCTTGCCACGAATAAATGCACATAAAAGTGTAAATATTTCAATAAATAATTTGGGTATTGATGAAATTAGGCTTTGCCATTGTATGTAAATGTTCCCAAGCACATATTCCTTCCCACTGTATGCCATATGGACGCTTTTTTATGTCTTATCTGACAAAAATAACCCATTTTCGTAGGCCATCAAAACAGACGACAGAAATGGTTAATGGAGACTGCCACCGGCGCCACATTTGCGGCATTAGTAATTCAATGGGGAACCGGGTACCAACGAACTATAATTAACTATTCAGCGTTCAGCTTGGCATAGCGACTGCGCATGTTCAGTAGACCTGACCCTACTATCTTACTTTCAAAGCAACGATGCGGGTATGCTGGTGAGTGTTTGCAAATTCAATAGGAACATGTTGATGCCAAATACGATACGGTAAATCGTTTACAATGTTTTTAATATCGTGTTGAATATTTTGAAACCAATTTTACTGGAGTAAAATTGGTTTCAAAATATTCAACATGATGTTTAAAACATTGTAAACTATTTACTGTGCGCAAAATCTCCTCTGCGAAACACGTACACATATTGATGCAGTGCTTCAGAGAGAAGATCCTAGTTCCACCTGTGGTGTAAAAGCAACCACATAGATAAGGAAAAGAAACCCCTTGACGCACTTCTCCAAATAGCTGCAAGCGAACTAAAAATTGAGAATCTCTTTATGAATGAATCCAAAACATAGTTCACCCACATATACGTATCTACAAAGCATGAAACTAAAGAATATGACGATCCGCTTCGTGGCGGCGAACCATGGAGGAAAAGTAAAATCCTGGGCTCACTGCTTTGCAATACTGCTAACATTGCTGCACACTGCGTCATGGGAAACACAGCTTTCCAGTCCTTCTGGAAGCTATGGATTCGTAGACCAAAGATGCCCTTGATTAAAAGGCTACGTGTATACAATGCAACCTGTGTATCCTTGTATAGCTGTAACAGCTGGGCAGCTCCAACGGCAGCTCTCGCCAAACTCGATGCCTGCCACCGCAAACACCTACGCACCATCACTGGACGCCGATGGCCAGACAGCATACTTTCCAATGATGCACTATACAAGATATGTAATACGTCGCCACTGTCTCTAAAAGTCGCCCAGCAAAGATGGCCCATGTTTGACCATGTGTTAAGAATGCCAGAAGAGACATGAGCACAGAGAGCCTTGGAATTCGCCCTATTCGGAGCCAGCAAATACAAAGCCGGGAGAGGACGTCATTGCATAAATCTACTAAGCGTGCTACATGGTGACCTCAAGAAAGCAGGACTCGGTACACTCAAGTCAAGAATGGACCTGAGGAAGCTAAGAATTACGGCTGAGCACAAGACACAGTGGACAAAAATGATGAAGGACTGATTGCAGCTGTATGATGTTTCTACTACTACAACCGCAGAATACAGTAAACATACATATATAGGTAATAGCCTATCCAATCCAAGGCGAGCAGCACAATATGACTTATCAAGAGAACGTTTGCCAACATAGACCCATCTAAATTAATTCTCATGTACAAGTCTCTAGTGAGACCTATTCTCGAATACTGCAACTCGGTATCCTAGACAAAGACAAGCAGAGCTATTAGAAGCAGTCCAAACCCGAGCAGCAAAACTCGTCCAGTAAATCAGAAAGAATAGCTACACGGAAAGACTTGAAGCCGTACATGAAATGTCACTGAAATATAGACGGTTTCGAGATTTAATTGAAATATTCAAGCTCTTCAGTGATCTATATAATATTGATAAAGACTCCTTTTTCGAACGATTCAGTAATACTGTTGACCTCTTAAACGATAACTAACCTCATCTCTTGATATCTATTCAGGTGATCTAATATGGCACTTATAAACTATGCAGGTAGTTTTAAGGTATTTATCATGCCGCTAAAGAACTATATTCTGTCTTTAGTAGCTAAATGTTTGTAAATGTCTACGCCATATGATTTACCTTTCAACCAATCAGAAAAAACCTAGCGTGTCTGCCTCGGTATATACGCTCAGTCAGAGAGGTGCCATCTATAGTTTGACAACGTGGTGTAAAAGCAACCATATAGGTAGGCCCTAAGCTGTTGAATATTTTGAAAATAATTAGACTGGAAGTTGTTGCTGCCTTAGGTAGCAACAACTTCCAGTCAAATTAGTTCCAAAATATTCAACAAGACGAGTCTTGTGTAATAAAAATGTAATGCATTGCCACTTAACGACGTCATATACTATCGCTTGAGGAGACAAAATAGTGTCGGTCACTGTTTAACATTTATGCAATATTACAAAGCAGAAAGTATCTGTGATACAGACAAGGGAATGTGGCAGGATATGAATGATATGGAATCTATAAAACATAATCTATCAGTGCAATACAATATTTGAGATGAGATTAGCATCGCTTTAAATTAAGGACTGTAGGGGATCATACGCGCGTCTCGGAACTCTGGTCATTATGGGTTTTTTTCTTAGTTCTGATATTATTTCATTATTTCTTTACGAACCGAAAGCAAACCTCGTCAACATGTGCCTACTGGCATCTGATATCAGGGGGGTAAAAATCAAGCTTATTCGATGTCAAATGCCAGAGTTATGGTCCTTGGAAATTGTCTGAAGCATTGGAACCTATGGTGATAAATGATCCTTTGTTTGAGTGTTTCGTCATTTTTAGAACGATTGACCTTCCGTTTGGCTGATGTGTACCTCGGGACATTCCCTACCGACAACATAATAATTAGGTCAATATGATCTACCTTCTAGAGAATATAGGTCAAAGGTAAATTTTTCCATTGGAAAGTAAATATTCAGCTATCAGATTTTGTCTTATTTTGAGGTATTTGCATCAAGTCATTTCAAACTGTTCCTAGAAACATCGGTATTGAGAAATAGAAGTTTGATATTACGTCAAATCCCCGAACTATAGCCGTTAGAAATTTTCAAAAGTATTTGAGGCATTGAGAAAGATGCTATTTTAGACATTCTGCAGTGCCTTTCATTTTACTTAGAGCTGTCAGGGATCTTTATCCGGGCTGCTAGGTAGATTATTTGCATGCACTAGCTTCGACATAGGAACTATGCCAGGCTGACCCACATTATCTTCTCACCAATCACTAATTCAACTACATCCTTCCTGTTGTCTTTTCACATGACCATCTGGACACATTTTTGGTCAAGTCAGGCGAGAATGTCTACATTGATGTTGGAGATGCCCTTGCAGCAGCCAAAGTGCTGCGACAGCATCAACAGTTGAAACATGATATCATTCCCCAGGGCAATTCAGAGTCTAGCTAACACAACCTCACTGCAACCGCAAACATGCAGGATGCAAGATAAAACAAAATCTTATGGCTGAATATTTTGTTATAGGTTCCAATGGAAAAATTGACGTTTAACCTATGTTCTCCAGAAAGGAGGTTAGACTGACATATTGTATGAAGTTGGTTGAGGATGGCCCAAGGCACACTAAAGCAGCTAAATCGGAGGGAAAACGCTGTGAATATGATGCAATAATACCCCAAAATATGATTTATCCCCATTGATTCCAATAGTACAGAAATTTTCCAAGGGCCATAACTCTGGTATTTTACACCGAATAAACTTGATTTTCAC
This sequence comes from Chaetoderma sp. LZ-2023a, assembly GCA_034401795.1. Lineage (NCBI taxonomy): Eukaryota > Metazoa > Mollusca > Caudofoveata > Chaetodermatida > Chaetodermatidae > Chaetoderma > Chaetoderma sp. LZ-2023a. The sequence continues at coordinate 153,892,572 of CM067370.1, read as the reverse complement.
AGGCCTGATATTAGATGTCAGTAGGAACGATTTGGCAAGGTGTAGTATTAATTGCTCAAGAGATAACGAATCAACATCAGAATTAAATAAAACTACCATAGGACCCAAGTTACGAGACCCGAGTATGAGCGCCTACAGTCCTTACTTTAAGGGGTTTATATGTAATACACAGACGAGAGTTCATAGGTTTGAGCTCAACATAAATGCAGCAACAAAGATATTCGCTATAAAGCTGTACCACAGTGGAATTCACTGCCTGCTACAATAGAAGAGAGACAACAGTCAAATCATTCAAGAAAAAACTAGATATCTACTTTAAAGAAAAAAGATTTAAAGGAAACCCCATCTTATCTTATACTAACCATTCCGGGTAAAGGATTTGGGACCCAGAATCTATCCTTGATAATTTAGCTTTTTATCATGCCGACAATGAAAGATATTCCTGCTTTAGTACCTAAATGTCGATATATTTCTACAGCCTATGATGGCTGTCATGATTTACTTTTCAACCAATTGGAAAAAACCGCAGCGTGTCTGCCTCGGTATATACTCTCAGTCATAGAGGCACCGTCTATAGTTTGTACAGGTAAGCTGTTGAATATTTTAAAACAAATAAGGGAATGTGCCACGATATTAATGATATGGACATTTTTCTGGAAAGCATGAAGTGAGATTCGGGTATCAATTAACACAGAAAATGATAACAACAGCAACGGATCTAAAGACCCAATTACGGCCTCTACATGTCAACATGTACGAATAACCAAATGCTAGGCGCAGCGTAGTGTAACCATGGGTATCGTACTAACATACGCCCACTCGCATTGCCCACTCGCCCACTCGCATCGCTTAGCTGTTTGAGGCCGTACTTGCAAACACTCAATACGGGAGCGTTAGTGGGAGGGCGAGACCGTGCGATAGTACGATGGGGTGTAGGCGGCACACCGCAACTGAGGCGGGGAACACCAACCTGCACCACTTCGCCAAACAGAATTAGCCCGCATTTCCATGTGCACGGTTAACCTGTACGGATAACCGCATAGCGGCAGGCCAGACTGCGACAGAAAAATCGATTTAGTTGTTTTACAATGAACCCATTTCCATGTAACCCGCACGGCTCCGCCGTCCGGTAAAATAAAATCGACCGCTGCTCGATTTTTCTCAAACCGTGTACGGCTGAACCGCTAGGGAAATCCATAAAATGACATTTTCTTGGGATATCCCAGTTCTCAAGAATAATTAAATATTACTTTGCTGGTACATGCTTCCTGTCATCATGACATGCTTTATCATGCAAATTATCCCTGCATTCAATGCTTTGCTCGTACACGTGGACATAGCGCGTGCATTCATGTGCACGCACGTGGGTCAATCTTTTGTTGCATATTTTCTTGCTTTTAGAAAATTTTATTATTTGCTGGAATTTATATGTGTGGTTTCCACTCATCGCAGCTATTTTAATTACCCATCCGGAATTCTACCATTTTATGAATGTTATTGCGAAAATGTCCGAACCCAAATTAACGGATAATCAAATGGAATTGTTGATAGACATGGCGCGCGAGAATCCTGGAATATATGACCAATCACCTCCATCTTATAAAGATACAATTTGGACCCTAAATTGTTGGAAGAAGATTTCCAAACGTATTGTTGTGGAAGGAATAACAGCTAATAGAATACTAGAATCAGATATATTTCTCCAGAATGTTATCTTCATATGCCACATCCATAATCCATATTAAAATACATATATAACGCTGAGCCAAGTAGATTATACACTCACGCCCTCAAGTTTTTGTGGTATTGTACTAAGCTTTGTGATTGTCCAGACGCTCAAATCATACTAAGAGTTGTACAATACTAGTGTACGCTTATATCAATTTTAAGTTAGAATATGATCCCAATCGGAGCTGTAATTTCCGAGATATTCATAGATCCATAATTTGATCAGATTCTGGATTAAGGCTATAATCTCTATCGACGTATCTTCCACTACAAGCTCTTAGTTGAAATTTATTAAAATTGGAACCTAATTCGGATCCATTCGTTTTAGGTACATGCCCAGACGCACGCACGCACGCACTCACGCACACATGCACGCACGCACGCACACACGCACGCGAGATGGAATGAAATACATATACTATTATTATTATTATTATTATTATTATTATTATTATTATTATTATTATTATTATTATTATTAAATAAAACATCTACAGTAATGTATTTTAATATGCATGAAAAGCAACGCCAGGTCCTTACCCACCACCATTAGCATCAGCCAATTACAGCCATTGGAACTATGCCGTTTTACTGAATGTTTCTTTGAAAATCTTGTGTACATAAAATTTAATTGTCTCTTGTCATTATAGGTGACGTTCTGAGAAAAAAATGGAGAAACAAACGGGATGCGTATCCAAAGAACAAAAGGAATATGCAAAGCAAAAAGAGTGGATCCGCGGCACCAAAGGTGACAAAGCTCCTCTTCTATGACCAACTCTCATTCCTCGACCCGTACATCGCCGATCGTAGGTAAGGACATACTTTTTAATATATGTTACAATATACTTCATCAAACTTAGGACGTATATCAGAAACTACGCCTCTGTGTACTCTTAAAATTATATGAATATTTAAAGAGATGTTAGCTGGGAGTTATGAGTAAATCGCTCAACTAACAATTATGATTACTAAAAAATAAACGTATTGGAACGTTGTTGGTTGCCACAAAAAAATTAGGCTGGTTAGCCAACCCGTAAGCCGCGTATATTAGATTTTATCTATCTCTAACGCGCGTTCCTATTCCGAAAGGTAAACACAATACTGAGCACTCCGCCGCTCGTTTTCAGACCGCGATATACAATTATTTGGGAAACGGACATATATGAAAGTAGGGTTCAGTCAATATTACAGATCATTTTCTGCGTATATTCCATAGTTTATAATTATAATCGGTTGAAGCTAAAATCTCTTTAATACAGTTATACAATTAAAATTACGTATTGAAAATACTTGTTGACGGAACAATATTTAACATGATTTCAATGTATCTATTTGCAGCACAGTGAGCAATATTCCTGCGAGTCAACCCAGTCCAGATAGAGAGTTAGTTTCATCAGATGATGAACAGGATGCTGCTGGAGACGATGGCAATTTCACTGATCGTTCTCACTCTAATTCTGATGGCGACGGGCCCGACGAGGATGTCACTACACAAAGGTAAGCATTGTAGGCATTAATCACGCAGGCCTCTTCGAACATAATCTGATTTCCAAGCTAATGGATGCGCAACAAAATAATCTTTGAATAGGTTCCTGATACGAGCTGCTTCAACAGTTCCTCTGGTACCATGTGCTCGTAGTCCTGGCAAAGCGTCTAATTAATTTGATTGACATCCCTCGAGTTGTTCTACAATTGATGCAGGAGTTGAATCTGTTTGAAGCATAGTATGCAAGATAGCGGTAGCTTGAATAATAATAGTAACCGCCTCTGGTAAAACCGCTATCTTTGTGTGAAAAACACGCCACCTTGCAGCTAACAAGCCAAATGCACACTCTGTTATCCTGCGTGCTCTGGAATGCCTGTAATTATACACTTGTTGGCTTTCAGTAGAGTCGCGTTCATGATAAGGACGCATGATGTGTCTCTGTAACGGAAAAGCTTCATCACCAAGTAATACATAGGGCATAGGACCGAGTTCTTCAGCACCTGTGATAACAGCGTCATGCGGCAAATGTAGAGAATTCGGATGGGCTATTGCCATACCCAGCTGGGAATGAGCAAATATCCCAGCATCCGACTGTTTCCCGTATGATCCAATGTCCACATATATAAATTTATATGCAGCATCTACTAAAGCCATCAGAACTATGGAAAAACTACCCTTATAGTTATAGAAGAGAGAACCGGTATGAGAAGGAGCGCGTATAACGACATGTTTCCCATCAACACATCCAATACAGTGAGGATAATTCCACATTTGTTCAAAGTTCGCAGCTATTAGCTGCCACTGTTCAGAAGTTTCTGCCATGCTCATAAACACTGACTGCATAGTCTGCCAAATGGCTTCACATACTTCTGGTACTATTTTTGATACAGTGGTCAAGCCCACGCGATATTGTATAGCCAGAGCCGCATATGACTCGCCAGTAGCTAAAAGAAAACAAATAAAAATGGATTATTAATTATTTAAACAAGAGCATTGGGAGACTCCAAACTCTCGGTCTTTCCGCTTTTCTAGAATTTTGTAGCATTTTTTCAAATCTTTTAAAATCCGGCTCCGGATTTCAGGATCCGGATATTTAGCCGGATCACAATCAATACCCACCACTGTGCCGCGATTTGAGACAAATTGAATCCAGAGATTCTGAGAAATCAACAGATCTGTAAATTGATCCGATGTCGGATCCGTAATATCTGGATACCTAGTTACCATAAGGACCTTGCTTGTGTTAAAATTCAACCAGTAGTTTCCGAGATACACGTGCGAACAGACAGACAGACAGACAGACAGACAGACAGACAGACAGACAGACAGACAGACAGACAGACAGACAGACAGACAGACAGACAGACAGACAGACAGACAGACAGACAGACAAATGGACCCAATTGCAATACCCTCTCCCAGGGTAAATGTATTATTTATGTGATGATTGTTATAATTATACTACGTCTTTTCCAGATATGCAGAGAGAAAGAAAACCACAGTTGCACCCACAGTTCTACCCACCCCTTCACCACCTAGTGTCAACAGTGATCAATCTACAACCAAGAAAAGGACAAGATGCTCAGCGAAAGGAGTGGACAAACTGGACGATGTGTTAGTTGAAATGGCAAAACAAATGAAGTCAACTGACACTGAAATTAAACGTGTACAAGCTAGAATCGACTCACGACAACAAAGCAACGAAGACGACTTTTACATGATGATCTCTAGACGTGTGACGTCAATGTCTCCTAGTACACAGTAGTGGATGGAGGAGGTGTCTGTGAGCTGTACTATCAGGCAAAACAGAGGGAACGGGCTGGCATGGTGGATACAGGAGCTAGTGGAATGATGTTGAACACCGCATACACGCGGACATCAGACAAATATTAACAACCGCAGACATACACATTGAACACCCATCAATGTCCATCAGTACAAAGAACAGCACAACCGTCATATGAATAGCAGCAGCAGCAGCAGCAGCAGCAACCACCACCACCACCACCACCACCACCACCACCACCACCACCACCACAACAACAACAACAACAACAGTGGCAACAACAACAACAGCAACAACCACAGCAGCAGCAGCAGCAGCAGCAGCAGCAGCAGCAGCAGCAGCAGCAGCAGCAGCAACAACAACAGCAGCAGCAGCAGCCATCCGTCTCCGATTTCAATGTAAATTCATTAAACATGTGCCATTATTAAAGACGTTGGTCATGAATTTGTTGTTGATATAGGCCTACTTATTTTCATTTCATACTCCAGCCACAAAAACCATTCCCATATCAATAGAAGGTCGTTGTGCATATGTACCTCACCTCATCGCGGAAAAGTAGCTGAATGACTGGCAGGTGAGTAGACGAACAGATGGATGAATTGACAGGCTGGTGGGCGGGTATGTGGGTAGGAAGGCGGGTGTTGTGTTTGACAGTAGCTACATGAACAATTTCGAAAGTTTTTCACCACAACAATGCGACTTTGATCGTAATTAGTCTTTAAGAATATTTAATATATTATGGTAAACCTCATACCTTATGGATATAGCAAGTCTTTGTTTGGCAGATATTGCTTCCCGGATGAGCGTCTTTTTGGTGATGAGTGGCCCCACAAAGTTCAAAACAAAGTCTAGTTGCTCAGCGGACATCCGGAAATATTGCCTAAACTTGTTCCTATCCAATTCTAGTTCTCTCACTAAATTGTCATAACAACCTTGCTGTGACCTTCTCCTTATAATGGCATGTACCCAGAACCTGCGCTTCCTCTTGGTTGTCATTAAACGTCGTCTCATCGACAATATAACCGTCATATTTTGCAAACATTGACTTTTCTTTAATAGGTGAAGTAACACACACTATTCTTCTAACGATGACATGGTTCCGTCTGTAGTTCCGTCTGTTTCAAAGAATAATATAGGCTCCTTTAATAGGCCTATATATACACTGACAAAGTATACAAGTAGTTTAATTTAACAAGAGGCCCAAACAAATAAAATGCATGTAATGACATGGAAAACAGTAAATTACGTCAGAATTTGACCGAACCGCTTAGAGGCAGCTGGTTAAAAACCGTGTACATGGAAAGGGGCAGAGCCGTACGGCTAACCGCTAACCGGCTGCGCCGTACGGCTCAGCCGTGCACAAAGGCTAAGTCTTAAATCTAATCATCTTAAATCTAATCATCCAATGTCACTGAAATTTAGACGGTTTCGGGGAGACTTAATTAAGCGACAACACTCGAATCATTCAAGAATAAACTAGTTATTTACTACGTAGAAAGAACATTTGAATTTGACTGAGCAAGTCAAACTATTTCAACATGTGTAAAAGACACTGAGACAATAACAAACCAACGGTTTGTGCCTCCTAAATAACGACGACGACGGTGATGATGAACTTCTTCGTATTTCGTGGATTCATCATATGGTAGAAGAACCGTGAAGAGAGTAATAACAATGTCCCACGGGGTTATAGTACCAATGTTCATTCCACAAATAAATGCATAAAGTAACATTAGAGATAGTTCCACATTGTATCATATTGTCGGCTTATTAACCCCTTAACACTCATACCACCTAAAAAGGCTTTTGTAATGGTTTTGAGAAATGTCCATTTGCAGAGCAAAAAGACAATTTAAAAATTTTTAAACTGGAATGATTGTCTCGAGCCAGTCATTCCAGTAGTAAATTTCCAAAAATTGTCTTCTCTTGGTCACCAAATGAGAAAGTTGAAATTTTACTTAAACATATTTAGGACTTGAAAGGTTAATACGGTATGTACACGTAGTGATGACGTAGTACATCTATTGTTTTAGTAGAATTGTATAGGGCGTCATCTCTGATTCAATACTCCATGGTGGTGTTGCGTTAGGCTATTCTTTGTAGTTTTCTAGGTAGATGATAGTTCGTTGTTGCTTTTCTGTTACGTTATGTATCGAAGTCTCTTCCTACGGAGGGCGTGTACCAAAGCGTAGCTTAGAATTTTAATGGTCATCAAGGAATGCGTTTCCAGTGGTAGAATATCAGTCTTTTCCAGTTTTATTTAATCTATAATAAACTGAGTAATGATTTCCTGATTTCTCGTGATTTTGTTCCAAAATGTTGGAGTAAGGTCTTTGGAGATGAATGCTGAGATTGATGTACGGTGTTGCTGTACAATGTTGAACGTGTAAGGAGCGAGTGAGTTCATGATTCATATTCTGCTTCGCGGGCACGACATGTTGCCGAGATTAGGTAGTTGGAGAATCTTGCTTTCAGTGAGTGTTGGGTGTGTGTTCCCGTTAGCAATCGGGCTTTCGCAATTGCTCTTGTATTGATAGTACTACTGATGTCAACAGTCGTTGTCCCCACACTATGTAAGCACTTTGCCAGCTTCCAGTAAATTTTTCAATCGTTTTTCTGATACTAAATAATGTCACATTTGATAGAATGTTTCGGATACTGTTGGAAAGCACTATGGGTCTCAGTTTGGAAAGAGGTACTTGTGGTTTCTTAGGCTTTTGGGAATACGATGCGTCTACCGTCTCCCGCAACACCGATAGAGAGGTGTTTTTGAAAAGCAGAGTTGATAACCTGTGCAATTTGTGTTGAGATGGTATTATCTGCATATTTAAGGAGTGCGTTATTAATGCTGGCAGGCCCGCATGCACGGTCATTTGTTAGAGATGTTAAAGCTTTTTTAAACTTCTGCTGCTGTTGTTGGCTTTTGCTGTGGCCGTATGTGAATGTTGAGTTTCTGTGTCAGTGAACTGATCTGTGAACCATTTCTTGATTGTTTCAGCCTTTCCCTGATCAGAGCAGATGAAGTGACCATCAGAGTTATGTACAGTGAATGGCTGTTGTGGAGTGCTGATTTTTAATGCCTTGCTTGCTCTGAACATGTTTCGACAATCATCAGTGGACGTGATCTCGTTTAGCAGGTCATCTGATCTAAAATAATTAAGCGTAATAAATGTGGTGTTGGACAGCGAATAAACTTCGGTTTCACAAAGTGGATATTACATGCCTAGGGGAACTATTTGACTTGATTTAGTATAAAGACGTCTTGAGATGTCAAAATGTGCTGCTTGAATACTTTACAATTGACTCCAAGGGAAAAACTTATCTGTGGCCTATATAATCTAGAAACTAGGTTTGATGTACATAGGACTTATATGGGTGACAGCGTATGTGCAACGGTACCAGCCTACAAAGTTAGAACTCAATGGCTCTAAATATGATAAAACGTGCCACAGAAGAAACTTTTCCCCATTGGGTCCCATATTGTAGAAAACTTTCAAGGGGAATAACTCCGCTGTTTCAAGTCGAATCAACGTCATTTTGACAACGCAGATATCAGACGTTAATCTTAATAGCTTTACCAAGATTGGTGTCAATCCGTCTAGAAAAAGCAGAACGTGCCACTATTGTTTAAGCATGACAGACAGACAGCCAGATGTCCGGATGGGCATGGGAGGGGCGTGGCGTTGGCGGGTGGTGGACCGAATTGCTATAGCTCAGCTGACTGACACGTCAGCTCTAAAAACTAGTTTTTATCAAGAAATAGATGACCAAAAAGGTAACTCGTTCGAAAGGCACATCTACCGATCATAAAAAATCCATATGCCAAGTTTCATTAACTTATTTCAAACGGTTCTCGATGATACGATGTTTACGAGAAAATGACCGAAATCATGAGATTTTATATTAAAAAAACCCCAAAAAAACCCGGAAATTTTACCCCTAAAAATGTGGACAAAATGGTAAAACCTTCAAAAGCCACATCTAACCGTCAAAAAGGTCATATGCCAAGTTTCACTAAATTATTGCAAGCTATTCATTATGATATGCTGCTAAGAAAACATTGACAATAACTGTGAGTTTTTGCATTAAAAGCCCATTTCAACCAACAATTTTGTATCTATAAAGATGAATCCTTCAAAAGTCAAATCTACGTATCGTAAGTGGGGCATATACCAAGTTTCATTAAAATATCTTATGTGTTGCTTTGTGATATGCGGTTTACAAGATAGTGTGGATGGACGAGCCGACGGACAGACACAGTGATTACTCTAGGGCTTCCACACCTTCTGGTGCGGGGGCCCTAACAACACATAGTATTATAAAGCTAAATACAAATAGTTATATCTGTAAAAGGTGGCACTGGTAAACCTGTGTGTAATTGACACTTGTTTTAAGGCCAGAATAATTACGTACCTTAATAAAGGTGGTCCTATTAATGCTTTAACAATCATATCAGCCAAAAACGGCTTCTGCAGTAGTCTTGAGAAATATTCGTTTACAGACCAAGAGAAGACTATTTTTGAAAATTTGCGACTAGAATGACTGGCTCGATAACCGAGCCAGTCATTCCAGTCATAAATATTCAAAAATAGTCTTCTCTTGGTCTGCAAATGGAAATTTTCTCTGAGAGAATCGAAATTTCTTGAACAAATTCAAGGGTTAAGTGGCTAAGTAACACACGTTTTAGTCTTTAAGTGCTCACTACACAGGTTTTAGTCTTTAAGCGCTCACTACACAGGTTTTAGTCTTTAAGTGCTCACTACACAGGTTTTAGTCTTTAAGTGCTCACTACACAGGTTTTAGTCTAAGTGCTCACTACACAGGTTTTAGTCTTTAAGTGCTCACTACACAGGTTTTAGTCTTTAAGTGCTCACTACACAGGTTTTAGTCTTTAAGTGCTCACTACACAGGTTTTAGCATAATATAATAATGAAAAACTACATAAAGCAAATATGTTTATGTTGGGAATGCCAATTATTATCAAGCTAAGTATTGAGTAGTATAGGCCTATAGATTTTGACCATAATTAGATTGTAAGACATTGCCGCCTTAGGCAGCAATGACTTCCAATCTACCGCCTTAGTCAGCAATGACTTCCAATTCACCGCCTTAGGTAGCAAAGACTTCCAATCTACCGCCTTAGGCAGCAATGACTTCCAATCTACCGCCTTAGGCAGCAATGACTTCCAATCTACCGCCTTAGGCAGCAATGACTTCCAATCTACCGCCTTAGGCAGCAATGACTTCAAATCTACCGCCTTAGGCAGCAATGACTTCCACTCTACCGCCTTAGGCAGCAATGACTTCAAATCTACCGCCTTAGGCAGCAATGACTTCCAATCTACCGCCTTAGGCAGCAATGACTTCCAATCTACCGCCTTAGGCAGCAATGACTTCCAATCTACCGCCTTAGGCAGCAATGACTTCCAATCTACCGCCTTAGGCAGCAATGACTTCCAATCTACCACCTTAGGCAGCAATGACTTCCAATCTACCGCCTTAGGCAGCAATGACTTCCAATCTACCGCCTTAGGCAGCAATGACTTCGAATCTACCGCCTTAGGCAGCAATGACTTCCAATCTACCGCCTTAGGCAGCAATGACTTCCAATCTAATGGACCTTTCCAGTTTTGGCTATGCCTCGTCATAATCACCTAAGTGTCAATCAAAATAGCCAAAGTGATTGACAAAAGTAGTTCAAGCAACATCCGCGTTCATAGTATATGCTCGAGTCCACGTAAAACAGTAGGCCTACTAGAAGTACAGTCAGACACGCCAGCAATCACCTGGTTTGGCATCAATGTGACACAGGCGGTTTAACTGACCAGGTGCACACCGCTCTGCTTACGTATTACCTTTCCTTACCTATATAATATGACGTGAGATATCTGACATTATGAACATCGATACCAGGCGAGGTATCGTAAGATGGCAGCGAAAAGCCACCAGGTACATTCAATATTAATTACCATACAATAATCATAATAAACTCCCAGCGACATGTATTTATTGCCTGGGACAACAGTTTTATTGAAAAGGACATGCTCCCAAACCATCGTCCGTCCAGTTGTCTGTCTGATCGTACAGTTATATGTTCGCCAAGATCAGAAACATTAGTCATCTTAAATTTTCACACACGATGCTGACCATCTGAGATCTCGGCATGCACATCAGCCATCAGGGTCTTAGTATCAATACGCACGGCTTCTACCGCCTCCCCTTCCATTTCCAGCTCAGCTCCGCCCACTCTGTGTCCGTGTTGAGATCGAACGAACTCTGAATTACCGGAATCGTAATATCAAGGTAATTATGCAAGCAAGCTGTTGAATATTTTGAAACTAATTTAACTAGTTGATGTTGCTGCCTACAACATCACAAGTTATATTAGTTTCAAAATATTCAACAGAATGTTTATTAAATAGTAAATCCATCAAAGACATTACAATTTGTATACTTGAAGGACTATTCCAAGTTCATCTGATGAAGTTTATTACGGTGTAATTTTTGTCAAATATGACTATGATGTCAGCTTACATTGTAATTGATTATGACGTCATATATTGGAGTGACAGATTGGATTAATCCATTTTGCTCAAAATATTTAACAGTGCGTTTTAATTTGTTTTTGGAAGCAATTTATTTCTGAGTTGTAGGAGCGGTTAAGAGTCGGTGCAGACTCTAATTGCATAAAAATTTAATATTCGATACGTCAGATTGTATTATAGTTCAATTTAGGCTACTAGACCACCACAGTGTGGAAATTATACACATGAATGCGAACACGCATGTACTGGTGGATAAATGCATAAGCTCTCTCTATAAAGGACACCTCGTGTACAGTCAAAATGGTCACCACAGAAAGGTCGTTGGTTAATGCCACCCCTGGAAGCCTTGCTGATAATAAGGTTTTGTAGCTGGATAATGGTGACTCTACGACACTCGGCCATACTAAAACACATCTGAATGAACGACCTTTGTTGGGCCACATGAGTAGAAGTTCGCTATAGACAGGATGTTTGCTAGTAAGTTAGTGATGCAGTGTCCAACTGGAACAGGACAACTGCTCATGCGCTACGACACAGCCTAAAGGTGCCCTGGAGCCACTATTGCTACAATGTTAGCGCGTTAACTTAAAGCTCAATATACGGACGTTGACATTGGAATATGGAGGGGCGGGTGGGTGGGGCGGCCCCGCAAGATTATTTCTAGAATTATCAGCTAGGATGTGCTTATGATGGAGTGCTTCTGCCTCAATGCGGGCTAGAGCACGATTTACTTTAATCAATATAGTGTGCGTGCGTGCGTGCGTGAGTACGTGCGCGCGTGCGTGTATGGGGTGGGGTGGCACGTGTCATATAAAGTCGTGTTGGATTTTAATGGAGAAATTGTGCCACCTATCCAGAAATGCTGTTATTACATATATATGTATGAAGGATAGAAGGTTTTCGAATTCCGTAGTTATAGAAACTGTGGGGGTGGGGGTGGGGGGGGAGGGATATAGTTTCTAAATTTTATTAGATTCTTAAATTTTGAAATTTTGATTCTGATTGTACTTTGTTTTCGAGTGTGTTCAAGATTTGAATGGTGCTTGGGAAAAACGATTTTTAAAATATATTTCCAATCGTGATAGAGGCACATTGACATTGTGTGGCTTGCGTAAGTCGTAGAGCTCTGTTGTATTTGTGCGTGTCGGTGTAATGTCCTTCATAAAATCTGGTACCTTGTCGTCATACAGTAAATGCTAGCTATGGAGGAGAATCTAGGGAGACCTGTCACAATTCGACCAGCTTCAAGTTGAAATCTTTCCAATTTAATTTCATCATCAATAGTACACCCGTCCCACACACTAGACGCATACTCTAATAAAGATCGAAGATAGGAAACATAGATTGTGTTAAGTGTGGATCGATTTAAAGTGAATTTGAGTTTTCTCATAGTCAAAAGTACTTTAGAAGATTTTTTTAATATAGAATCAATATGACTTTTCCAGCTAAGTTTCTGGGATAAGGTGACCCCCAGGTGCTTGTGCGTCTCTGAATATTCAAGATTCTTATTGCCAAATGTGAGAGCAGGGGTGTCATTATCATTATTTGCTCGACCACTAAATAACACACATACAGTCTTTTCTGGGTTGAATTTAACAAGCCAGATATCTGCCCAGTCAGCTAGTTTGGCTAGATCACGATTTAAGGACACCTCCATAACATTACTACTGTTTGAAGAGCAGCATAAAGTGGTGTCATCAGCAAAGAGGCGCGCTAGGTTCTCCAAATTATCGGCAATGTCATTTACATATATAGAAAATAAAAGTGGCCCTAAAACCGACCCTTGAGCACGCCTGCTTGAATGTCGCCTAATTCTGATATAGTTTGATTTACTGATACAAATTGACTTCGTTTATGAAGGTAGTTTTATAGCCATAGTAAAAGGCTGCCACAAATCCCGTATTGATTTAATTTAAACAAAATGTCTTTGTGCCATACTCTGTCAAATGCTTTTGAGACATCACAGAATATTGAACATGTTTGTTGACGCTCATTGAGACCCTTGGCAATTTGATTATATATGTTTGTTAGTTGATACACAGTCGAGCATCCAGGACGAAATCCGGCTTGATATTTATAAAGCAAATTGTATTGATTCATGTGATTATATAAATTTTTAAATACCAGACGTTCCATTAATTTACCAACACAATTTAGTAATGACACAGGTCTATAATTAGCTGGATCACTCTCAGCACCCTCTTTGAATAAATCACTACATGCACAGTTTTCCATTGTGATGGGAAACGACAGTCAGTTAGCGATTTATTAAAAAGAATGTTGAGAGGAATAGAGATTTCTTTTGGACACATCTTGAGCAGTTTATGGCTAATTTTGTCTGGACCCGATGCCTTGTTTGTTGGTAGTAATAAAATTGCCTCTTCTATTTCCTGCGCGAAATATAGTTTATTCGGCCGTTGCATTTAAATCTAAAAGTTGGAAGAACAACGCTTAATTCCTCGTCCAAGCTATTAATATATTTTTGCCTCACGTAAGTTTTCATGTTGTTGACCCGGTTTCTATGTTTTCTATAATTGTCCCAATCTGACTGTTTTCCCGTACGTCTAGCTGCCTTGCGCAGCCTGTCACGCTTTCTACTTTCACTTCTAATCACGTTGTCGTACCACGGTTTATCATTATCTCGTATTCTTACATTGCGTACTGGAATGCATGATTTTGCAATAGCCATAATATTTTCGTGAAATGCCTCGCAAGCCTCGCCAATGCTATCGAAGCGATTTAGTATGTTGCTCCAATTTATTTCGACCAATTCCGTCTTTAATTTGCCAATATTCGCTTTGTGGTAGATCCATACCTCACGGGTATATGTCGGTTGTAAATAATCTTCACATTCTATTGTGATATATGTTGCTATATGGTCTGAGACGGATGCTAATATCGGGATGATTCCAGAATCAAATCGTTCCACTAAGTCATTGATTATTATGGGGTCTAAAAGCTTTTGAGTTGTGTCCGTAATTCTGGTTGGGGACACCTTACACATATATCTATATAAATAAATTAAACAGGACAGTTACATAAAAATCTACAGTTAATCATTACATTTACACGTTCTAAGTTAAGCACGTGTTTTATTATTTTAGTTAATTCCAATTATGTATGTTATATATTAACTATAAACGAACCAGGCAGCTAAGTATTATACAATCACAAGACGTAGACAAGTTAAATAAAAAATGAATACATGTCTAAGTAGTAGTAGTAGTAGTAGTAGTAGTAGTAGTAGTAGTAGTAGTAGTAGTAGTAGTAGTAGTAGTAGTAGTAGTAGTAGTAGTAGTAGTAGTAGTAGTAGTAGTAGTAGTAGTTGTTGTTGTAGTAGTGATGTTACAATACAACAAATATTATATATTTTTGACTGACTTTGATTATACAGTACATCTCAGAAATAACCCGCACATCTCCACAGTAAAATAAAAACGTTCTGTTGCATGTGTTGAACATAAACGAATTTGAAGCCACTGCTGCCTCCACCCACATTCAAAATACAGAACAGAACATTCGAGTTTAAAATTATTCTAACAACAAGGCACTGTTTTTGTTTGGAAATAACCCAAGTCATCCCTGAGTTGTACTGTAACTGTGTAATTGATCAAATGTTTACAGGATGCTGGCTATCGGGGAGCATCCTTGGTCAATGGTGGTGGTGGTGGTGTTGGGGGGGGGGGGGGGGGTGGAAGGGGCACGGTACTCATTCTCCTGTTCATCCGGTAGCTTAATTGGTTCTATGGTGACTGAAAAAATTAATAGTTGTTAGCAGTTGGAAACGTCCAGTCATAGTGGGTGGATTGGAGTGGGTAGTAGTAGTAGTAGTAGTAGTAGTAGTAGCATCAGCAGCAGCAGCAGCAGCGGCGGCGGCTGCGGTGGCGCGGCGGCTGTAGTAGTTTTTATCTCGCATTTTCACGAAGTTGAAAAAAGAGATTTTGGGAGAGTGTGGAAAAATGTCGGCGTTGGCGTCTGCTCTGGTTAAGGTTTTTCAAATGACATTTGCACCCTCGAAGGGTTCATCCGAATTTTAAAAAAAAACCCCACAGATATGTTCCATACGATGCTTAGGACTAGTTTACGTCGAAACTATATCGATTTTTGAAATTGTTCTTTATTTTTTTTTCAAGTTTTAAGTTTGACTAATTTTTGTGTCCAGCTTAATGTTCTTCCTATGGTTAAGCTTTTTTAAATGATATTTGCTGCATTGCACCCACAAGGGGTCACCGGATTTTTTAAAAACATTCACAGATGTGTTCTATACCATGCTTATCCAATTTATACTTATAATTTCTTGGTTAAGCTTTTTTAAATGACATTTGCCATCCGATTTGAATAAAACTTCACAGATGTGTTCTATACGATGCTTAGGACTTGTCCAGATAAGAAATATATTGATTTTCAAAATCTTTCCATATTTTTTCGGCATTTGAGCTTTGATAATTTTATGGCTGATTTGCATCCGTGTTATATGTATTATGCTGTGGTTAAGGATTTTTCAAATGACAATTTAATCAGCAAAAACTTGCTTTTGAAACTTGAAACCTTGGAAATGATTATACATATGGGCAAGGATGTGCATGACACTTTTGGAATTTTGATATGACCCCCAGGGGTATGGCCCGGGTTGAGGGGGGGGGGGGGGGGTGGATGTGGGGTCAAAAATAAAAAGTTTCCAAAGGTTTTTATGTCGCCTATTTTCAAGACAATGATGAGTAGACTACAGTAAAAATAATTATTTGGATCTTGGGTCAAACTGAGGGTAGGGGGCGTGGTCAGCAGGTCAAAGGTGGGCACCAATCGAGTGTAATGCAACTCCTCCTAGACCATTTCAGATAGAAACTTGAAACTCTGGGGATGATCGCACATATGGCCAGGGATGTGCACGTTGGAATTTTAGTATGACCCCAGGGGTACGGCCCTGGGATGGGGAATGTGGGGTCAAAAATAGAAAATTTCTAAATGTTATCATGTCGCATATCATTTTCAAGCCAATGATGAGTGGGCACAAATCGATTGTAACGCAAATCCTCCTAGACTATTTCACATCCAAATATGTTATGCTGATTGTTTTTGAAAATGTTTCTTCTTTTTTCAGACTATGAACTTTGGTTATGTTTGGACCATTTGCCTTTTGGTTAGTACCAGGGTGCCAGTTGTCATTACAATGAACAATGATTTCAGGTTACTCCTGGGCGGAAAAGCTTTATGGTTCAGTCTCCAAGCTATGCTTTCCAGATGGGTAATACCTTGGGCGTTTTTGAATCGGCATGTTGATTGTCAAATTTCAAAATGAGACTGTATCCGGTGGTCCATCCATTTTGAAGCTTGTAGTTGGTAGACTACTACTGCCTTAGGCAGCAACAGCACCCAGTCAAATTAGTTTCAAAATATTCAACAGCTTACTTACACGAGCGAGGTGTGGGTGGAGCTTAGCTAGAGATGGGCGGGGTATAGCTAAAACCGGAAAGGCCCATTGCAATGAATGCGTGTCTATATTGAGAACAGTGGAATTGATCTACATTGGGGTGACGCACATTGGTACGAATCTGCTGCAACTGCCATTAGCCAATCCTAGATGGGATGCATGTGACACGGGTTCAGACAGCCCAAATTATGACACTTGAAGCTCTATTAGCTTTGTATCAAGAAACCAGTTTCTTTCAAGCATCCACAGTTGCTAACCCCCATTGAGGAAGCTGCAAAGGGACTCGACAAAACATTTTCTGCTATGGTCCAGTAGATGCAGACGGTGCTAGAGATGGTGGCCTTTATCAGAGCAGTACGCACTGGCAACTGGGAGCTGCATTTGATTTCCCTAGAGATTGTCAGAAAGTATGTTTTGCATATGGTTGCCTCAAGTATTCCGTCATGATTCTCCTTCACATAGCCGAAATGAAGTCACTAAACACATCAGATCCTGAAATCCACGAGGAATTCCTTCAAGGTTAGTAAACAAGAATTCAAATGTACCATTTTGTGCTCCGGTACTGATCATGCTGTTGAGCAGATTAACAGATCTATGAAGCTGTTTGGTGGCTTAGTGAGAATTATTTTGAATCCATCTGCGAGAACAAAGTACTTCCTGAACTCTCGAGAACTCTTCAGGCCTGCTACAGATGCTCAAGAAATTGTCGATGTGAATTTACCTATGTGGATATGATACTATGGCATGTCTGTTGCAGTACTGGAACGCCAGGAAGAGAACACTCGAAATCACACAGCAACAATAACAAGCATCACAAACGCTGATGACTTATTAAACTTGGTCATTAAATCAGTTGCAGAAAAAATGGTGGCAGAAGATCTCTGCAAACAAAGTGAAATCGGCAATAAACTGTTTGCAAGATTTGTTGTAAAACGTATCCAAAAAGGAGATGCGAATTTGTGGCCATCAACAACGAAGCTGGAACTGGCCACTTGGAAGAGTATGGCAAAGAAGTTAAATTACAGTCAAAGTTAACCTTGTTGAACTCGGGGGGGGGGGTGGGGGGGGGGACCGGCCGCTGTTTGCCTGTTTGTTAGTAGTGTGCAAATCAAGATCAGATATCAATCTAAAGGATTTAGCAAACATGAAATGTCCGTGGTGCCTAGTTCTATGTTAGCTACTGCTGCTGCTGCTGGATGTATGCTTCGTTGTTCGATGAAGAACAGATTGATGAATAGGTCTATATTAGGCAGGGCCGAACTTAGGACTCAGGGGCCCTTGTGTAAAGTTTCTGAAATTCTTACCTGGGCCCCTTGGAACTGCCATTAGGCTCGCGAAAAAACTAGGACCAAGTTTCGGTGGTAATGCTGCTGAGGTCCCTGAGGTCAGAGAGCTTTGGGAGTTGGCCACCTAAAATAATAGATCTTCCAATCCAATTATGTTCAAAATGTTAAACAGAACATTTTTACATCGTGTTCACATTGTTTTCATTTGGAAACATGTTGCCTGATTTATGAGTTGTACTATGCGTGCAACTTGAAGTTACGTAGGGTGCCCAAAACTAAGACAAAAAATAGTTATTCTGTCACTATTGGCGACGGGGGCTGGAAATTTATGGGTCCTGTGCAAATGCACTTGATGTACTGCCTTACGTTCGCCTCATTATATTAGAGAAGCTACTTGTAACTCAGTCTTAGCAAGTCTATGAAATTGATCAGAGTATCCTGGACCTGACCGGCCAAAAGACAGGCAAGCTTTCGATTAAAAATGAAGGGAAAATCCTCACTGGATCAAAGAATGTGGCGTCGGATGTCGATACTATGGCAGAGATTAAATAAATGGGCAAACAAGATTCGCTAAAAACATGTTCTGAGAGAGCAGATCATTTTATAAACTATGTGCTGCAGAAATATATGAAGTATGACGAGATACGCTTGATTTTTAATAGGTATGACATAATTAATTAATTGAAGATGACAACTTGTGTCAAGAGATAATGAGGGCAAGCGGAAGTCTTTCACCATATTACTGATACAACAATTATTGCCATATTTCCTAACGGCTTTAACTCACAAAGATTAACAAAAGATTGACCACATACCCTGCAGATAAGATAGTACAAACATTTATTGAAATCCCTGTATAGTGATGGCAGATGGAGACCTGTGCACAGGTACAGACACAGATATGAGTCATATAAACAGTGAATAAGAGGAAGCTGACACAAATGTATTGATGCATGCTGTGGATACAACAGAAACAGGTGCAACGACTATCCGCATCCACTTTCCAGACACTAGTGTATTCGCCCTCTTTCTAAGGCAATATCCTAACTTGTATGAAGATACTCCATTTGTTTTAGGAACTGCACAGCTCAGTCAGAAAAGTTACCACCTCCACCATATGCAGCTACGCACTACATGAATCGAGGCTACGTGTACATTATCAACTGAGGGTATGGAACAACGGGCCGACACCAAATCTCAAACTACATCATCTCAAGGGTATGGATGGAATCTGCAAGAACAAGAGGGCTCCTGGTCTGAGCAACCCGGTACCTGATGTGATAATCCAGCTATTGTATGTGCCAAAAACAAATGTTCTGCAAATCAATGCCATTGCCGAAAGGCTAATTTGAATTGCACAGATTTGTGTAGTTGCTGTGACAATGATGATGGGTGTGGGAATCATAAGGATGACCAATTGTTTGATGTGATGATGACAATCTCTCTCTCTCTCTCTCTCTCTCTCTCTCTCTCTCGCTCTCGCTCTCTCTCTCTCTCTCTCTCTCTCTCTCTCTCTCTCTCTCTCTCTCTCTCTCTCTCTCTCTCTCTCTCTCAAACTCGTGAAAAGCTAGATCCTCTCAGACAGTAGCTAGCACATATTTAATACTTTAAAGGAAAGTACCAGGGAAGTAAAAAATGCTCTTGAATGATAGATGTAGATAATAATCAACCTATAGCCACCAGTAAAAAACACAAATAAATCGGAATAATTTGAAAAAAGCAAATAAATACCATTTATGTCACTCTGGTGGGAACCAATTAGTGACGCAGCTGGTGCCGCGCGCTCTTTGCGTGTGCCAGGCGAATAAATAATACTTGCTACAGCCGGTCATATAATCTCGGTTATATTCGCGTTAAACTGATTAGCCACTACTTCCTACGGGTAAGATACTGTCTAATCCCAAAACAATTTGACTGAAAGCCGTTGTTTCCAGAGACAGGATCTTCATTCAGTTACACGAATTTCAAAATATTCAGTAGGCATCATGTTGGGACCTTGGAAAAAAGCAGTGTATTTTGAAATCATTTTGACCGAACCTCGTTGCTTCCACCAGAAACAGTGGCTTTCAAATATAGCGCTTTCAAAAGGAGCAATAGTCAATTAACGGTAGCGAGTTAATCGCTCTACATCGTCGCCTATATAGAATACTTTTCTACCGCTTACGAAACTATACTTACGGTTGCTTTTGTTATTTTCGAGTACGCGGTATATCAGCGCACACAGTTGACACACGGCGGATTGCGAAGCACCAACTACGTCATTAATTGGTTCCAAATTAAGCACTCCTAGATTTAATAACTGTTTTTTCTCAAATAATCCCGACTCATTTCCATTTTTTTTTATAGGTCATAGTTTATTTAATATTGTATGAAATGACCAATAAACATCATTTGTTATTTCCCTTTTCCCTTCCTTTAATAACCAATTTTGGTAAATAAAATCAGAATATGTGCTCATTCAGCTCATTGAATGTCCATTTTCAGGCCATGATAATATTATTTTTGAAAACCTACCACTGGAATGACTGACGCAGTCATCGGATCAGTCATTCCTGTGGTAAATTTTCTTTATTTTCTTGGCCTGCAAATGGATATTCGTCAGCACCACTGCAGATATCGGGGTTGCAGCTTTAGCTATGACACTTTGTGAACCTTTATTTGACTATTTTATATTATGAATTTAAACTATATTCTCAACAACTATAAATCAGACAACATTAGGGGAGGCTTAGTGATGTGTGGTACGGTATGCAGTTACGTAAATTTCGTTGGCAAAGTGTGTGGATGATGGTGGCTATATGTACATATTATTCAGTCAGATAAATGATATGAGTTATATATCTCAATTATCTCCATTCCACCGACCCGCCAACCCATCCTTCCTCAACCTCAACAATGCATCCATACTAAGAAAAGGTAGGTACTACGTGGTTCAAGTTGGATATTTAAGTTTGACTTAACACATTGCACCCTGATTTCTCAGAATCTCATTTTTAAAACAATCATACTGGTAAGCTGTTAGGCCATATGAAGCAACAGATCCCAGTCAAATTAGTTTCAAAATACCCAAACGAATATTTATAATTTAAAAAACCCTCAATGAGTTTGGTGTTTTTGGCCTTTCCGGATTCAAAGGGTTAACCCTTAACACAATAAAAGGATCCATTTCAAGCTATGCCCCGCCAATTTCTCCCAAACCGTAGGGTTGGCGGGGCATAGCTATAATAGGATTCCTCTATTGTAGTCAAACTGAAACTTCAGTAGATGTCTGTTCTGAAGTTCATAATGTTAATATTATAATATTACTTGTAGTCACGTTAGTTCTTGAATAGGAAATTATGAACCCTTTCTTGACGAAAACGGCCATAACCAGCCTTTGAAGTGGTCTTGAGAAATGTCCTTTTGCAGGCCAAGAGAATACTATTTTTGAAAGTTTACCGCCAGAATGACTGGCTTTGTTACCGAGCCAGTCATTCTTGTGGTAAATTTCCAAAAATAGTATTCTCTTGGTCTGCAAATGGACATTGAAATAGGACATATTTTGATTTTTCAGACCAAATTTCGTCATCAATGGGTTAATCTGTACAGAGAGAGAAAGGCAACCTTTCTGCTGAATCTGCAATCTTCAAGTCATCAGGCCCAGCCTTGACTAATCGATCTCGGACTCTGACTGATCTCTCAAGTAAGCTTAAGAAGTATCCGATTTCATCAATCTGTGTATTACTTAGATTTCAAATGAGTATGCCAATACATGGCACTGAATCCAAGCTCTATATACTGAATGAATCCTTTTATAGTCCACCAGAAATTTTAAGTGGGTCTTGTCCCCAAATGTAACAATACACGGATTCACAATAAAGTTACGGAAATCAGATATTTATTGATAGCACAATGTTCCTTATAGGGGCTAAAACGGCTTCGTTTAGCATGGCAGTCCAGCTTTAATACAACACATTTACTATGATAAATACAATTGTGTGTGTATGCGCGTGATTGCGTACGTGCGTGTGCACATGTGTGCTAATAATTCCCTTAAATGGATTGGTACTATAGCCTAATACAATATACTTAAGCAGATGGCAATCTACAATACGCTTTCCATATTTATTTTCGACAAATACACAAATATATAAATATATGGTAAGTTATGAATTATTTAACCATTAATACTCTGTCAAAATTTTTTATTTTCAATTTAAATTAAAAGATGAACAGTTAATTTTTCAACAACTTTGGTGGAAGATGTTGCTGTCATAAACAGCAACATCATCCATCAAAATTGTTGAAAAATCTGCACCATCGTCTTTGTTATTGACACAGTAAACGATAGAATATTGACATCATAGTGGTAAGTGTTAGTGCAATAACTGTAACGAGACAGCCGACACGAAACCAATTTTAACAAATCAGATAAAATAATGACAATAACACCTTTGGATATTAATAACAAATTTATAACAAATTAATATCATACGATATTTTAAAATTAAACAATAAAATTAAGACAAAATACTACTGATATTATATATTATGTATATCCTCTAAATCATTTAAATTTAGATTCTCGTGGAAGCTTATATATTCATGGTATAGTACAGATGCTATTTATTTTGAAAATTAAACAGGAGGCCCAAGAACCGGTGACCCCCACCTAGACCATTAGCATTTGAACGATTTAACTTGGATAATTTTAGGAAAATCCAAAATGGCCACCAAAGAATTGTGTAATCCAAATTGTGAATAGATGTCCTATTTTGTTAAAATCTGCCAAGTGGTTTAGGAGGTACGTCTTAAAGGATTTCTGCAAAATTGTTGGAATGTCCAAGATGCCTACCAAAATAATTTACAAATCAGAATTCTCATTTGCTATGTTTAAGCCTCCTGCGACAAGATCATTCCACTCGAGTTTCCTTAAAATTGGGTCATTGATTAAAGAGTACTTAGAGCTTTAAACGGTTGCAGAGATTTTTCGGAAAATCCAAGATGGTCGCCAAAAAATAGACCCATCAGAATTCTGAAGAGATTCTCTTGAGGATACAACCGCAAAATGACTCCAGTCAAATATGGTTAAGATCTGCTAAGGGGCTAAGGAGGAGATGTATTTTGACAATTTCCAGTAAATTTTTCATGAAATCTAAGCTTCCCCACCCCCAAAATTGACCAAGGAAAATCCTGAATAAATGGACTGGAGCCTATCATGATTGGGTCCTTCTAGCCAAATTTGTTGACCAATCCAAATTCTGAATAGAGTTCTGGAGCCTACCACCATATACTCTTTCCAGCCAACTTTGCTTAAAATCCACAAAGTGGTTAAAGAGGAGATACATTTTGGCAATTTCTGGTACATTTTTCATAAAATTTAAGGCTTTTAAAATTAACTAATAAAAGTTCTAATAGAAGTTCTGGACTCTACCACAAGAGTGACCCTCTGGCTAAATTTGGTTGAAATATGTCAAGCAGCTAAGGAGAAGTACATTTCGACAACTTCCTGTAAATTTTTCATAAAATCTAAGATGTTCACCCATCTGCATCTGCATAGCTACATTTGGTTAAAATATGTTAAGCAGCCAAGGTGGAGTAGCATTTTTACAATTTCCAGTCAATTTTTCATAAAATCTACCAATCAAAATTCTGAATGGAAGTTCTAGAGCGTACCAGCATAGGATCCTTCCAGCCAAATATGGTTGAAATCGGTCGAACCGTTAAGGAGAAAACACGATTTGACAGACAGACAGTGGACAGATAAATGACATGATGGATAGATGAACGACGGATGGACACTGGATGATGGACGATGGATGGCCGCCATGGCATAAGTTCACTTGGCGCTTCGGGCCAGGTAAGCTAACAACAATGTAGCAACAATGCCTAATGAGCAAATCTAATCTTAGGTCCAAAGATTAAGGGTTCACACTAATGGGTTAAGTGGGACACCACAATGCTTGAAAATAAAATTATTAAAATGCCGCCACGAGGTCAAGATTGTCTATTTTGGGAACAGTCTTGCTGAAAGCTGTTGCTGTTGAGTTTTAGTTTCTGGCTGCAAGAATAAGATACGTCTTTGGGATACACATCAACCCTAGTTCGAAATAGATCACTCCATTAGAGTTATTGAAAAATGCTTCAAAATTGTCTATTTTGGAAAAATGTCGCTGAAAGCTATTACATTTTAGCCTTTGGCCGGAAAACTGGCATATGAGTTCGAGACCACATAGCTAACTTTCCACATAAGTTTGGAAAAGATTGCACGAGCAAAACCAGAGTTATTGACGAATGTGTAAAAATGTCTATTTTGAACTGGTCCTAAAAGCTGTTGTTGTCGCTTCTTAGGCAGCGAAATTGGTATATGTGCTCGGGACCACATGGGCAAGCGTCCAGATTGCTCTAGTAGAACCAGAGTTATTCAAAACTGTCTTACAACAACAACAACAACAACAACAACAACAACAACAACAACAACAACAACAACAACAGCAACGAGCACTCCATGCTCGCATTAACCATGCCGTTTAGCGACATGGGTAAAATGCCTATGTGTGTATTCAACTAATTTTAATTTAATATTTAGCCACCTGTTCGTGAATAGGACCCAGTCGGATCTTATAAATAGGCGCGGGTAGTTAGGCGGGTGCGGGTAGTTAGGCACTCTTCATGAATACGGTGCCATGATTCACAGTAGAATAGCAGATGTTCAGGCGCTTCATCAGAATCACGGATCATATTAAGTCTCAAAATCACAGATCTTGGCTAACTCAAGCTAAACATCAACCGGAATCGTCCAATCATGTGTTATCCTTTCTGCTGAAAATACAAGGGAAGGTGGACCAGATTAGCAGATCGTCCATCTAATAAATAGCAACAACAACAGCAACAACAACAACAGCAACAACAACACATAGATCCACTCTTATGAAATATGATGATACACTATCTGTGATTGTAACGAGGTAAAGAATGCCATCCATGCATAGATAAAACATATAATGTTACTCATGTATGTTGAGATAGACTGTCTCATCATAAGTGTGATGAGAATAAATTAGTGCACAAGCTGTACATACAAGGAAGTCACTAATTTTAGTTATTCTCAAAACTGTAATAATTCTTTATAATCTAGCAAACTAACATTTTTACTATATATATATATATATATATATATATATATATATATATATATATATATATATATATATATATATAAGTAATTGTGTGGCTAACTTATTTGGCAATACCCTGATCTGGGGACTACAACACAGAAACAATAACATGAGCTGGGCGTGGCTTAATTATCCATAAAGTAGAGTGTCCTAATAATACAAATCCACTCGGCCATATCCATATTTGGACATACCATATATGGAAGCATAAGCCATGTCCACACGATGTGACGCCACAAACAACGTGGTCCCAATCGACCGATCAGAATGTATGTCTACCTTACTCCAATACTTCTTAGCTATACTTGTGACGAGTCAAACAGATCACTATTAAAAGAGAGGCGTCATATACCTATAGAACCTGTCATGGTGTAGCCGGTCAAAACATGCCTCTGCAATGATATTGAACAATGACTATTTGCAGGCCAAGAGAAGACTATTTTTTAAGATTTACGACCGGTGTAGCTGGCTCAATAACAGAGCCAGTAATTCCAGTGGTAAGATTTCGAAATAGTCTTCTCTTCGTGCGCAAATGGACAGTCAATAAGCAAATATTTTAATATTCGTGAATAAATTTAGCCATTAAATGATTGACTTGAAGTGGGCCATTTGTAGTGTGTTTATGGTGAACCATAGTTACTTGTTCGCCTCCCTCCCTTCCCGACTCCCTGACTGGATATATGATTTGATCTAAATGCCCCATCCATCAGAGCTTGTTTTAAATTAAAATATATTCACCAATCGCTTGCTGTTCATTAGGCAATCATCAAATTCATGGTTGAAGTAGTTTTTCCAAGTGTTCTGCATTGACGATGGTCGGCACATTTTCAGTCATCGTTTGCTGTAAAACAACGACGACACAAAATAGTTGTGAAATATGTCAGAAATGTAAAGAAAAATGACAGGCAGTTGGTCAGCAAACATGCAGACAGGCAGGCCAGCAACTATAACAACAACAACAACAACAACAACGACGACGACGACGACGACGACAGCGACGACGCTGGAATGCCTGAGTGAATAAAGTGAACTTGAACTTGACGACGACGATGACAGCAGAAGCGACAACAATAGCGGCAGCAGCAGCAACAGCAGCAGCAAAAAAACCCATAAAACAACAACAACAAACAACAACAGCAGAATAAGAAGCAACAACAACAACATACACAGTAACGTTAATTGCAAAAAAGCCATCAGTCATTATATGTTCTATATAAAACATTGTGGCACTAAGCTGTCTCCCATGGTCTTTGGAGAAAACAGTTTAACACCAAAACCTAGGGTTAGATGGGCAAAGATGTGTGTATTTTCTTGACTAGTAAACTTTAACGATCTAGCGGGCAAAAATAGTCTCTGCAGTCATCATGGCAAATATCCATTTGTAGGCCAACATAACGCTATCGTGGTAAATTCCAGTGGTAAATTAAAAAGGGTGTATCTTGGCCCGCGAATGGACATTCACAGAGCAAAAAATGTAATTTCTTCACCCAAATCTTTACCTAGTGACATTTGTATTATCAGCTGATTATTTTGACAACAATTTGACAGAAAGCGGTTGCTGCTATAGGCAACAACAGTTTTCAGTAAACTTGTTAGGCTTCCTAGAGCGAAGCTCTGGAAGACTAGAGTGATTGTTCCGTTTATTATTTTTATTCTTCCGCCAGCTTTGCCAGAATTTCAAAATCCTTCTTCTCCGAAACCAGCAAGTCAATCGACCTAAAACTCAGGATATCTGGTGTACTTACGCACTCGCATCAAACTGGATAAAAGGAACATGAATGGCTGCGGGGTTTGATAGCCATCTTGATGACATCATAAAATACAAAATAATATTCTCCTCTGGAAGTACTGGTGCGATCAAGTTGAAATACGGAGAATAGGATTAGTCCATGTGGGCGTTTGAAGATTGTTCGTAAAAAGATCATATTTAAACAAACCTGGCGGCACTGGACCAATCAGATTTGCACATCTGGCGGCCATTTTGTACTTTTTTATTTGATGGAATTTGATAGTGAAAATTGCTATATTTATGTAATTTGGGATCATGAATTCGAATTTGTCGCTTTTCAAAATGGCAGATGATTGGTTTGGCAGCCATCTTGGATTATCCATACATTTTTCTGCTGGTGAAAACCCCACCAAAACCCCAGAACTACCGGGTCCAGAGTAGGGCTGTGCATTGGAAACGAAATCATTAAACGTTTAAACGTTCGTTTATTAAACGTTTAAACGTTTAAACGTATTTCAGCCTTTTAAGTAGGTAACAGAATTTGGGGGGAAATATCTTAGTACCCTTTTCAAGTAAGTGTTGAATATTAAAGACTTTATTTATTAAATCAGTACACGAACATTTTATGTATGATATATATAAAACAATATAGTCTAAGAAGATATTTTCTAAAATACCAAATATGCCATTAACTCTTTGAACCCGTAAGGACAAAACACCAAAATTCTTTACCATTTAATAATTATTCTGTTAAATATTTTGAAACTAATTTAACTGGAAGCTGGTGCTGCCTATGGCAACAGCAGGTTCCAGTCAAATTACTTTCAAAATTACGCACACGGAAAATGCTATTTTTTATTTTTTTATTTTCGTTTAAACGTTTATCATTTTGGTAAACGTTTACCAGATTGTTAAACGTTTAAACGTTTAAACGTTTAAACGTGCCTAGCCCTAGTCCAGAGCAACCAAACTGATTGCATGTTACCAGATTTAGTGTCCACAGAGGGTCTGACGATCAAAATAGCTAAAGTAAATATGATTGGCTGCGGGGTTTGGCGGCCATCTTGATGACATCACCGAACACAAAATAATCGTCTCCTCTGGAAGTACTAGGGCCATCAAGCTTAAATTCGGAGAATAGCATTAGTCCATGTGGTTGATTGAAGATAGCTCATAAGAAGTTCATAGTTAAACAAATCCGGCCGCACTGGACCAATCAGATTTGAGCATCTGGGCGGCCATTTTGAACTTTTTTATTTGATGGCTTCTGATACCAAAAATTGCTATGCGTATGTTATTTGGTATCCTGAATTCGAATTTGTTACTTTTCAAAATAAGCGATGATTGGTTTGGCAGCCATCTTGGATTATTTATCCACTTTTCTGCTGGGTGGTTCTCCCGAACCACTGTGTCTAGAGCAACCAAACTGGTTCCATATTACCAGATTTAGTGTCCACAGAGGGGCTGAGAAAATAAACCACATCCATCAGTAAACAGCCAAGATATTTAGATTTTAATTTTCCTCTTTATGTAGCAGCAAACAGTTTGGTAGAGGCTCTAATAAACATGATTTAATGTGACAATTAATTGTAATTTCATATCTGTTTACCACGGGGTAATAAACTGGATTTGCTACTGTAAATGCTCTAGGCAAACAGATTAATGTGATAGGGATTTAATTGTCATTTAATACCAGTTGACCATGGGGCCGATTAACCCATGAATTTATGACTGCTGATACAAACCTATCGCTTATTGTACGGATACCACAGAATATTTTTCTGTTGATTATTTTGAAACTAGTTTGACTGAGCGCTGTTGCTGCCGCTTTCAGCAACAGCACCCAGACAAATTAGTTTCAAAATATTCAACAGGTTACCTTGAAATTGGGATTCTTATAATTCATGATTAAAAAAGTACATAAATCGATCCCAATACGCTCAAAGCGTGGACGGAGCATAGCTAGAAATGGGCGGGCATTACTAGAAATGGATACCGCTATGTTTTTATGCCTGTAATAAATAAACAACAACTCTCCCTAACTGGTCCCATCAGGCTACAGGACATATTCAGTATTTTAAAGATTACATTATAGAGTACATTAAGTTATTTGTAGAGCTTCGGACTTGAATAATTGCATGCCCCTCTCTTCCAGTGATAGCACTTTGAAAGAATAATGCGCACACCAGGCAGTCTTTGACTAGCTTGATGCAAGCGAGATCCATTTGTAACGTACTGGAATTCAGAGGGCGTATCTGACTCAAATATCACTGATATACATAGCTGCATATGCAGTGCATTAAGGCCAATCTATGGACAGTAACATCAGTATTTAGAAGTTTGTGGCAAATTATGAGCTTTCGTCTCCAAAATCATTTCTTTTGTCAACTGACCCGTATTAACCCATCTTTACTGACACAGTCTTAAGTTCCTAATGAGATCGTTATTGACAGGATTATAATGTCGATTCCGAAAAGAAAGATACTGAAAGTTATTGTTGTTGCCTAGGGTATCAACAACATTCAGCCAAGTTGCTTTTTTAAATAGTCAGCCAAAATCGTTTTAGGTTTCTTTGATAACTGTTCTGAAAATAGAATGCAATTGACTGTTACCTTGTTTATTCATTTGAACAAACAGTCATGAAATGTTTTAGTGTCATGAAAAGAATTAATGAGACCAATGATAGTTCACAAACTACAGTTGGGGTAATAATTACCCTGCATAGAAAAGGCTAACATTTCAATTTCGCGCAGCCATTTCACTGATCTCAACACAATTATTTATCCAATGATAGATTTAAGAAACTCGTTTATTTCTGCAGATAGTTGTGCGGAGAACCAACTTAATATTTTGAAAGCAGGTTGACTGAATGTTGTTGCTACATAAGGTAACAATTACATTCAGTCAAATTGTGCCAGGGCATTTCCAGAACGTTTGGATGCATTGAACAGGGTTAAATAGATAACCGGAGAAGCGGATATCAATAAACCTCCAAATGCAAAATTAACCTGTTTCCTTCTAGCAAGGCTGAAGAAACTAGTGAAATTATGCCACCACTGTTTGTATGTGTTGAAATAAGACTGGATTTTTTGTGAGAAATCTTGTAATCTGCTTGGCAATTATCATATTGTTTGTTGAAACCTGTTGCTATTTAGGGCAGCAGCAACTTTCAGTCTAGACATTTTAAAATTATTCATCCTAATTGCCCTTTCGCAAATCATGAGTTTATTTATCTGCCGGGAACTGAAATAATTAATATGGTGATTGACCCGGTTTGTTTACATTTTTCTCAGAGTATATAACTAGTTCTTGCTTCGCCGCCCATTCGCTCACCACCCACCCAAACCCGTATTTAGTGCTATTTTGTTGCATGTAATTAAAGAGACACCAGCACAGAGAGCCTTGGAATTCGCCCTACTCGGAGTCAGCAAATACAAAGCCAGTAGAGGACGTCAGTGCATAAATCTGCTGAGCGTGCTACGAGGTGACCTCAAGAAAGCAGGACTCGGTACGCTCAAGTCAAGAATGGACCTGAGGAAGCTAAGGATTTCGGCTGAGGACAAGACACGGTGGACAAAAGCGAAGAAGTTCTGATTGCAGCTGTAGGATGTTTCTACTACTATAGCCGCAGAATACAGTAATCGTCAGTTAAACTAATCTATTTTGCGTCAACATAAACTGGCAATTATGGAGTTTGTTTGGATAATTATGTTTCTGGAATGAGTTGCTAAATTGTTGGTATCAATTCAGTCACAATGTCCGGAATTCAATAAGGAAGTTTAAACCCGGTTTGCCCTAAACCGTATAACAAATCACAAAGTAATTTCAATGTTAGTTTTATAGATAGAGCGATATCTTCCACTTTTCATTCTTTGAGAGCTCGGTCATGCCCCGTGCAAGAGGTGTGGCCTAAATTCAGTTTTAAATAATTGTCCTTGTTCTAGACGATGCACGGTTTGGCACCATTTTGGATTTTTGACTATTCCTGCTTTGTACTGTGTCTGTAACTTCAAAAGTTTGATCCGGATGAAGCTAAAACATGACAGACTACTAGATGCCCCTAAGTTCTAGTGTCTGACAACGAACGAATCTGATAGGTCACATAGAGTGGTGGCCATCTGAATCTTTGTAGTCTTTGTCTTAGTAGAATACCTTCCTAGCGTAGGTGTTGCTGTCCCACGGGCATCGGCGGCCATCTTGATGATATTCACAGATCAGAAAATACTCTTCGATGGAATCCCTGAACAGATTTTGCTGTAATTTGGTGAACCTCACTAGGTATTTATGTGGCTCAAATTCCTCATGATGAGGTACACAACTTTAAAAGTATAGCCACCTGGACACAATCAAATGCGAGTATTTGTATGGCCAATTTGAAGCTTTTTGTTTGGTTGATTTTAATGGCGAAAATGCCTATCTATATGTTATATATACATGCCGCTTGCGCGTAAAAACGATGCACGGTTTGACAGCCATTTTGGATATTTTGCGATTCCGGCATTTATGAGCACTGTTTATTACGAGGATGATATATCTAAGAGTTCCAATCATGGTCACTCAAGAATGCAATTCAAGCTAATTAAAGGTAGCTCAATAGCTATTATGGCATAGCTGCCTGTGCAAATCAAATCGGAGTATTTAGGTGACCATTTTGAACTTTTTTATTTGAAGGATTTTGATAGTGAAAGTGTCTTCCTATAAGTTGTTTCATCGCACAAGCTGAGATTTGGCACTTTTGAACGTGTCTCATGTATTAGTCCGGGAGCCAATTTTCAAAAGGGGTATAGAAGAATGGTTTCGTAGCACACCCAGTATTCAGAAGGTTTGTCTGTATATTATGCTAGACCGATGTCTTGGGTATATTCTGAGCCGTGTTGTACAAGAAAATTGTGGTATAACTAACCCGTGAGAAGCCCATTTATAATAGGTGTTGAATGTAGCTCTCAAACAATTTTCACAATGGTAAATTTTTCACAAACTTAAGCGCATGTTATATCAATACAATCTTAACCAAAATGGAAAGGAGTGATCGTATATCGCAGATTTATACATAATCAACCTCGTTTAAGACACCCGTATGTTGCTTTGTACATATTGGGGCACTTAGGTCTTCTTGTGACTAGCAATACCTTAGCTACAACAATGCCCATGTTTTCTACATTTTTCATAATTAAACTTTTAACTGACATGCAGTGCATGTCTACACAAGCTGGCAGGACACATTTATCACGTGAGCAAATGAGAGAATGTTACTCATCCGTGTCAGAGTCATCTTCGACAATTGTATGCTGAACATTGTCACACATTTCACCTCCCATACAAAGGCATGCTTCAGTGCAGTGTAGATTGTTAGCCTTGCATTGACAGAGATCTGTTCTTTTGCAGGCAGACTTTTGACATCTACATGATGTGAGTTCAATTAATCCAAATGGAGCAGGATCCTTTGACATTAGAACAGGCTTGAGTAGACCATCCACTATACTCCAGCCATGTCCATTTGGAGATGGAAGATTCTGAACAGCTTGCAATGAACGTCTCCAAACAAGAGCTTGAAAATTGGCCCTTTCGGTGTGATGCTTTAGACTATTCGATGTAGGTGGAATATTTTCATTTCTTTGTCTCTTTTGACAAAAGAGCCAATAACGGGTTTCATTAGCTGTCTTTCCCACATCCCTGGTGGTATACAACTCACAGACAAATTTCTCACATGGAATTGCAGTATTCGGTGATAAGTCAACATGTTCGCCGAGTTGGGCTAAGCTAAGCTGATGACATTCAGATGACTTTAAGAGATTGAATGCTTTTCTCTTAGCGACTCCAAATAATGCACTAGTGCTATCACAACCTGTAAGAGAATGAAACCCAGGCAAAGACAGACAGATAGCTGAGCCCAGTACTTGAGCAACTGTATGTATTGGTATGTATCGCAATTTGTCCTTTGTGCCCGTACGGAACCATAGTTCAGAACAGTGAAGCGAACGATACGTATATATACTAAGTACTGCCACGTCTGTATCAGGATACTGTATAACAACACGCATGTGGTCTTTTGAAGCGTGTAGCGCGTGCAACATCATACGCATATCTGCTTCCTCGTGATCTGATCGAAGTTCTTCCAAATACGACGAATTGTTCGCTGAAATGACAACAACATCCATTCCATCGTTAAAGCCACCAGCAAGAATGACGAAATTGTCGGCAGATAGCATATTTGGACCAGTATCACGCCACCGCTTGCTGAGAAATGCAACCAGGTTACTTTTGTTGCTTGGATTGCTGATGTACTTGGCCCATTGCTTTGGAACGGGAGTATTTTCTCCAGCAATCTTTACTTCCAATGCTGTTGATGACCCACGTTTTAGCCGCTCTTCCGCTTTGAGAGATTCCAGTCTATCATATCTGTCAAAAACTATATCTACTCTGTTCCAGTCTTCTTGATTCAGTGGAACTGTAAAGATGTGCCAGTATTTATCAGCCAATTCTCCAAATGTAGACGTACCTCCAGTTTTAACCATTTGCACAATTGCCATGCCATCTACTACATAAGCTGTTGCGCCTGTCTTGTCAACAGGTGGAAGCCGTCCATCAACATTTACTTCCTTTTCTAGTTCACTTAACAAAACACTTTTCACATTCTTTCTTAGAGTCCCATCCGTATGTGACAATGATAGTGGAACAGCAGACAGTTCATACGTCATCACTAGTTTTAAATCAACATCTCTGGACCTTGCGGCAATAATTAATCGACCAAATAGTTCGCGGTCAGATCTCACATTGTGAATTTTTTCATCATTTGTTTTGAATTTTTCTTCTGTGCTAGGCTGGCAAATGTTTTAAGTTTTAAGTGTGGCAACGTGTCCCAAAAGCTTCTCGTGTTAGTGTCCAGCCGCTCCTGAACAAAATTTTCCATAATCTCCTTACCAATGTCACAGGCGGAAACAAGTCTCTTGGCGATTTCACTAGGCAATACCATGCCAGTTGCCACATCCATCTGTCTCATTCCAACCACCATTACCTGGGTGCTTTGTCAACAGTGGTACAGCTGGATATACAGATTCTATGATGGAGTTAGTATACATACATAAAATATAACCTTCACATTTCACCCTCGCCTTTGGTCTATGCATGCAAAATGTATGTTGGATATATGTTAGGTCGATATCCGTCTAAATATCATATATGGTGAATCTTGAGTTATGACACGATCATGCTTATATCGTTGTGCACTGTGGATACAGCCAAAGCCTAGACCCCCTATGCAAAGAAATCAGGATAACTAATTAGTGCTACCACAATTTGTTTGTACAACAGGGCTTAAAATGTGTGGGGCATGTCCCCCAAGCCACAGCAAGTGTCAGACCTTCCGAATACTGGGTGTGCTACGTCACGATTCTGACCTAGCTTTAGCTCCTGGACTATATGTTGTATAGTGGATTAATGTGATAGGGATTTAATTGTCATTTAATGCAAGTTGACCATGGGGCCGGTTAACCCATGAACTTATGAATGCCAATATAAAACTTGCACTTATTATCCCCACGTTTTAATAAAATGTTGGGGATATTGTAATCGCCTCCGCCAGTCTGTCCATTCGTCCATCCGCCTGTCCATCCATCCATCCGTCACTCTATCTCCTCCCAAACCATTGGGTGGAATTAAATCAAATTTTGTATGTGGGTTACCCATATGATTCCGCTTTGCATGGCGATATTTAAATTTGGCTGCGCCCCCAGGGGGCGTGGCAGGGGTCAGACGGTCAAACCAGTTGTAACGCAACTCCTCTGAAATCATTAGACAGAACTTCACCAAATTTGGGATCTGAGTTACCCATATGATTGCAGAGGGCATGATGACATTTAGATTTGGCTTCACCACCCCACCACCCCCCCCAACCCCAGGGTGTGTGGGAGGGGTCAAACGGCCAAATTTAACATGCAGAAATTGATTGTAACGCATCTCCTCCGAAACCGTTGGACAGAATTCAACCAAATTTGGTATGTGGGTTACCCATAGCAATGTGGAGTACAAGAGGCCATTTACATTTGGCCCCGCACCGAGGGATAGGTGGGGTTGGGGGTCAAAATATCCAAAGATTGATTGTAATGCAACTCCTCTGACATTGTTGGACGGAATTCAACCAAATGTAGAATGTCAGTTACCCATATCAATGTGGAGTGGATGAGCACATTTACATTTGGCCCCGCCCACAGGGGGTGGGGGATGGGGTGAAAAGTTCATGAAATTGATTGTAATGCAACTCCTCTGAAGTCGTTATACGGAACTAAACCAAATTTGATATTTAAGTTACCCATATGATTGCGGAGTGCAAGAGGCCATTTAGGTTTGGCTCCGCCTTCAGGGGGCGGGAGAGGGGTCAAAAGGTCAACCTGTGGAAATTAATTGTAACGCATCTCCTCCGAAACCATTGGACGGAATTCAACCAAATTTGTTATGTGCGTTACCCGTGTCAATGCGGAGTGGATGAGCACATGCACATTTGGCCCCGCCCCAGGGGTGGGGATGGGGGGGGGAGCGGGTCAAAAGCTCATACAATTGATTGTAATGCAACTCCTCTGACACTGTTGGAGGGAATTCAACCAAATTTAGTATGTCAGTTACCCATATCAATGTGGAGTGGATGAGCATATTTACATTTGGCCCGGCCCCAGGAGGTGTGGGATGGCGTCAAAAGGTCATGAAATTGATTGTAATGCAACTCCTCGGACACTGTTGGTCGAAATTCAACCAAATTTGGTATGTGAGTTACCCATATGACTGTGGAGTGCAAACGGACGTTTACATTTGGCTCCATCCCCGGGGTGAGTTGTGGGGTGTGTCAATATTTCAAAGCGGTGAACGTGGGGATTTGTGATGACGTGTCATCGACCGATCAATCTAGTTGTAGATGCTAAGGATACCTGCTGAATATTCTTCAAAACAATTTGACTGTAGGTTGTTCCCGCCTATTAATCATTCTACTGTTGATATATTAGATTTGTATTAACACGTATACTGCAAAAGGTTAACTTTTACTTCATTGATTTGGTACTTATGTTCCAGTGTCCATTAAGCATATTGGAAAGATAAAATTGTTATGCACTTCTAGACCTGTTTACTGCTGAATGGTTAATCCCTGATTTACCTGTTTTCAACCGAATGGTCAATCATCTAGCTGAATTTTGTGACCAGTATTGTTTGTGTATATAGATCTTCTCCAAAAATACCTAGGCGATTGACCTGACTGACAAGAAATATTATCTAGTGTCGTTCTAGAATCGGAATTTCACCAGAGAACTGGATTGAACATGAAGTACAAGATAAGAGGGTCTTGTTTGAGTGCAGGTTCTCTTGGAAGCCGTATATCTGTTCATGGAACAGATCTAGTTATAAATATATTTGTTTTCACTTTCAATATCGGAAATATATATAACTAGTATTGAACTACACTATGCGCTTACTACGCGATCACAACCGAAGCTAGTAGAAGAATGACTGGCATTAGGGGCTGGGGTGGGTATGAACTTTGATGGGGTATATCGGGTCTAGCAGGTACCATCCACGCCAGACAGAGTGGCATTAGCATTACGAGAATGCTTTTATAAAATCAATTCACCTTTCCAGAGTATCAATCCATCATCCGACTTCGTATGACGTCATAATCAAATCTGCGCGTGGATGATGACGTCATAATCATTACGTCACAAAGGAACAAATCTCAACAGAGTCCGACACGTTGTATAAAGTGTATGTCTTTGTAATTCTTTTTTTTAATATTTAATAAACATGCTGCTGAATATTTTGAAACTAATTTGACTGGGCGCTGTTACTGCCTTAGGCAGCAACAGCACCAAGTCAAATTAGTTTCAAAATATTCAACAGCTTACCTGTGTAGTTTTTTGGAAGTTGTTTGTCAGGGTGTTCAGAGATCGAGCTTAGCTAGAGACGGGCGGGGAATTCAAAAAGTACTAAATTATCATTTGGTAATTTGAAGAGAAATTGAACAGAGGCAAATTTACATATTTTTATCAGAAATAAAATAGTTTTGGCTATTATAATCTGACACTTTATTCCACTACGTAATATGTTTAGTAACAAAAACATATTAATTTGAAGACTATACATCCGGGGATAAAATACTGAACTCTGAAACTCCGCTTTTGAGAGGATCACGAGCGATCTAGCTATTATATACGATATCTGTGGGTTTAACCTAGGTCTTACCATCTGCTTCGCTTGCTCGCTAAGACCATCCTTGAGCGTGACATGTTTTGATGATTTAGCTACCAATGATGATAGAGCGTGCTTCTTCTCGTCATCTTTATCCACGGCTTTTGTTGCTGCTGTAACAAAGACATATTTATCATTTATTAGGCCCAGAGCAGGATTAAAGGAACGGAAAAGAGAACTAGCAAATGCTATTGAATAGACGGCTTATATAATAACAAGCATTCTGTAAGTATTGCTTTGCAATACATGTCCCCTACCTGGTGATATAAATCTTTAGCGATTGACAGTCAAAAATTTCATTAAAAATTGTCAAAAGCTGCTGAAACTCGAACTTGATCTGGAACGTCTCATAACATAGCAATAAACCAAGTCTCAGTTACATATGGTGAAGCAGGAAAAAGTCTTGAAAGCTGATACGTTTGTATTTCATAAGTCGAAAGGGGACATAACGCCATCAAAAAATGATGCAAACGCCTGAAGCGCCAACTTGGTCTGTAATTTCTCATAATAAAGTAATGTACCAATTCTCAGTTGAATATCTTGAAAGACTGCGAGAAAAATGGCGGAAGACTAATATTTTTCGTATTTCATAGGTCGAAAGGGGGCATAACTCCATCAAAGATTTACGCATATGCCTGAAACTCGAACTTGGTCTGTAACTTCTCATAACAAAGCAATGTAGCAATTCTCGGTATAATATCTTCAAAGACTGCGAAAAAAGTGCCAAAAACTAATATTTTTCGTATTTCTCAAGTCGCATGGGGGCATAACTCCATCAAAAATTTACCCATACGGCTGAAACTCGAACTTGGTCTGTAACTTCTCATAACAAAGCAATGTAGCAATTGTCAGTATAATATCTTGAAAGACTGCGAAAAAAAGTGCGGAAAGCTAATATTTTTCGTATTTCTTAAGTCGCAACGGGGCATAACTCCATAAAAAGAATTGACGTATATGCCTGAAACACGAACTTGGTCTGTAACTTCTCATAACAAAGCAATGAAGCAATTCTCAGTACAATATCTTGAAAGACTGCGAAAAAAAGTGCGGAAACTAATATTTTTTGTATTGCATAAGTCGAAAGGGGGCATAACCCCATGAAAAATTTACGAAAATATATGAAACTCAAACGTGCCCTGTAACTCTTTATACTAATGCGATGCACCAATTTTCGCTTAAATATCTTGAAGGAGTGGGAAAAAAGTGCGGAAAGCTGATATTTTTCGTTTTTCTTAAGTCTAATTTCATAATTTCATAACCCCATCAAAAATTGACGTATATGCCTGAAACTCCAACTTGGTCTGTAACTTCTCATAACAAAGCAATGTAGCAATTCTCAGTATAATATCTTGAAAGACTGCGAAAGTGTGGAAAACTAATATTTTTTGTATTTCATAAGTCGAAAGGGGGAATAACTCCATGAAAAATTTACGAAAATGTCTGAAACTCGAACTTGCTCTGTAACCCCTTATACTAAAGCGATGTACCTATTTTTGCTTAAATATCTTGAAGGAGTGCGAAAAAAAGTGCGGAAAGCTGGTATTTCTTAAGTCGAAAGGGGGCATAACTCCATCAAAAATTGACGTATACACCTGAAACTCGAACTTGGTCTGTAACTTCTCATAACAAAGCAATATACCAATTCTCAGTTGAATACCTTGAAGGACTGCGAAAAAAAGTGCGGGAAAACCAACTGCGACAGATGGGCAGACGGACAGACAGACGGACAGACGGACAGACGGACAGACGGAGTGCAAACCTATAGTTCACACACACAAACACACACACACACACACATACACACACACACACACACACACACACACACACACACACACACACACACACACACACACCGCCGGTTTTACCGGTAGGGGACTAATAAAACTCTTACCATTAGTAAAGAAGATTAAACGAGTTTGATTAATTAATCTAACTACCGCCCTCATTTTGCCTGGCTAGTGATGTAGCTGGTCCGCGACGCGAGGAAGTCATTTCAATGGTAAAATTTCAAACATTGTCTTCTCGCGAGTTATAAATGCGCACTTCATAAGATCACCGCACAGGGTAATTTGCACTAGATTGACATTAAAGGGTGTCCATCTCACCAAGATTCTCTCCCCACCAGCCTGGGAATGGCAGCGGGGCGGGTGGGGTGCTGTTTTTAGAAAATTGGGCATATCAGACTCTGAGAAGCCATTTCAGACAGTATTTCTACTATTAAATTGGCCTTAAAATGTGTGCGTGCGTGCGTGCCTGCGTGCCTGTGTGTGGTGTTTGGTTCCGGTGTCCATGTTTGCAGTGGCTGTGAAGGTGGGATGGGAGTGGTGAATTGGTGGTGTGCTACAATAGTGCAGTGTTCATGTTACCCCCCCCCCCCCCCACCCTTCACATTTGGGAGCGGTGAAGGGGTTATGTGCGACAATGGTTTAACTTCCTTCGTATCTGTAATCTAATTATTTCACAGTTCAATGCAAGAATAGAGGAAAGTAGTTGAATTTTAATAAATTATTTGCTCCGACTCTATTTGAAATGGTGTATTAAAATAGGGTTTTCTTACAATAGATGGATCCATTTCTAGCTAAGCTCTACTTACTTTGTAAAATGTTGCAATCAATTTGAAACTTTGAAATCTGTTGAATATTTTGAAAGTAATTTTACAGGGAGCTGTTGCTGCCAAAGTTCCCAGTCAAATTAGTTTCAAAATATTCAACAGAATATTTATTAAATTGAAATTGTACATGTCCAGGCTTCAAGTCTACGCTATCGATGTAAAATCATGATTTACGTCAATCAAACTTGGTAAAGAGTCTCAGTTCAAAAATTATTTTCCGAAGATGCAGTAGCTGAATACATGAGGGTTGCCTTGTCGTTGATATATTGTGATTTGAAAGAGGAAAACTCTTGGGGAAAGCCACAAACAGCAGAAGTTGAGAAGGCACTTATAGCCCTGGAAAATGGACGCGCATTTGGACCTGGTGGCATGAGCAATGAATTATTCAAATATGCAAGTGACATTATCTCAAAAATGATCACACATCTAATCAATTCACCTTTTATGCACCACCCTCCCATCGACGCTGTAGGCCAAGGAACCCTTACCCCACTACCCAAGCCCAAGAAGCCATGGAAAATCCTATCCAATGTTACTGTATGCCGCATCCGAGACAAGATCGATGACTTCACCGGATCGTGTCAAATTGGCTTCAAACGTCGATGCAGCTGCATAGACATTGTATGGGCTTAACACATGCGTGTGTCGGTAGTCATGTCATGTCCAAACACTGGGATTTCCACAAAATTGGCATTGACATGTCACGAGCCTTCGACACAATTAAATTTAAACGCTCAAAGATCCTATAGATGTACTATGCCAGGCCAGTTACAATGAAGATGAGCTATGACTAGTGAGACTACTGCTTGCAGACACCAAGATGAGAGTACGAGTCAAGTGAGTGAAGTCTGTAGAGTTTGAGACATCAACCGGCTCTCCGCAGGGAGATGGTCTATCTCCTGTACTTTTCAGCCGTTACCTTGCTGATGTATTAAAATCCGTGTGGGAAAGATCCACAAGACATTTTCCCACTAAAACTGTCAGTGGTTGCAGTTTTATCCAACCCTTGCGCACATTTCACACATGCTGAACTTTCACCATAATTTTCACCCTTAGATCAATATCAATACCAACAGAGCACATACAATATCTACAGAAACTACAAATACAACTCAAAATCTGGATCTTAAAACAGGATAATCAATTATAATTTAAGAAGCATCTCAACTTATAAAGAGAGAATGCTTTCGTATTTGAAAAACAACCAATTTGCGGAGAATGGCAGATCCATAGATCTATAAACCTTAGATAGCATACATTAGCGCCAGTCAGTATAACTATTAGCATTGCATATTTAAAAAAAATCTAACAGAAGGTTGTTGCAGCCTAAGGCAGCAACAATCATATGTTAAATAGTTTCCAAAATATTGAACAGCTATCCTTTGATGTGTGATATAAATCAAGGACGACATAAACCTGACAGTTACTGTAGGTGTATCGCGCCACATAGCTTCTTGTCTAAATATAGCTCTCCTGGAAATTGCTGCCGAGTTGAGGCAAATCCACTAGCACATGTCGTCTGCAAAGTGAAACTGAACTGAACCGTGAAGGGCTGACTGCCTCATTACCGGGAAAACCCCTAAAGCTGCGTTTACCTGGCACATTGAGTGCGGAACACGGAACGGAAAGCGGGTATGCGGAATGCGAGTAAAATATCGCATGTACCATTTACCTGCACGCGGCATCATTGCGGTTTTTTATTGCATTTTTATTGGTAATATTGCAATATTTCTATCAAATTTCTTTCAAAAGCGACAACACATTTTTTACGCTTTGATATCTAGCTTTCCGCTGAGACCATTACAAAATGTTTATGTATGGAGGTGAGAGATGTAGATCCAAAGTGCGCGGATACTGACAACTAGATTCAAAATGATACCTTGGCCTAATCTAACAACATGTAATTATAATATTACTGATTTCTTAATTTGTTCGACAAATTAGTTCTTATAATTTTAGACTACGCATCAGCTTTAACTACATGGATTACCCTTTCGTTGCTAGATTACATATGCTCTATCCCGCAACTGAATCCTTTCCGTCCGGAATAATCACTACACCGAGCGATCAGTTTTTCCGCATCCCGCCCTTCTGCATTCCGCATACCGCTTACCATCTGCAGGTAAATGGATGAAGGAAAATAGTAAAGAGCGATCTGAAGTATATTCCGCATTCCGTTTCCGCAACCCGCTTTCCGCATTCTGCGTGCCAGGTAAACGCAGCTTTACACTTCGTCCGCACGCTATCCAATACAATCAAACCTGTGTATAGCGAACACTTGCTTTGGGGGCCAGTAAGATGGTAGTTCTTTGACACTGGTGGAATTCTTTACAAATTAAAACACATTATATTGAATATTTTGAAAATAGTATGACTCGAAGCCTGAATTATTGATGTACACATACCACAATATAGAAAACTTCGCGGGAAACCCTGAGTAATCAGTATACTAATCCAACGCGATATCGTAACCTAGATCGGTCACAAAATTGCGACACCAGCTAAAAAAAAACCTGGGATATAAAGTCATAATCAATTACCTCACATGTAGGCTGACGTCACAATCAAAATACATAATGAATGGTGTATCTACCTTCGTCAGGAACATTGAAATTTCCATCAAGTGTACGTATTGTATGTCCTTGGTGGATTTATAATTTAATAAATATTTTATTGAATATTTTGAGACTAATTTGACTGACAGCTAGGCATAGTTACCTTGAAATATAGATTCAATAGTCTCCATGCTTGGTGGATATATAATATATAACGCATATACCAATATTACATACTCAAAGCATTCAAGATGTCAAATTCTGAAATCCCAACTGTTGCACACAGGGTCTTCAGAGTGGAGGACTGTTTCTATAATAATAATAATAATAATAATAATAATAATAATAATAATAATAATAATAATAATAATAATAATAATTATAACTCGAACACATTTACGGAAGTAACTGTAAATCTACAATGGATGGGCACTTATGATTATTCTAAGGTCTCTTCTTATGTGACCATTGAACATGTCTGGTGCTGATCCGATAAAAAGTCTAGGTGTAGTCGCTGGAAATTTGATCGGCAAGTTACCTTGACCCCATTGGAAATATTAAAATTTTCATTGGAAATTTGTTAGATCTCTCAATGTTCTAGAATCTGACTATGTTTGAAGAAAATCAAATTACATCTCTAGGAGAAAACACAGTTCAAATATTGCTCTATAGGTTTACTATTAGAATATGTGGCACGAAAAAGCTGATTTCTCGAAAACTGTTGAATTGAGCCTCTTCAAAATTGATTTGCAATCGAGTCTATCTAGGACCTATAATATCACGAAGATTCAAGTCAGTCAGAGCAATATAAAATTTTCCGGCCATTTTGAAACAACAAATTTTCAAAAAGTTGTTATTGTTCACTGCTTATAATCTTGAATTATTTTCTGAAATAAACGAAAACTGGTATTTTTACCAAAACGTGCACCTGGCAGCCATTTAAAAAAAAAATTATCCATTTGTTCCTTTCTGCAAAAAAACGAAAATTGGTACGTTTGATGGCCAATAGGCACCCTACCAATTGTGCATGTTGTGCCAGATGTATTCAGGATCACCTTCAGGACTACAGTCGTACCATCCTCACAAAGTATGGTAATGATCTGATCAAAACTCTAGGTGTAGTCACACTTTAAAGATCAATGCTGAAAATCCCCATATATTTCATATGCGACTTTTTTGCAGACGGAAACGTGGGCATATCCAAAATAAAAGTAATAGGGTACTACAAGTTGACTATATGTTTGGAGCTAATCCTGTGAAAACTGTAGGATGAGATAGGTGGAGAAAATCCTTGAGAATAATAAGAATAAGAAGAATAATCATCAGTAATTATAATAATCTGCGATTACATGGCAGATTAATAATAATAATAATAATAATAATAATAATAATAATAATAATAATAATAATAATAATAATAATAATAATAATAATATAGTTATTGTTCCAGTAACTGTGAGTCTGCGTGCCATCCAGTTAAAAGCTCAAATTTTGCTCAAAT
Organism: Chaetoderma sp. LZ-2023a; assembly: GCA_034401795.1. Taxonomy (NCBI): domain Eukaryota; kingdom Metazoa; phylum Mollusca; class Caudofoveata; order Chaetodermatida; family Chaetodermatidae; genus Chaetoderma; species Chaetoderma sp. LZ-2023a. The sequence continues at coordinate 153,848,527 of CM067370.1, read as the reverse complement.
GTATAGAAGTATCAAATCTGAAGGGAATAGCTCATTATGACACACCAATGCTCAGAAAAAACCTATCAGACATCAGAACTAATTTTTTCTGATTGATGAAAATGTTGTTTTGCTCAAATTCGAATATCTCGTGAACGGATGGACCGATTTCAATTCTGTAAAGTGTTAAAACGATGCGCGAGGAAATTCTAAACTGTCGATATGTTATAATTTTTTAAGATCCGGCATCATATGGCCGGCTATCAGCTGTTGAACTTTGAAAATGAAATTTTGTGTTTTTTTGCCCATCACAGCAAAGATTATTTATGAGATCTAATGATTTCTCTGCTGGAATCAACTTAGTTATAGGGTCACTAACTATGTTCCCAATTTTGCACTTCTATTGACCTCGCTGGCCAAGGGCGTGTCATTTCTGCCAAATATGAATTCTGTTAAAATGAATCCCTAACCGTTAATATTCCCAGTTGACCTTTGACCTCAAAATGAAAAAACATCTTCGGTACCATCAAAGATGGTGATGATCTAATTAATCTAGGTGTAGTCGCCATTCAAATGTCAATACTGAAAATCCCCATATATGTGACTTTTTGGGTAAGGAAAAGCGGATTTCTCGGAAACCACACACTGGATCCGAATTCTGTGAAACACTTGTGCATGGCCTTTACTGGAAGTGTCTCTAGTTTGGAGATGATTTTCCGAAAACTGCATCATTTATCAGCAAATAGATTTCCCACACATTCCCTGGGGACGTATTTGTGTGTAGTACAAAAATCTGGATATCTCATGAACCAAACGCGATATCGGATTTCTATAAATGGAGTCTAAGAGCGAATTTCGCTCTGAATCAGGCGCAGCAAACGGTGAAATGATCCGACCATAATTACACATAGGACACATTGCAAGATTTGCAATAACAGAGAGTAAAATAGGGGCCCGCTTTCATGACTGAATTGGTTCGTGGTTGACTGACGCAGTCCGTGGTTCATGCGTTTTTGCATTCTGGAAGTTGAAGATTTAATGGCTTGGTTCGGCAAACCAGTGACCGAGTTTTGATCTCGATTCATTGTTGCTAATGGTTACTGGTTCGTAAATTTCAAGATGGCGGCGCCCAGATAAATTCTACAACTTATTTGAATGACGAGATCTCATCAATATTTTTAGTGTATATGGTCATCTGTGATTCACATATACTCAAATTAAATTCTAAATCAATTTCGCTCAAATTAATTACTACAGTTAACACAGTTTAGAATGCTTGTGGGTTCAGAACATTGCCACGAAATTGCAATCGGAAAGCTTCATCAATTTGCAAAAATACAGTTTTGGCATTTCTGGTGCATGGTCAGGGGTTCCTGGTTCCTGGGTTCGTGGTTCCACGAACCAAGTCACTCGCAAAAACGAGCCCCAGGTGCGCTATTGATTTTATTTTAGCAATCAATAGTAACGTTGGGTATCTACGTGTGCGTAAACGTTCAACACTCTCCCAGCCCGAGAAATATGAATTATTATGATGCGAAAAAGTTTTGCTTTCACAGCATTTTCTCAAACAACAGGCCCAAGGGGCCTGTGTCGCTCACCTGGAGACCATAAATTTTTGTCAAAATTGTTGGTGGGTGGTTTAGCAGTCTTTTAAATGAGTTTGTGGACATTTTTGCAAGTGCAATATGGCCGCCAAACACAACATTCTGATTGCCCCACGGTGCCCATGTTTTTTTGATGGATCAACTTCCCTTGAACAAATTTTAATGGCTCAAATTTCGGCCTGATCCCTTCAGTGGTTCTGGAAGAGTCATTTTCGTGAAAACCAGGTCATCCAAGATGGTCACCGAACCATTTGGTCAATCAAGTCCTCTTGAACAAACTTGGCTTACCTCTCGGTCTAGATGAAGATTCCCCAAGTGATTTCGGAGAAGATTTTTAAAGACATTTCCTGAAATTGGCCGGAATCCAAAATGGCCGCTGGGCAAATTGGCCGATCGGGTTCATTTGAACAAAAACGGATGCGTCCTGCCAAATATAATTGAAATCGGCCTGGTAGTTCTCGAGAAGACATTTTAAATTTCCCATTGCTTTAGCATGGTAGCTTTTGATGAGAAAATTATCCAAGATGGCCGCCAAACCGTTTATCCGACAGTTTCGAAAATTGCAAATTTGAGCTCAGAATACCCAAAACCTAGAACCATAATAAGGAAAAATTAGTTACCTCTCCGGGATGTAGAAATTGTTTGAGTGTAGCTTTCGTGACCATCTCGGTCACTTATTCAGCACTAACTGACGGTCGCTGGCAACGTCACTCTGGTCAGTTCTTGTGGAGTCATCCCGGAGGGGTAACTAATTTTTCCTTATTATGAATCATCCTGGGATCGGGACCAACTTTTTCGGAAATATATATAGAACCAATTTTGGCCTCAAAATCCATCAAATAAAAAAGTCCAATATGTCCGCCAAACACGCTACATTTTGATTGGCCCACGGCGGCCATGTTCTTTGACAGAGCAACTTTCCTTGAACAAACTTTAATGGCCCTTAGTCCCTAATCATATCACCCAAATTTTGGCCTTATCCATTCAGCGGTTCTGGAGAAGTCGTTTTCGGGAAAACTAGGTCATCCAAGATGGCTGCCGAGCCATTCAGTCAATCAAGTCGTCTTGAACAAACTAGGTTTACCTCTTTGCCTAGATGAGGTTTCATAAGTTTTGAATCGATTCCCCAAGCCGTTTCGGAGAGCGAGATTTTTAAAGACGTTTCTAAAAATCGGCCGAAATCCAAGATGGCCACCGACCAAATTGGCCGATCGGCTTCGTTTGAACAAAATTAAATCTCTATGCCATAAGGATGCTTCCTGCCAAATATAATTCAAATCAGCCCAGCAGTTCTCGAGAAGACATTTTAAATTTTCCATTGCTTTATTATGGGAGCTTTAGGCGGGAAAATTAGCCAAGATGGCTGCCAAACCGTTTATCCGACAGTTTCGAAAATTGCAAATTTGAGATCAGAATACCCAAAAACCTATATAAAACGAATTTCGGCCTCAAAATCCATCAAATAAAAAAATCCAATATGGTTGCCAAACACACTACATTTTGATTGGTCCCCCGCGTCCATGGGTTTTTTTTACAAATTAACTTCTCTTGAACAAACCTTAATCGCCCTTAGTTGCTAATTATATATCACACATTTCGGCCTGATTGCTTCAGCGGTTCTGGAGAAGTCGTTTTTGTGAAAACTACGTCATCCAAGATGGCCGCTGAACCATTTGGTCAATCAAGTTCCCTTGAACAAACTTGATTCAGCGCTTAGCCTAGATCATATTTCGTGAGTTTTGAATCGATCCCTCAAATGGTCTGGGAGCAGAAGATTTTTAAAAACATTTCTAAAAATCGGCCGAAATCCAAGATGGTCGCCGACCAAATTGGCCGATCGGGTTCGTTTGAACAAACTTGAATCGCTATGCCTTAAGGATGCTTCATGCCAAACATACCGTTTATCCGACAGTTTCGAAAATTGCAAACTTGAGATCAGAATACTCAAAAACCTATATAAAACCTATTTCGGCCTCAAAATCCATCAAATAAGAAAATCCAATATGGCCGCCAAACATGCTATATTTTGATTGTCCCACGGCCGCCATGTTTTTTGACAGATCAACTTCTCTTGAACAAACTTTACTGGCCCTTAGTCCCTAATCATATCTGCCAAATTTCGGCCTGATCCCTTCAGCGGTTCTGGAGAAGAAGTTATTTTCGCTAAACTTGGTCAACCAAGATGGCCGCCGAACTATTTGACCAATTAAGTTCCCTTGAACAAATTTGGTTGAGCTCTTTCCCTAAATCATATTTCATGAGGTTTCCTTCAATCCCTCATGCGGTTTCGGAGAAGATTTCTAAAAATCGGTCAAAATCCTAGATGGCCGCCGGCCTAATTGGCCAATCGGCTTCATTTGAACAAACTTGGATCCCTATTCCCTAAGGATGCTTCCTGCCAAAGATAATTGAAATTAGCCCTGCAGTTCTTGAGAAGAAGTCATTTAAAGGAAAAGTTGACGGACGGACGGATGGACGACGGACACACGACGGATGGTCGCCACGACATAAGCTCACTTGGCCTTTCAGGCCAGGTGAGCTAAAAACGTGTAATGCACCAAGAAAATCTCTTTGCTGTAAAATGCGGTTTAAGACCTGCTAGAAGGCTGTTAAGTCTCAACGCGATCTGCCAAAAACCCTAGGAGTAGTCATTCTCCAAAATCTCTCCAATACATTTCCTATGGGATTTCTTTTGCACACATAAAAGTGCATTTCTCGGAAACCATACACAAAAGTAATAGCAGCATAGGTCCTATGGAATTCTAGAAGTGTCCAAAGTTTGGACCTCACAGACTTGAAACTGTAGGAGGAAATGCGTAGCAGAAAATGTGACCGGGATGGATAAAATGAACAATAAACAAAGAAAAAACGTTGCTAGAATAATAGTCTCCAATAATAATAATAATAACAATAACAATAATAATAATAATAATAATAATAATAATAATAATAATAATAATAATAATAATAATAATAATGCACAAGTAACCTACATGTGGCGGAATGGGGAAGCACTTTACGCCGATGTATGGAGCCTTACTTCCCTTTCACCCTATTACTTTAGTCTGCTGTTTTGAACACTCCAATATCATGGAATACGCTTTAAAATATTGTAAAATTTACAAATATTTATAAAGTCAGATAAATTCAATCATTATGCACCGATTATGAGAGCATCATGATTGTATTTTCCCAGTTCATGAATCTATTTCCTCACTCAATCATATGACATCATAATCAACTACGTAACATGTAGGCTGACATCATAATCATGACATCATGATGACACGTTGTACGAATTGTATGTCTTTACCATTTAATAAGCATTCTGTTGAATATTTTTTAATTTGACTGGGCGCTATTGCTGCCTTATGAAATGGACCTTGTTGGGGCCTTGTTATTGATGATGTCAAGTTATCTCAGATATACATATATATTCATCTTCGTAACTGAGGTATGACCAATGATGGGCAGATAGAAACGAAAAAGAGACGGGAATCCCCCTATAACACAGGTTACTGGACCTATACTGAGACAATACCACTATTGGTTCAGTAGTACCCAGCCTAAGATATATGTATGGATTGTGATTTGTGAAAGTTGATTGCTCCTCTAAGTTAGTTGCTACTCAAAATCGATTGCTACTTAACTCGTACCACTCCGATGTCAATATTCTAGCTTTCACTATATAAATATCAAAGAAACTGGTGTACATTACGACGGCAACATCTTCCACCAAATTCGTTGAAAAATGAACACCAGTCCATCTTTCAATTTAAATTTAAATTTTTTAATTTTGACTTCGTAGTGGTAGGGGTTACGGTAATAGAGGGCTCCATTTCTAGCAAAGGCCTCGCCTATTTCGAACTAAGCTCCACCCATGTTTCTGCACGTGTTAGAATCTATTTGAAACTTTGAAACATTCATACCCAGAATTAAAATTTCACGGTACGTATACAGGTAACCTGATGAATATTTCGAAACTGATTTTATCAACTGCTTAACACATCAACTAACATTGTCAAATACGATTTTAATGGATGAATCAAGTTTAGCTATGCTCCGGCCATCTCTAGCTAAGCTCCGGCCATGCTTTGCCCTTGTTGGAATCGATCTATCCCTGCACTCCCTGGTTATCAATTTCCAGAAAGCTAAACAGGTAAGCTGTTGAATACTTCGAAACTAATTTGACTGGGTGCTGTTGTTTCAAAGTATTCAACAGCATGTTTAGTAAAGTATAGTAAATTAGTACAACTTGACAGACTATTAAACGTGAATGACGGACTAAATCGCGTCATTTGGGACGTAATTGATTATGACATCAGCCTACACATGACGTTGTTGATTATGATGTTATGTGATTGAACGGTAAACTGGATTCATTAAATAATTCAACAGCAACCAACTCATGTAGCAATAGAGGGATAGGATATCGCTCAAGTATATAACGGCATCAAATACATCACATGTTAGCTGCATTGTGTCACAATCAAAATGACATATCTCTATCACGAAAATCGAAGTCTGTCGCGATAGTGTATGAATTGTATATTTTTAATGAATTTACAATTTCATTTGGCTGGACGCTGATGCTGCCAGCTCCAAGTTAAATTAATTTTAATGTATTTAACATAATTATAATAGTTTATTAAATTGTAAATTCAACAAATACATACAATTCAAATGGTCATTGCCGAACATTTACACATTTAGTGTTGTACCTACCTCATTTGATTGTGACGTTAGCCATATTTTGATTATGACGTCAGATAATTGAGTGACAGATCTGATCCTTTAATCATGATGTCATAGACAGCAATATCACCCAGTCAAATTAGTTTCAAAATATTCAACATCTAGCCTGTATAGTTTTCTGGATAATGATAGTCAGGGAGTTCAGGGGTCGATCGATCCCAACACGAGTGAGGTGTGGGTAGAGCTTAGTTAGAGATGGGTGGGACATAGCTAAAACTGGAAAGGTCCATTGCCACTTATATGACATTCATATGATGACCTCCTGTCATTTTGATTTCTACTTTAGATATGACCTTAAGTGACGTCTAGAGGTCAAATGGTTGAACGTACCAATTTATCAATCGGCGTAAAAATGTTTCGTCTTGATGAGACCTTTCATTTGACACGAATACCACCTTCATTGGACCAAACATTGTCATTGTCCACGTACATCATCATATGACCACGAATGATCTTCAAACCTTGCAACTCGGATATCAAAATTTGAAATTTTCAAATTATATTACAGGATGAACTTTCATTCATTTTCCCACAATTTTTGTGGAAGATGTTGCTGTCAAAGACACCAGTTTCTTTGCTATTGATAGTTGTAAAAGACAGAATATTGACATCAGAGTGGCAAGGACTAAATGGCCAGATGAATGACCCTACCACTTTATCCACTGGGACAAAAGTGTTTTATCCTTATGAGAGGATTCATTTGACACCAATGTCATCTTCGTAGAACAACCCGTTATTTTTATTTTTCAGTCTTGGGCCAGACAATAAACTTGAATGACCTTTCGAGGTCAAATTGTGACATAATCTGGAGTCAGATTTTTGCGTCGCCTTCTGATTAAGGTTCCTGTGATCAATATCTCTAGAATTGACCTTTCCAGTTTTAGCTATGCCCCTCCCACCTCTAGCTAAGCTCCACCCACAACACGCTCCCTGACTATCAGTTTCCAGAAAGATATACAGGTAAGCTGTTGAATAATGTGAAACTAATTTGACTGGGTGCTGTTGCTGCCTATGGGACCAAGCCTATCTCCGTATTGGTACTTTAATCGCACCACTGTACATCGTGTTGATTTCGATATCATCTTAATCCCTGAATAATTAGCTTGATACAGATATTAAAACGAATAAGACGAATGGAGGAATCCAGTTTTAGCTATGCCCCGCCCATCTTTAGCTAAGCTCCACCCACGCTTCGCCTGTGTTGGTATCTGGCGATTCCTGAACTCTATGACTATCAATTTCCAAAAAAAACTATACAAGTAAACTGTTGAACATTTTGAAACTAATTTGACTGGGTGCTGTGGCGGCCTATGGCAGCAACAGTGCCAAGTTAAATTAGTTTCAAAATATTCAACAGCATGTTTATTAAATAGCAAAGACATACAATTCGTACAACGTGTCGGACTATTAAGCGTTTAAGACGGACTATATCGAGTCATTCATGTTGTAATTGATGATGACGTCATCCTACATGGCAGGTAGTTGATTATGACGTTATATGATGGATGAATAAACTAGAAAGGTCGATTATGCTGAAAACTCCGCTCTTTACGGGCGTGGTAACGAACTCTGGCGCTGATGACCCCCACTATCTAGGATGATGCACATGAGGAAACAGCTGAACTATGATGAGAAAGCATAAATATATGGCAATCATATCACTAATTATGTTATATATAAAGGGTGAAATGAATTTCTCACCCTGAAAACATGTGTCAATTCTCTACTATCATCTAACTGGCGGATTAGATAATTCTTGGATTTGTATACCAGAATCAGCTTGAAATGTTCCTGGTCTAACAGGGCAACTACCAAACCTGAATAACAAGAGGATACCGGTATTATATATTTAAACCCTTTAACCCGAAAGGCCGGAATTCAGGCGTCGGTGAGTAAGCCCATGTACCCGAAAGGCCGGAATTAAGGCCTCATTGAGAAGGCCCATATACCCGAAAGGCCGGATTTAAGGCCTCATTGAGAAAGCCTATATACCCGAAAGGCCGGAATTCAGGCCTCAGTGAGAAACTCCGTATAGGCCTAACCGAAAGGCCGGAATTCCGACCCTGTACATGCCTATGGTTAGCAGCATAAAAACAAATATTGGCATAGGCATACATACATGGAGGCCGGTTTTCCGGCCTTTCGTGTAGGGCCTATAGGCATATGTACTTTCTCGCTGAGGCCGTAATATTAACGACCTTTCGACTATATGGGCTCAGTATCATGCTAAATCTTAAAATCTTGGCAGTGTTATATTGTATAGTTAACTTTCATTGATGTATTTGAGCCCACTATGTAGTATATTATTCTTAAACATTTGAACTCTGAATTCCCAAAATTTTATCTTGAAGGCTTAAATGGTAACCTGTTAAATATTTTGCAACGACTCCCAGGCAAATTAGTTTCAAAATATTCAAGAGAATGCTAATTAAGTTGTAAGTTTACAAACACAGTATTTCTAGTTAAAAGGATTAAAGAATGGTAGTTTTTCTGAATATCTGTATAGACACGGGATGTTCTAATGCTTATCTGCATAAATTACGAAAATGGAAGGTTCCAGTTTCTCAGTCAATCATATGACGTCATAATCAACTACGTAATGTGTAGGGTCAAGTTCGACTGGCTAACCATAGTCAGTTTGCTGGTTTAATGAACATGCACAGTTGCTATGCCCAGTCGAACGATGGATATTTACCTATAGTTCGTTGGTACCCAATTGCACATTGAATTATTATTGCAGAAAATTTGGAACATGGTACCAGTCTCGATTAACCCCTTCTGTCGTCTGTTTCCATGGCCGACGAAAATGGACTCCGTGTGCCGGTTAAGATGTCAAAAAGCGTCCGGATAATAGGCCTATAAAGTGGGAAGGAAATGGGCCCTGGGAACATTGATTTACCGTATAGGTAAGACCAGTAGGGCACTATAATCTCATCAAACTTGCAAAAGTTAGGGAAATATTAGCATGTAAATGTGCATTTAACCGTGGCAAGCGAAACCTATCCGCCATTTTGGATTTTATGGCAATTTCCTACTAACCGTGCATCTGGAGTCGAGCTTGGGTGCTCGGTCGACTTTAGTTGACTAGCTAATCAACTATTTCAAGTTCGAAATAGCTATAGCTAACTATGGTTAGTGAGTCGAACTTGCCAGAGGGTGTAATCAATTACGTTATGAATTACGTAGCTAAGTTTGTCACGCACGCATAATTGATGACGGACTAAATGTTGTTGTACGAATTGTATGTCTTTACAGCTGTCTTATGCAGCAAGAGCACCCGTCAAATTAGTTTCAAAATATTCAACAGTTTTCTGAATATCTGTATAAACAACGGTTTATATGTATAGTTTTCTGGAAATTGAGATTCGGAGAGTGCGGGGATCGATCGATCCCAACACGGGCAAAAGTGGGTGGAGCTTAGCTAGAGATGGGCGGAGCATAGCTAAACTGGATTCCTCAATTGCCAGAAAATGCAGGGATACACCGCCTTAACACCTTTTGTGTCAACTTAACCCTTTAATGGTCAAGTCGATCAAAAACTACCTCTGCAGTGATCTTGAGAAATGTCCATTTGCAGGCTAAAAGAAGAGAAATTTTGAAAATTTTGCACTGGAATGACTGGCTCGGTAACCGAGCCAGTCATTTCAGTGGTAAATTTTCAAAAATACTCTTCTTGGTCTGGAATTGGACACTGGCTAGGCAGAAATTTGAATTTTCTTGACCATTACACTTTTGATGAATGTCCATTTGAAGGATAACAGAAATCTGTTTCTTTGTAAAATTTTTGCTATAAATTTACAAAAATACTCTTTTTGGCTGCAAAAATCAAAATTTCCTTGAAAAGTATTACCAATGAAATGGTTAATTGAAATTAATCGTATTTTGAGCGCTTTAATGCGCTGTTGACACAAGAAAAGTTAACGGTGCGGCATAAACTGACAGATTATTTCATTTCGTTGCATTTAATAATAATAATAATAATAATAATAATAATAATAATAATAACTAGATATGTTCTATGAACAGATATACGGCTTCCAAGAATACCCGCACTCGAACTAGACATTCTTTTCTTGTACTTCATGTACAATCTAGTTATCTGGGGAAACTTCTTTAGATAATATTTCTTGTCTTTCTGATCAATCGCCTAGGTGGTCTTGGAGAAGATACGCAAAACTGGTCACAAAATCAGCTAGATGATTGGTCATTCAGCAGTAAACAGGTTAATCAGGGATTTCCTTGGACACTAAATCTGGTAACATGGAACCAGTTTGACTGTTCTATACCTGGTGCTTCGGGAGAAGTAACTAGCAGGACAAGAGGTATTAGAAGATAGCAATATCTCGCATTTTTAAGTTACCTGAGGAACCGGCTGCTGCAGGACCAGGTCTGCGCAGGACTAACTATTCCGTGAAGAAACAATATCCAAGCCATGTACATATATAGAATTAGATTGCCCATTTGACTCCTGCTCACTGCCCGCAGATTGACTCAAGAACAAAATAATGTGTTGTGCTGTAGTCTACTAACGACAAGTTTCAAAATGATGTGACATGACCACATTTGATCAAATTTATTTTCTGCCCACCATTTCCCCCACCCCTTCAGCTGATATCAAAATTCCAATGTGTCATGCACATCTCTGGCCATATGTTGAATCATACATTTCTATGTGAAATGGTCTCGGAGGAGTTGTGTTGCAATTGATTGGTGCCCACCTTTTACCCTGCCCCATACCCTCAGTTTGACCCAAGATCAAAATAATTCCTTGTACTGTAGTCTACTCATCATTGGCTTCAAAATGATATGTGACATGACCACCTTTGGAAAGATTTTATTTTTTACACCACATTTCCCATCACTGAGGTCATACCAAAATTCCACAAGAGCTATCAGAAGATAGCAAATAGCCTACCTGTATTGTATATTAATTGTACATCACAGGATATGATTGACCACCGGATAGTCACATTTTGAAATTTGACAATCAACATGTGAATTCAAAACACCGTTGGTACTACCCATTGGGAAAGCATAGCTTGGAGACTGAACCATAAAGCTTATCTGCCCAGGAGTAACGTGAAGTCATTTAATGACAACTGGCAGATGGTCCAAACATAAGCAAAGTTCATAGTCTGAAAAAAGAAGAAACATTAAAAAAAACAATCAGCATAATACATATTTAGATGTCAAATGCTCTAGGGGTTGAATGACAATTGATTTGTGTCCACCTTTGACCCCACCCTATACCCTTACTTTGACGCAAGGTCAAAATAATTCCTTGTATTGTTGTCTACTCATCGTTGGCTTGAACATGATATGTGACATGACCACCTTTGGATAAATTAAACCCTGGGGTTCATGATAAAATGTAAAAAGTGTCATGCAAATCACTGGCCAGATGTGCAATCATCTCCAAGGTTTCAAGTTTCTATCTGAAGTGGTCTATGAGAGTTGCATTACAATTGATTGGTGCCCACTTTTGAAATTTTGACGCCGCCTCCCACCCTCAGTTTGACCCAAGATCGAAATAATTCCTTGTACTGTAGACTACTTACCATTGGCTTGAAAATGATATGCAACATGACCTTTGGAAAAATTTAAATTTTGACACACATTTCCCACCCCCAGGGCCCTGCCCCTGGGGTCATGCCAAAATTCCAAAAGTGCCATGCAAATCCCTGTCCATATGTGCAATAATACCAAAAGTTTCAAGCTTCTATGTGAAATGGTCTAGGAGTTGTGTAACAATCGATTGGCGCCCACTTTTGATCCCAACTACCCTCAGTTAGACCCAGGATCGAAATAATTCCTTGTACTGTAGTCTACTTATCATTGGCTTCAAAATGAGATGTGACATGACCATGTTTGGATAAATTAAATTTTTGACCCACAGTCCCCACCCCCTGCAGTCATGACAGCATTTCAAAAGTGCCATGCACATTCCTCGCAATATATGTAATCATACCGAAAGTTTAAAGGTCTCTGTGAAATGGTCTAGGATGAGTTGCTTTACAATCGATTGGTGCCCACTTGTGTCCCCGCCCCCTACCCTAAGTTTGACCCAAGATAAAAATAATTCCTTGTGTTGTAGTCTATTCATCATTGGCTTGACAATGATATGTGACATGACCACCTTTGCAGAAATTAAAATTTTTACCCACAGTCCCCACCACCTCGGCGTCATGACAAAATTTCAAAAGTGCCATGCCCATCCATGGCCATATGTGTAATCATACCAGAAGTTTCAAGTTTCTGCGTGAAATGGGCTAGGAGGAGTTGCGATGGTAGCTCTTTTAAATAGACTATTAAGATTGCCTTTCTGTTGCAATTTTTAAATTTGTACAAGAAACTTTAAATTTTCTCATGGAAAATATCCATTTCTAGACCAAGAGAAGACTATTTTGAAAATTTACCACTGGAGTGACTGGCTCGGTTATCGAGCTAATCATTTCAGTTGTAAATTTTCATAAATAGTCTTCTCTTAGTTTGCAAATTGACATTTCGCAAGACCATTTCAGATGCACTGAAGAAGGGGTAAAGGGTGAAATCTAAAGTTGTCACCAACTGTTTAGCTAATTGAGACAGGAACTACTTTTACTGTCACGCTTCTAGTATTGAAACACACCATGCATTTGTCAACTCAAGAAAACTGAATATATAAGATTCTGAAACTGGTTGGAGGGCTTGGGTAGGGATATATGACGGCTGTGGCCACAGTTTCCAGTCAAATTTCTTTCAATACATTCATCAACTTACGCAATACTTCTAGTATTATCAGGAAAATAAGATTTTAGCACTTTAGGGTTCAAAGTGTTAAAAGTTAAATCACTAATCCGCTCTATTAACAGAAGAGTATAATAGCGCATTTAAGCGTGCAAGATCACTCAAGCCTGTTTATAATGGGTACTGTATGGTCCATCAAAAAGTGGTTGTTAAAGACAGATAGTCAGTTAATACAACTTATTCGCTATACTATGCAGAGTTTTTGGACCAAAAGATGGTGGTTGCTTACGGCTTCTCGTCATACCACCACCCCTTTTAAAGAATAACCATCTTTTGGCGCCAGAGCACGTGTTCGTCTTTGGGTAATAAATATCTTCCTGGTTATAAGCCTGAATTTCCATCTGATGGAGCTTTATCATGAAAGCTATATAAAATCATTATTACTAGATTGACCTTTTTTCCGCTGATGCCTAAATATTTAAGATATTATTGTGTGATCTGACATCTATGTTGTTGAATTTTTTGTAATGTGTTTGACTGAAAGTTGTTGCTCCCGCAGCAATGACCTTCAGTCAAATTATTTTTAAAGAAACAACTCAGTCTACCAAACAATGTTGCTAAATAAACTTGGACATTCGGCTGCAAGGAACAGGAGTGTGAAATCTAAAGTTGTCACCATAAATCTGCTCGACGGCGGAAACCGTAACAGATCTAACCTGTCTATTAAGGAACACCTCTGAAATTAGACCTTTGCTATATATGATGTAGTAATTTCGGAAGTTCATATCTCGGCCGTTTATTGACAGTTCTTCTTTTCGTTCGCTGATCATACTGCCAGTCCTAAGTGACTATCGACATGATCATAAGCGTTAAGTGCGTGGATCCATGGTTTATTAGTTTGCGCCGTGCAGCCTGGAACCTCCGTCTTCAGCACTCGAGGTTTCTGTCAGGGTTACCTCACCCTTACCTCCTTTAATCGCCTCTTACGACACGCAGATGATATGGAAGGTGTATTCTAAGCCCCACCTACAGGGCAAGTGGACAGATTATCTTCTAGTTTTCAAACACTCGTTCATCTATGCCCACGCTGATATGACAAAGGTCATAGCATTCCGGGATCCATGGCTCAAAAGAAGCCGATAGAAGAGGAATAGTAATTATAATAATAATAAAAGAGAATAATCAGAACAATTTCTAGAAGGATTCCAAGTAAAAGTTAGAATTCTGCAGTATAAAGGTTAATACCAATCTATTATTTTAGCAGTAGAAGGGTTAATAGGCAGGAACAACTTTCAGTCAAATTGTTTTGAAAAATAGTCAGCATGTATCCTTAGCATCTACAATAAGTGCAAGTTTTATATTGGCATTCATAAGTTCATGGGTTAATCGGCTCCATGGTCAACTGCTGTTAATTGACAATTAAATCCCTATCACATTAATCTGTTTTCCTGTTCTCTGATGAAATTCCGTTTCTATAACTGCTTTAGGTAATATTTCGTGTCTCTCGGATCAGTCACCTAGGTGGCTTAGGAGAATATCTATATACAGACACAAAACTGGTCACAAAAATCATGTAGATGATTGGGCATTCAGCAGTAAATAGGTAAATCAGGGATTGACCATACAGCCATAAACAGATCTAGAAGTGCATGACAATTTTTTATCTTTCCAATATGCTCAATGGAAACTGGAAATTAGTACAAAATCAATCAAGGGCTAACATTCTGCAGTACACAGGTAAATACAACAACTATAATATTTCACCAGTAGAAGGGTTAATAGGCAGGAACAACTTCCAGTCAGATTGTTAAAATTTTCTGTGGGTATCCTTAGCATCTACAATAAGCGATAGGTTTATATTGGCATTCATAGGTTGATGGGTTAATTGCCCCGCCCCCCCCCCCCCCCCATGCTCAACATGTATTAAATGACAATTAAATCCCTATCACATTAATATGTTTGCCTAGAGCATTTACAGTAGCAAATCCAGTTCATTACTCATAATAGCTATTGAGCCACCTTTAGTTAGCTTGAGTTGCATTCGTGAGTGGCCATGATTGGAACTCTTAAATATATCATCCTCGTATGTTTCGAACGTAGGCCTATTAAAGATAACATTTTAATCACAATTTCTATCATTTATGTTATAGGTCACGGTCGTATTTTTCGCTAAATAGTGAGGTAAACCTTAATTGTTTAGCTGAATTACTCTGGCCAGATTGATCGCCCTTGTTATCAAGATAGTTCTGATAGGTCTCCCATAACTTATCCAATGGTGTGCTGTGCATATAAATCATGGAATTTAGTTTGCTAATGTTATGATTTCCCTGTTTTGGGAAGATAATAGTAGGTTAATTAATTACATTAAAATGTTTCTAAAGGTGGTCTGTTACGACCTGTCATACCTGTGGTTTAAGATGCCACAGGTTTCACAATAACCACAAGTAGCAATGTTTTTAGAAGCATCACCAATAAGACTCAAGTGGTCCATCTTAGATAGGCATTCTAATGCAGTAGGCTAATTAAGTGCGTAGATGTATGGTCCTATACTGTAATAGCAATGGGTTTGAGAACCACCACTCAAGCGGTTCACTTACAGAGCTGGTCATAGAACGTAATTGAGCGCTAATCACTGAGAACCACCGTCATCATACATCAGCATCTCTGTTTTAACGAAAATGGTTATTGTCTCTAAGAGCAGTGTTTTTGAGAATCGCCATCAATAAAATTCATGTGGTGCAGTTCCATAATATTCAATATTTTCCTGAATTTTTTTTTTACAGGTATCACATTCAACTGCACTATGCAAGCGTATTAATAATTAAATAATTAATAGAAATAGCAACGCAAAACTCGAGTGTTTTAGTATTTCATAATCTATGAACATAGCGTGCTTGGAACCTGAAACTTGTATAAATTAGCGGAAATTAAGGAAAGGATCACTATGTTCCAGCATTAATAATGTTTCAACGGCCACTAGCAACAGCTTTCTGTTGCATGGGTGGAATCGTATTAATAATTCTGGAACTAGTAACAATTGTAACACATATCTCAGATGTCTTAGTATGTGTAAACCTCTGAATACGACCCTTGCAACAGAAACCTCTTGCTACTGGTCGTTGCAAAGTTATTAAGGCTGAAACATAGTGATTTATCCCAATATTCCCAGAATTTATGCAAGTTTCGCGTTCAAATGTCGCTATGCGTTAAGTAACTGTATTAATTGTTCATCAACTAGCAGCAATAGCAGCACGCAACAGATATCGTTTAGTATTTCATAGCTTTATAACATGACCGTTGCAACAAAAACAGACGTATTAGGGCTGGAACATAATGATATATTCTATATCATCACATAGTTGATCTATCTCCCCCGTCCCTTCAACTACCTTCCCCCTTCACCCCCCCCCCCCCTCTCCCCTCCACCTCCCTCCCACTCGTTTCAACTGTATATATGCATGGTGGTTATCAATAAAACTCAAGTGGTCTACCTTAGATAGGTAGTCCTATGCATTAGGCTAAATAATCGCTTAGATGGGTGGTCCTATACAAGAATAGCAATGCGTTTTTAGAGTCACAACTCAAGTGGTCCCCTTAGATAGGTGGTCATATGCAGGTCATATAAAGGTCAAGTGGCCGCTAATACTTAAAAACCACCATCAACATACATCAGCATCTATTTTTTAGTGAACGCAGTTACTGCCTTCAATAACAATGTTTTCATTGACTAAACTTGCCCAATAAAGGTGTAAATGTCAGCATATAATATAGTACTTTTTCCACTACATTTGTAATAGCTATCCACATACAAAGCACGCGCGCACAGCAAGTGTGTGTTCAGGGGGTGGGGTGGGGGTCGGAGGAGGGGTTGTGACATCTGTGTGGCCACAATGCAAATAATTTTTCCACCATACAATGCATAATAAATAGCATTGTATTCACTCAAAGGCCAATTTCCTATTGTGTAATAAATCTATATATCTAGCTAACTCTTTAACGCTTAAGCTGGCCAACACGGCTTCTGCGGTAGTCTTGGAAAATGTCCGTTTGCATACCAAGAGAAGACTATTTTTGATAGCTATCCACATACAAAGCACGCGCGCACAGCAAGTGTGTGTTCAGGGGGTGGGGTGGGGGTCGGAGGAGGGGTTGTGACATCTGTGTGGCCACAATGCAAATAATTTTTCCACCATACAATGCATAATAAATAGCATTGTATTCACTCAAAGGCCAATTTCCTATTGTGTAATAAATCTATATATCTAGCTAACTCTTTAACGCTTAAGCTGGCCAACACGGCTTCTGCGGTTGTCTTGGAAAATGTCCGTTTGCATACCAAGAGAAGACTATATTTGAAACATTATCCTCTCTCTCTCTCTCTCTCCCTCTCTCTCTCTCTCTCTCTCTCTCTCTCTCTCCACCCTCTCTCCCCTCCGTCTCCCTCTCCTCCGCTTCTCCCTTCCCTCAATCCCTCCCTCGCTCCCGCCATCCTCTCCCGCCCGCCCTCAATGCCACCCCCTCTCTGTATTATAGTATAATGTGATCCTGTTGTATGATGGACACCAGATGGAATGGTACCGAGTGCAAAATGCATGCAGCAACATCAGCTAATACGTTAATATATGTGTATGATCTCGCAACGTTACAATGAACAGCCTTGCGTATTTAAAATGTCATGATATTTGCCCCACCCTTTAAACAGCACAGATTGGACCTCTAAAATAATGCCGGTGTTTTGGGGTAAGTTTTTGCAACATAATTCAGCAACGGAATGATCATAGGTACATAATTAATTACTATCATTGACTATATATATTCCAATCTACGGCGCAATTGGGACAAAATCGTAGCATCGGCTTTGAGTTCTCTCACTAATATAGATTGTCCAAGCATGGCGGAATATCAGCCTCAGCGCTTATGCTACAACCCGGCCAAATTGGGCATGGCGCTGAATAGACATAGAACAAGGACAATTATTTAAAACTTAAATTACTTTGTGATTTGTTACCCGGTTTAGGCTAATCTTGGTTTAAACATCCTTGTTGAATTCCGGCCAATGTGACTGAATTGATAGCAACAATTTAGCAACTCATTCCAGCAACATAATTGTCAAAACAAACTCCATAATGGCTATTTTATTTTGACGCAGAATAGAGTGGTTTCATTACATGTAACAAAATAGCATTACATACGGGGGTGGGTGGGTGGTGAGCGAATGGGCGGCGAAGCAACAACTAGTTATATACGCTGATAGAAATGTAAACAAACTCGGACAATCATCACATTAAATATTTCAGTTCCCTACAGATAAATACTCATGACTGAATGTTGCTGCTACCCTAAATAGCAACCGGTTTCAACAAACATATTATGATAATTGCCAAGCAGGCTACAAGA
The DNA here is from genome assembly GCA_034401795.1 of Chaetoderma sp. LZ-2023a. Taxonomy (NCBI): domain Eukaryota; kingdom Metazoa; phylum Mollusca; class Caudofoveata; order Chaetodermatida; family Chaetodermatidae; genus Chaetoderma; species Chaetoderma sp. LZ-2023a. The sequence goes on along the minus strand of CM067370.1, from coordinate 153,830,066 downwards.
TTTCTCACAAAAATCCAGTCTTGTTTCAATACATACACGCAGTGATATGTCACTGCATAATTTCACTAGTTTCTTCAGCCCTGCTAGAAGGAAACTGGTTAATTTTGCATTTGGAGTTTTATTGATATCACTCCGATTATCTATTTAACCCTGCTCAATGCATCCTAACGTTCTGGAAATGCCCTGGCTCATTATTTAAAAACAATTTGACTGAACGTAATTATTTCCTTAGGTAGCAACAACGTTCAGTCATCGTGCTTTCAAAACATTAAGTTGGTTCCCCGCACAACTATCTTCAGAAATAAATGCACTTTTAAATCGATCATTGGATAAATAATTATGTTGAGATCAGTGGGAAATTGAAATGTTAGCCTTTTTATGCAGGGTAATTATCACCTCCCCCACCCCACTGTGGTTTGTGAGCCGCAACCCCTATCATTGGTCTCGTTCATTCTTTTCATGACCCTAAAGCATTTCATGATTGTTTGTCCAAATGAATAAACAGTGTAACAGCCTATTTCATTCTATTTTCAGAACAGTTATCAAAGAAACCTAAAACAATTTGGCTGACTTTAAAAAACAATTTGGCTGCATGTTGTTGATACCCTAGTCAACAATAATTTTCAGCATATTTCTGTTCGGAATCGACATTATAATCCTGTCAATAACGATCTCATTAGGAGCTTAAGATTTGTCAGTAAAGGTGGGTTAATACAGGGCAGTTGAAAAAGAGAAATGATTTTGGAGACCAAGGACTTTGGAGGCCATGAACTTTAAAATAATGATGTTACTGTACATAGATTGATCTTAATGCACTGCATATGCAGCAATAGACATCAGTGATATTTAACTCAGATAAGCCCTCTGACACAGTTCGTCAAATACTGCCTGGTGTGCGCTTTCTTTCAAAGTGCTATCACAGGAAGAGAGGGACATAAAATTATTCAGGTCCTGTGTTCTACAAATAACTTAAGGTACTCTATAATGTAATCTCGTTCCAAATGAATCTTTAAAATACTGAATATGTCCCGTAGGCTGATGGGACCAGTTAGCGAGCGTTGTTGCTTATTTATTACAGGCATAAAAACATAGAGGTATCAATTTCTAGCAATGCCCCTCCGATTTCTAACTATGCTAGACAGGATTATAATGTCCATCAAGTGTACAAATTGTAAGCCCTATGTCCTTAACATTTAACCCTTTAATGACTAAATCTTGTCGAAAAACTAAACATTTTCTTGTTGAATGTCTTATTGCAGGCCAAGAAAATTGTATTTTGAAATTTTGCAACTGGAATGACTGGCTCGCTTACCGAGCCAGTCATTCCAGTGGTAAATTTTCAGAAATAGTTTTCACTTGGCCTACTAATCGACATTCCTCAAGACCCCTGCAGAGGCCGGTTTGGCCGGCTTCATCATAAGAGGGTTAAGGCCCTATGTTTTTAACATTATGTTGAATATTTTGAAACTATTTCACTGGGCGTTGTTGCAGCCACAACACACAGTCAAATTATTTTCAAAATATTCAACATGTTACATGATATTCAGGGATCAATGTGTACAAATTGTATACAAATGTTCTCTGGTGAAATTCACTTTTTAGTAACTGCTCTAGATAATAATACTTGTCATTCGGATCAATCACTTAGGTGGCTTTGGGGAAGATTTATATACAGACACAAAACTGGTCACAAAATTCAGCTAGATGATTGGCCATTCAGCAGTAAATAGGTTAATCAGGGATTGGCCATTCAGCCGTAAAAAATATACGAAGTGTGTGACAATTTACCTTTCCAATATTTCTTAATGGATACTGGAAAATTAGTACAAAATCAATGAAATAAAAGTTAACATTGCAGTATAAGGGTTAATACAAAATCTAATATTTCACCAGTAGAAGGTTTAATAGGCAGGAACAATTTCCTGTCAAATTGTTTTGAAAAATATTCATCAGCTATCCTTAGCAACATCGTCGTGTCGTG